>JANZLP010000001.1:18351490-18362630 GCA_026930925.1 Chelictinia riocourii | reverse complement strand
CAGCTTCCGTAAGCTGCAATGCCAGAAGACTACCCCCTGGGTCCCTTCAGTTCAGAAATGACAGAAAAAAAAGAATTCACCTATCTTCAGAGACAGAAAAAAAGATGATGCTACAGGTGCTAGTCACTCCCAGTACATTACCAGTTGGCAAGAACAGCACTGTGTTAACTCAGTTAACAAAACAGCTGTGTCATTCTAAACTGTTGACTCACAATTTCTATACTACCCGTCTCCATAAAGCTAGTTTTTCTACACCATGTCATGACTGAAGAGTGCAAAAACCTATGTGCACAGTTGCTAGAGTACTTTTTACACAAGTAGGCGCTGTCTTTAATAAGCAGGGAACTCGTATGTGTAATCCCCAGCAGATATTTTACAAACTGAATTCTCCAGTCAGGTACACAGCCAAAGAGATGGTTTGGCAGTGGCATAGGTCTGGGAAATAACTGGCTTCAGAATTTTCTTTTGGCCTTTTGTTTGAAATTCCTATTCCTCATTCTCAAGGAAATTGGAGACTGCTTGAGGAGCTCTAATGGCACCATCACATCGAGAAAAGCAAGCTGTGATGCTGCTCTTTAATAAATCAATGCCTCTTTGGCTGCCTTCCAGACCACAAAAACACTTTGGGCATCTTTGCCTGCCTTTCGTTTTGTGTCCTGTAGGACTCTCTCCATCATCTTTATGTCTGCATATATTCTCCATAGCCCTTTCTTTTTTTTTGGCTTCTACCTTGAGATTCACTGAACATTCCCTTTTAATAGGTCTCAGACCATGTTTTCCAGAAACCCTTGACATTTACTGGAACCGTTTGTGTATTAATGACCAATCAGTAGTGAGACAATAGTTAAGGCTGCATCAGTGTTAATATGTGCTACGTGCTATATGTACATGTATGCCCCAATGGTTCTGTTTTTCAGAAGTGATAATTTTGGCCATCAGTCCAAACTATGTGAGGGAACCCAGGAAACGTCAAGAGACAAAATGAGATGAAGAGTGCCTGTTGGGAGTGTGGTAGAGGGTATGTCTTCCTGTCATCTTGGAGTATAATGTACATGTAAATGGATCTGCACACAGTTATCCATGGTCTGTTCTTGTTCACACTGAATGCTTAAAAGTACAAAGACCCATCTCTAGATTTAGAATTTCTTTAAACAGGACACAGGTTTTTTTTTGAAGAACAGGTATTTCTAGAAGAAAGTTAAGCGCAACACACAACTACCTGTAAAGAAGTATTTGTATTCACAGTAGTTTTGCATAGTTAAGTAGCTGTAAATCCATACTGCAGGTAAATGCACAGAACACATATATTCTAGGTCATGCCATGCCTTGAGATACAGCACAAGTAACAAATATAGTGCAAATCACCTTTTTTCCTGGACCACCCCTATGTGTAAATGGGTGCAGAATAATGTTCTTAACCAAAGGCAGGCTAGAAAGAGAAATATACTAAAATAAGGTGAGCTGGTCAGAGAAGAATGGCAACAATGGCAATAGAATTATTTTAGCTAATTATAGAGGGAAAAGCAAAACTAACTTAAGGTTTCACCCTGCTCTTTGGCTCTGAGGCAGAATTCAGTCCTGCTTCACTTCTGTCATCTGAGGAGCTGTAGGCCACACTGATCAACCAGCAGTAATTCATGGTTGTCAGAATGGATCACATTGATGGTTTATTAATAAAGATAACAATTTGGTGGTTTAGTCCGATTACTGCTTTTTTGCTGTTCTTTTCTAAATTAAAAAAACCCACATAGATATTAAGCTTGGCCACAGTTTTGTCCTTTGAGTGTGTAGTGTACACTCCATACTACAGTGTGTACTTAATTATAGCACTTAGTAATATATTGTGGTAATAAAGGGAGTGTTTTCAACAATAGCACCTCACATACTGGGTAGTCCAGTTGAGTGCATGGACATGGACTGTTGAATAAGTTACCATTAAATGTGAGTAGCAGTCAATGGCAGACTGCTTCTGAGATCCTGAGCGTTTTCCTTAAGCAGCTGGTATTGCTGAATGCTTGACAGTTCCACTGTATGATAGTTTTCATGAATTTCCTGCCTTTGAAATTCCAAATGGGCCACTTCAATCTCTATAGAGGCATTAATTTTACGTCTGCTTTTTTTCCCCTTAGAGCTGAATTTTTTGATTAACACTAAATAAATAATATTTACAAAGTGTTATAAACAATAGCCATGAAATCCAGTGGGTAACTGGTTTGAACCTCAGCTGTCCATTTCCTTTTTACATCACTGGGGGCAACTCTGTCTGCGCTTTGTTGCGTATGACCTCTTCTGCCCATCCCCTCTTCCCACATACACCTCTCTCCTCTCCATCAGACCATTGCGATTCCAGTCAAATAGCAGTCTATTAGGTCCCAATTTCTCAAAGCATACAGTAATTTCACATCGACATCAAAGCAAATTACTCTGATTTAATTTCTCTTTAGGAAAGGAAGTGTTCCTTTATTTTCCCACTGGAACTCGTTCATCCTTGCTAGGCGCTGCTGCAGATATCATTCCCTCCTTACAACTTCCTTTTTTTTCCCTGAGAGTTGTGAATTTCAGTTAGGAAGTTTTATTTGTCATTCTAAAGGAATGTATTATTTCAGCGCGGCTCTCGCTCTTGTGCTCTTCTAATGTAATTGGAATAAATTAATTTGGCCACACATGAAATAGTTTTACAAATTAGCTTTGAAAAATTAGAAGGGCTGTGACAGAGCAAACAAATAAATTTATCATATTTTGTGGCATTAAGGTCTTGCTTTCATATCAAAACATATAGCTTCCGGAATACCCATCTCAGAGCTTTAAATTAATTTCTGGTTTTGTACGCTTCAGTTGAACTGCTTCAGGGCAAATTTCTCCCTTCATACATTGCTAGACACCAATTCACAGACGGACTTCAAATGCCAGTAACTAATACGGGAAGTGAATATTTGGCATTTTTTCATAGAAAGAAGTCACAAAAATATTAAATGAAAACCCGTCTCTCTCCAGACTTGAGTTGAAAAGTGAGCTTTCTACAAATTTCTAAAATTTCTTTCTGAGATTTCTAGGTTACTCTTAAAATGGGAGAGGAAGAAGGTAAAAACTTTGAAGAGGAATTGTCAAGCTCTTTAAAAAACATTTTCATCTGCTTTTTTCGCTCTTTCTCAAAGTCAGCTTAGATTTATGCTTTTGAGACTTCCTTAACTGTGTTTACTGTCTGGGTTTGGAGAGAAGAGATTTAATGAGGCAAAATGGCTGATGATCTGATGTTAACCGTCATTATCAGCATTTGTTAACCCCAGTTTCATAGGCATTTATGTCCAATTGCAAAAGCTACCCAGCTTGACTGAAAAACTCATTCAAACTATCTTCTTGCGTGGTCTGATGCTGATCTGGTAGATTACTGATGCAAAATGCGAGTTCAAAGTGCAGGTTTAGATGTAAATTGATAATTTCCAAAGGTTAGGTTTACTGTGGGTTTCTAAGGAGTCTAGTGTGGGAATTTGGACTTTGGAATTAAGTCCTCACCTCCATTACAGCTAGTTTCAGAAATTGAGTAAACTCTTTATTTTGGTTTATCTATTTCACTTCAAGTCTCCTGTATATTTTCCACTGACTTTGTAATTCTAGCTTTCATTTCCCCCCTGATTTTTGAACAGTGTATTGTATGTTTGGGGAGGGTAGCTGGCAGTTGGAGTGGGTGACATGGGGATAACTGAAGACTTGGGCATACAAGAAAGCAGAGTTCACTTGTATTTCTGCAACAACTGTTGGAAAGTCTTTCTGTTGCTGGAGTAGGCAAAGTACAGCTGTGCTATCTGAAGAGCTGGCTACTTGTGCAATGACTTTGATGTTCAAACTTTTTGAATGGCAGCAACAATAATCAGAAAGTCGCTTTGGATTATGTTAAGCTGTGGCCATGAAATCCTTTAATTTATGAAGACCTTTGTTTTTCTCACTTGTGAACTTCTGAGGTTCATGTCAGCATCACTCAGTGATCAAGCACTGGCTAAGACAGGGATCTGGTTCCTTTGACAAGTGTAGAGATGATAATTTTGGTGCTGGTCATTCTCAGTGCTTGATTCATGAAGTAGCTGCTTAGCCTATTGCAGAGGAATATTTTGAAGATAAATAGATTACCTGAAGAAATGCAAAGATTTGTAGCAATAGAAGGCATAGAAATACATGAAGACAGTTGGATTCATGCATGGTCGTGACTGTGATTGTATTTTCCCCTTGCAGTTTGTCACTAGTATTTCTGTGTCAGCTTTATCTTTATTGTGTTGAGCCTATAGGACATCACCTGTTGCATTTTCTCTTTGTGCCTGTACATCAGGCAGGGACAAGCTCCAACCTGATCTTGCTGTGTGGTTTGGGGGGGGTGGGGGTGGTGGAAAGTAATGTAATCTGTGGGCAAATTGCACTTTAATTCATAATTGTGCTATGAATATGGACTTGGCTTTCAAACGTACTCTGAGTTTAAACTGCAGTTTGACTTTTATTTAGATAAATGCCTTTGAGTTCATAGTGAAATGGATATCTGCTGTAGACTGGTATTGATTTAAAGGTCTCTTGAGTGTTTTAAAAGACAGTAGGGGCTTACAGGACAACATATTTTAAAACTAGATGCTTGGTTAGGTTTTACACTCCTGTGTAGCTTCAGGTCTAGATTCTGTTAAGAGCCAGCCTGTGGTGTTGATTTGTAGAGCCTTCTTTCACAGCAGGTATTGGCAAAAACCTGAACATTTCAGGTAAGATGCAAGGAGCCGTCTTAAGAGCTGGCTACTCTGAAATGATGGGGAACAGCATGTGTGTGAGAACTGTCAAATGGTTCCCGTGTGCAGGGGAATGCTTTGAGGACTTCCCATAAATGCATTATAGGAGGGCAGGTGATCAATAACTGCTTTTTAGCTCAAAAGAGGTGTGTTTCGCTTCCTGCTAACCATGCAAAGTTGGTAAGCTTTGTAGTCTTTCAAGTCTTGGTATTTCTAAGATTGCTGTGGACCTAGATTTCTCTTTGTGTTACCACAAAGTGCAGTGCATTGACACAAGCAGTTCAAACAGGAGGTCTCCATCTATGTTCTTCTGGCAGCTGCCCTTTTTTTGGTGTCCCTCAGCTCTTGGGTGACATGGCATGGAAAAAGTTCAGTAGGTGCCTCAGTGACTTAGGTCCTGTTTACCTGTTTGGGCTCTAGACCTGCCCGGGTTCTGTGGGAGCAGCTTTAAAACAAAGAAAATATAACAAAACAGGAAAGATTGGCCAGTTTTCTAGTCAGACTGGCTTAGTGGTTTGAATAAGCAGCTGAATGTTTGAGGGCTTATCTAAAATCAGGCCATGAATCTTTTGGGTCATGTTCAGAGGTACGGTAAGAGGGTGTAATCTCCCTTGCAGAGGAGACAAGCGGGTTGAATTTTACCCAGGATAATACCCCAGAGCAGGGTGTGGAGCAGAGTAAAATTAAAGTAGGTCCCCCTCACAATTTCCTTGCAGCTTATTATTGTGGTTGCTTTTCTGCTACCACCCATCAATTTGCCTCCTCCCTCTTTAGATTACACACTCACAGGAACATGCCAACACTGCATACATCATGTTAATTAGGCCACTTGTTAAGTTTTGCATCGTTAGTTACTTGGTCTTAATTGATCTGCGCTCTCCTGGTAAGTCCCTAGCTGCAGGTTTGACCTGTCATGTGTGGTGTGCTGATAGTGCGCATCTCGGAGGGGAGGTTTTGCTGTTGCACCAGATGATGCTGCAGCAGAACATGGCAAAGCTCTTGTGGTTTTTGGAGTCGGTACTTTATTTGCATTATTTTGTCTGTTTGCTGTCCTTAACAATCCTCGCAGTGTATTCCTTCCAGGAGGAGCACATTGAGCTCTAGCTGTATTTCCAAACAGGGATGTCCTGTGAGGCAGGTCTGCTCTCCCACCAGGCTGTTTTCAGATAATAAAGCACAACCTATTTGCCATCCATCAATGAAGTGCTATAATATGATCTAGATTTGGACTGTTGAGTACTTGGAAAGCGTTGGTTGGGGTTGTTGAGGACCAAAGTGTGTGCTACTGCGCGACTGGCTGAAGGCTGTAATTGCTGATTTAAAAAAAAACCAAACAGAACAACAAAAAAACCCCGAAAACATTTAGTGATATACTAATAATATCCTGCTAGAAAACATAGAATATATTTTATGTTTACGTGTAGTAAGTGTACATACCTATATGTATATATTTTGTATGTAACACTGGTGTATATAAAAATACTGTGTAAATATAGCTATAAAATATTTAGCAGAAGATTTGTTGATTGTTTCAGTTCAGACTTTAATTTGTCAGGAAATACCCTATTCATCTGTGATTTAATTTTGTGGTTGTGAATAACCAATAGAAGAATAATAAATGTAATTGTCTAAAATAAAGACAAATTAAAACCACACTAATGCAAAAGAGGGAAAAGCTTAGGGAGGGCTAGATAACATTTTGATCACAGAACTAAGCTCATTCACTCATGTATTCAGCAGAAAAATGCTGCTCTGCCATGTTCAAGTGCTCTTTTTAAAAAAAAAAACACACCACCCTCCCAATGCAGTCAGGAATAATTAAGATGACTGTTTTGCTGAGCACAGTAACTACAGTATGCTGATCCCACTGTCTCTTATTTTAACAGAAACCTGAGCTACAACAAGTTGACGGAGATTGATCCTTCTGCCTTTGCAGGGCTGTCGAACCTGCAGGAAGTGTAAGTATTCTTTCAAAGGTTTTAACTGTATTTTGCCAGGGCGGCTTGTGGGCCAGGAGGAAATTGTATATAGTTTCCTAAGACAGTACCTTCCTTTAGATAACGAATAAGCTGATCTGTGTGGAGGTGTGGAGGTTTTTTTTCTTCCTCCATATTGTATCCGTGCTGTCTTTTAAACTAATCAATTGGCAGAACACAACATCCCAATTAAAACAGCATAGCTGTTATTGGAAATCATTGGAGTTTGCCTCCCTCAGTCTTGTGCAATGCTCTGAGGGAACAGTTCATCTGACACACCTGAACATACACACAAAGCTCCTTGCTGAAAGCATAACCCTGAAGCAAGGCAGAACAGCCTGGATTGTGATACCTGATGCCAACCTAACCCAAATCTCCCAGGAAACAAAGGTGTAGTGTAGTGGATAACAAAGCACTTAACTGTGTCTCCTCCTCTCTCAGACATTTGTGCTCCTTTTGGAACCAGAACAAATTCTGTTTGAAGTCTGCTAGGAGAGGCTGAAACAGCAGAGCTGTCTTCTGCTTTAGTGGGAGAAGAGAAAGGAGCTGGTGAGGGTCTGAGTGGCTGTGCCAGACCCCCCTTGCTGTTAAAAGAAACCTTGTGTGGGGAATCACAGGATTTCCTAGCTCCTGATCTGTGTAAATGCTCAGCAGTTACACTCGTAGAGGAGCCGTGCTTGTCAGCTATTCACAGTGATTCCTGGAGCTCTGATTTTGGGTTTTGAAAACCGAAAGTGACTAAAATTGCAAGCGGTGGGTTGAGGTAATGAGCTCGTGTTTGAATGTTGAATCGCTGGCATACTTGAGGTTTGGGCTGTGTTTGAAGAGCTACTGATGCCTCATGGGAAACTGAAAAAACATTTCCTTTCAGAAACAATACTGTGCTCTGTGTATATCATGCATTTTCTCTTGTCCTCTGTTTTCATTAAATGTTGGCTCTGGGGCTTGTGGAGGGGCCAGATCCTGTGATTCTTAAATAGGCAAAAGGGTTTGCTACAGTGGGAGTTCTGCCTGACTGATGCTGAAAGCAAATGTGCAAACTGGGAACGGCCCAAGACCTACGTGCCGAGCCTGTGACTGGCAGGTTTAGAGACCGGCACGAGGCTTTAGGTGAACATCTTTGCCCACGCTATTCTCTCTCATGATAAAGCCAACTGTTTCCAACAGAGCGCGACCAAACATCTTGTACAATTAAACATCTTTAAGGAAATTTCCCTACATAATGGTAAGTTTCAATAATGTCTAGTTTAAAAAAAAAATAAATTAAAAGCATCTTGCTTTACAGATTTAGGCTCAGGTTGTTTCACAGACTGCTCAGCTAGACCCTTGTATGCATCATAACCCTATACAGACCCAAGAACATCTGTAAGTTTTAACTCCAGACATTTTATCAAAATCCATTTTATGAAGCAGTAGCTGATACGCTATTCTGTAATGGGTATTGTGGTCTCCTGTTAAAAACACTTTTAACAGAAATTAAATACTTAGAAACTGCAGCTATTTAAACAGATACCCTTAAAGAACAAATACACTCTACCATGCAAATCAAGTTGTAAGTGTATTTATTGAAAAAAAATCCACACGCTTTATGGACACCTACACACAGAAAAGAATTACTTTTTTTTTTTTTAAATTACAGTCTCACAAATCTCACATACATTGATTTGTATTTGCTGTGGAAGTATGTTATCAGTAAGCTGGAAAGGAAGCAGTTTTCCTAGTCCAAAACCTTATTTTTACAAGGTGAAGAGGCAAATTCACACACACACACAAAATCTAAAGCAATGCAAATCACCACAGTCAGACAAAACGTCTGAGTCCTAAATCATTTGTACAAATCAAAAATATTGATAAGATACTAAAATCAAAAATCTCTCTCAGTTCTTCAAACCAAATCTAAACATTTTCCAAGATGTTTCAAGAATTTTAAATCAAAACTTTGTTCTTTATTGTATGCAATGAGGAGAGCAATTGCCAGGCAGGAGATCTGGAGATTACTCTCCAGGTCTTATTTGAGAATTTGCTCTTAGAGCTGGGGGGTAAGGGGGGGCGGGGTGGGCGGCAGAGAATTTGCATTTCCTTTCTTACAACACTATTTGTATAACTACCACCATTTGAAATTCCATATTGAAAATACTTGGAAATTGACTATCTGAACTAATTAAAAAAAACTGGGTTCCACAGAAATTCATGTTCATGCACAACTCAGATGGTTCAGAACAAACACCCTCTGCCAAGGAAAAATCGAAACCCTCTGCCCAATCTGTACCTCTGCCATAGCTAGTCCTCAGAGGAAGGGAATAGCAACCATATTTTAACAAAATAAATCAATTACACTATGAGTTTAAAATCCTAGTTTCCTGATGCCTTGAGGCAGTTTCTTATCTCTATTGACAAAACAAGGTTAAACATGACAAATATTGTGCCTCCTTGTGAGTAAATGTTGTTTTGTTTACTTTGGGTTTTTTTAAACAACATTAAGTCATAGCTCATCAAATAATGGTCTCTCAAGAACACTGAAGGGAAAGCATTTGTTCCCACTCCGGAAAAATAAAAGGGTTTAACTAGTGTTTGTTTATAGCGGATTGGCCAGATACAGCTAAATTAGGAAGGCTCACTCCCTCTCCTGTGCTTACACTTGAATCACAAGTGAGCAAACGGAAAAAATCAAGTCACTTTCTACCATCACCACCACCAGGCAGCCTTAAAGGATCTGTGCTACAAATAAGGCCACCATCATCATTAACTGTATTAAGATATTAAATAATAGAAAATGCTCTGGATTGATTTTGTGGGATTATTTTAATCATCCCTACATCTCAAGATGCATCTATTCAATAGCTCTGATTTTTGCAGAGATCAATTGTTCCTGTTGGCATGCCGAAATGCCATTCAAAAAAGGAAATACTGTAACTGTCACCAGTTCGGGGCATCCAAGATCGTGCAGCTGCTTAGACAAGTCCTACTCGAAAACCCAATGTGCTAAACCTAAAGGCTACTACTCAGTGTCCTCTGGATATGCTCCTCACAGTTAACTACTTTCTTCAACGGTGAATCCCTGCTGAGGGGAAGGTCAGAAAAGCTGTATGTTCCCACAGCCTACAGGAAAAGTGAGGCTTTTAGAACGCAACCTGCACCTTCGGAAGGTTCAGTAAGTTTAATGAATCCAAAACCATATGTGTGGTTTTGAAGAGACAGAAGCCAACTTGCTGTTTTCCAGTTAGCAGCATGTTAAAACAACATGTTAGCAACACTGTTTTCCAGTCTGAGCAACGTGTTAAAATTAATGTTATGTATCTCTGAGCTAAGAGATTGCTACGGATATTTGCATCAGAAAATATTCAAGGCAAAGGCTCTCCTCAGACTTACTCTTTAAGGCCCTGATCTGAAAAAACTAAACAAGCGTACTAATTTAACCACAGTAATAGTCTAATTACATTCAACAGAATACCGATGTGTTTGAAGCTTACCGTGCATTTAACAAGCTTTTACAGTACAAAAGTCTACCTCAGTAGTAGCTCTGAATCAGAAGCTGTCCCAGTTTAAGTCTGCTACACATTGGACTCCGGCTCCCACTATTTTTTGGACCAGACGATGCACTCATACCAAGTCTGGTGGACATGAGTGCTGCATCTCACTGCGTGAGACTTGCGACCTCTCAGAATTGCTTTGGAAATGCACCTAAATTATGATAGCCTCCTGTATACTCAACCCACCAAAAGGAACCTGTAGATGATGCTTTGAATCAGCACCATTACCTTATTAAAAAAAAATTATTTTGTTGTCTTCTGAGTGGTTGGTTTTCAATCATGATTTAAGTAACACTGATTAACTATTTAAATTAAATTAGGTAGAATTTATTTTGTCATTTTAGTATTTTAATGAGTTAGGGCTATTCAGCTTCTTTCATAGAAAAGATACGAACATTTTCAAGTTTCAGACTCAGGCCATGAGCACGCTGAAACACCAGACATTAGCAGGTCCACAGGGGACAAACCACTGATGAAAGTAACAGGTGATTTTTCTCCCTTAACCAATATAACTCTAGCCTAGCAACTCTACCCTACAAACTCTGCAACACTAAAGATGAAAAACAATACATTACAATAGTTTTATTAAATTCTGCACATATAATTTAAAAATTACCCTCAGCTACTGGCAATACACAATATGGCAAACAGAACTGCAGGACCTGTTTTTACCAGTATTTAAAATAAACCTGTGGTAAGTACTGTTTATTTTATATATGTATTAGATAGCTTGAAATCAGCAGACTTTTCTACCTGATCATGCAGAAGCACAACAGCTTCAGTATTCTTCATCAGGAAAGCTGTTTTACAGGTAGTTTACTGCTTTCTTACTGTAGTAGGGTATGGATACTTATCAGAGAAATTCTCACAAAAT
>JANZLP010000001.1:18309092-18322798 GCA_026930925.1 Chelictinia riocourii | reverse complement strand
GTCTCAGCCAAGGCCAGGATCCCCAGGGCTCTTGCGCCTGTGCGTAGGCCACTAATGGCAGGTGAGGACCAGCAAAATACCCATTTATTTCCCCTGCAGCTACACCACCTGGGAGCTGGAAAGACGTTACATGCTGTGACCGCTCCTTGTCTTCTTCCAGGCATGGCTGAGGCTGTGCACAACCCTCAGAGCAACCAGTGGCCAGGTAGACCTTAAGGAAGTTTAGAGAGGAGAACTTGGATTGGTGGCAGGTGGATTAGGCACTAAGCTCCACTGGCTCCAAGCATATCATTAGGATGACTCATGCTGAGGAAGAACTGTGGCTTCTGGTGACTCACATGAGGGCCAGTTTGGAGCTTAAGCTCTGTGTTCAATCCGTAGCCTGCAATCCCTTAAATAATCTTTTAATACGAAGTTTAGTTCATATACAGGGCCAGCAGAGCTCCCTTTGCTAAAATTAATTGGAAATGGATTGTGAAAAGCTACTCACATTAATCACCACAAACGGTAAAAAAAAAAAAAAATACTTCTTGGGGTGCTGTTTTTCATTTTATCTTTCTAAAGCATATAAGAATGCCTGCTAACCAAAGTTGGCACAAGTCACTCAGAACAAGCAAAGGCTTTTCAGAAACCTTTGCAAGCACACAGTATCCCAGCATCAGTGGATGTAAACACCCCAACCTAGGCTCAGTCCGAAAACAGCCCTTCATGGAACACGTCACCTACCCCAGCCCCACCTTCTTCCATCCCTGTGACACAGCCAGAAGGCTTCAAAAATGTGCGGAATATGACTTTTTCATTACATATCACCTGCAGGTAGATGATGAGAAGCCTCTCTGAAGAATAGGGAAGAACAAATAAATAATAATAATTAAAAAAAAAAAGATAGGCTGGTATCTAATTTTCTGTCTCCTCAGATGGCACGGTGAGAAACAGGAACAGAGAGCAGACTGAACTCATTCTTCTGGCTGGGGTGGTGCTGGCACCAAGTCAAGCTCTCATGCTCCTGGCATGTGTCTCCTTTGCATCCTACGGCACCCTCCATCTGAGGAAAAGCATCTCCCGAATCCCCACTGAGCCAGCTTGGGGCTCCAGCCAGCATGCATGATCTTAAAGTTTGGCATGTGCTTCGGTGCCTTGCTGGACTCCAAATCATCCTTCATCATGACCAATGAAAAGATTTTGGTGCAAAGGAACTGGCTAGAAAGGCGCATGCCGCACCTGATCCAGAAACAATCTCCAAGGCACTAGTAGAGCTGGTAAGATTTTGGAGCTTTCTGTGGCCACAGCTGAACTTAGGTATAGCTGCTGTCCATTCACAGGGGCTGTTAGACCATATCAGATCAAAAGTTTGAGCTTTGCAATAGATCTGTGCTGTCCACTTTTAGTTAAATCGGTATTATCTTATTTTAATCCATGTTTTTTGATATTACCAGTAAATAGCTTCATTCTTTGTATGACACAGTTCAGTTCTGAATTGCTGCCGATCAGTTGGCTTAATTCCACCAATAAACTAATAAATGAACTTTAATCTTGCAGTAACTAATACTACTGGCAGCTTACTCTGGAGTAGCCTTTAATTAAAGCAATTTAGCCTCAGTACTGGTCACAGCTGAACGATAGCCCACACCACTGAGGTTCTACACTTGAGATCCTCTAGGTCAAGCCTTCAGAGCAAGCCATGTAAGCAGAAAGAAATTGCATTTGTGGTTTGAAGTGGGAAACTACTCGCAAAGGTTTGTGCATGCCACCTTGCTCCAGATTATAGCAAGAGCCGGAGAACATTGAGTACAGCCAGCTTTTAGGGCTGCCCTGTGGAAGAGAACAGCCTTGGCAGTTCTGCTTTCAAGCATCAGTGTTGGACCCTTGGCTGTCCCTGTCCCTTATCTCTGTCCTGCCCAGTATTTCCTGCATCTGAGGGGCTTTTTCTCCTCATTATCGAATGACACTATAGCATTTGTTAATGTATGACTCTCCAAAGGTACCTGAAAGTCTTCTTTGGCCCTCAGCAGCAAAAATGTTCCACTTTTTTTTTTTAATATATTTTAAACACATTATTAATTCATTTTTTTAAGTGAGGTTCAAGGATCAGAAAATAAAATAGTTCTCTATCACAGATGCCAGTACATGTTTAGGAAATGCTTAAGAACAAAATGTCTATGTTCCCTGAATATTTCCCTGGGTTTCACCTGTTCATCAAAAGCAATGGTGTTTTCAAACAGGTCTGACTTCAAACAGGCTCAAGAATTAAATATTTCCCCCTTTTTTTTCTGCTGTTTCTCAGGACTTCTCCATGTAACAGACAATGTCACAGTTTATCATTGTTCTCTTTTAAGGTCCAACATTTTTTTCTCCCTCATCTTCAAAGTGATTAATTTCTCTTTTTGCATTACCTATTTTAAAGAAGTTTAACTAATATTACACTGAAAAAGAAGAGTACAGATTGCAATGGTGGTCTGGGCAGCCTTCAGCAGCCTAAACAAGTGACTGCTCTAAGACAACTCGAAAGCTGCCAGCATAAATGCTCCACAAGTCTGGGAGAAGACAGATGCTGCCATTTTATTAATATCTTCTATAAATGAGGCTTGTCATTAAATCCAGGAAGAAAAACAAGGACTGGTACAATGTGAAAAATGAAAAGACATGAAGTATTTTGGGGAAAGTTATTTACAGTTAAAGTAGAGCTTCTGTAAATGTAAAGTCTCAAGCTAAGGCAAAACTACAGTTAGACTTAGGATGATGCACAGAAAAACCTTAATGTTTTCCTCAAAGACACACATACCAAAATTTTCTTGACTGATGCCATATTTAGCCAATGTTAACTGATCAGACTGTAAAATATTTAATCAATCAACTCTGAAACACTTCCTAGCCAAAAAAAAGCTGTAATAACAGCTATCATGTTTTTAAACTGATAAATTAAATACTGTAGACACTGAAATTTTGTAGCATGAGATAAGAACAGAAATGTTAACACCCAGATACTTCTATCACCAAAGGAAAGTGCTACATTTTTCAAATCAATATTCCCATGGCAACTTTGTTACAGTTGACAATGAATATGAGACAATGGCACACATCAAGTGTGTAAGATATGAGTGAGAAAGAGTATCTAAATGTTTGCAATTTTTTAATTCACAAAATGTCAGAAAATAATAGATGTACCCCTACAGTGAAGAAAATGCATGCTGTATACCAGGAACCCTTTTGCATCCATTGACATAACCTGGAAAAGGTTACTCAGAAGTTATGAAATAATCACTTCTATTAGATCTCTAAATTCAAGACGACAGCCATCTATCTGGAATTGTCTAGGAACAGGGTAATCTCTCATGATGCTAGCGTACAGGCGAGACAATGCATCTCCTCCAATTTTAGGATGCTAAATTACTCAGACATTCTGCTATTCCCACTGACAGAGCCCTGCCTGTGCCTACAGACTTTAAGAAAAGAAAAATAATATATTAAGTAACTTTTTTTATGGATCTATAAAACTTGCAAAAACATTTTAGCAAATATTAGAAAATAATAAATAAAATTATATTACTAACAGGCATTTTCAGAACTTGTCTTTTTGTCTAAGATTTCTCTTTCTCCCAGTTTTCTAGTCTAAGACATTGCCAAGCAGCCAGCAACTTTCTTCTGTGCTTGTAAAAGTCTTTTGATCTTCTGCCCAATAATCAAATTAACTTTCTCTTTCCCACATTACTATAAATCCATTTCCCTAGAGACTCAAATAACATTACCTCATGCTGTAAACTCAAGACATTTCAGCAACAAAATCGTTAAGTCAATTCACTGTCTGGGGATAGATGCATGCATCTCCTTCAAAAATTTTAGTACTTTAGCAAACATATATGTATGTTTGCATAACAAAAATGCAACAAAAAATTGCAGCGTTTATTCCCTGACTTTGGGTATCTGCTTATGTCTCTGTATACCACAGGTAATTTTTTGGTCCAGTGAAAGCAGTTTTTTTATTTTTAAACAACAGTAACAAGCCAATAGTAGATTAAATTCAGCTAAGTCCTTGAAGAAACTTGTTAGAAAAATGAGAATTTTCTCTGAAATTTTGGAACAATTTACATAGCACATGGGAACAGACTCCCCTGAATCCTGGCTAGAGACAAACCCACACATGAAGCAGGAAAAAGTGGTAGAAACCATACAGTATGAACTATGCCCAGATGATAACCGTTTTCTCTTTGAGTGTAGGGAAAGTGTAGAAATGAATGAAGAAGAATTCCATATGATGTGGTTCTGTGTGGTGAAGAACTCTAGTCAACATAGATACTCAAGGTTCCTGCACTGATTCAATAGAAATTAAATGACACTTGGGCTTCTTCCTATCCCTACAAATTTGCCATCAACGGAGCTCCACCAAGATCTGGGACCACCAGGCATCTGTCATTATCTTCTCACACGAGTTAAAACAAGAATAAGGAACTTCTCCCCCTGAGACTTTCACATCATCCTATGAACTGCTTCATAAGGACACATTCAACCTGGCTTAGTCACAAACTAATTAAAAAGAGCCAAGTACTTAATTCTCAGCCTCAGTTTCCAGATTTGAGGATACTAGCCAAGATCTGCAGGGCTGAGAATCACAGCTATTTTCAACAGCTCTCAACTTCTCACGTTTGCGTTGTTTCATTGCTGGGTACCACTCTTCAGCAAGTCACTACAAAGGTCTAGGTGGTTTCAGACACGGTGAGGGACTGCTGCAAGAGCATCATGGCCTTCCTGCCCAAACACTCAGCAGCTCCATGTGCTGCTAACACAGTATTGGGTTTTCAGTACCCCACCAGCGATGCCCACGCAGGGCAGGTTCCAGAGGCTTAGCGACTCAGGAATTGGCACTCCTTGCCATTTGCAAAGCTATTCAGCAAGTGAGCGGCGTGCACTCAACCCTGCCTGCAGCCTAGAGCAGTAACCAGGGGAGGCAAACAGCGTATGAGACACTAAAGGTTTTAGACATCCCGGCATGTTCTTGACAGTCAGCACTGAGGTTTACGTCAACAGCTACCAGATGACATCAATGTTAGGCTTAGCAGCTTTATTCTTCACTTACAATTTATTACCTCTGAAAAAACCCAGCACATCGTAGTAATGAAATTTGTAAAGTGTTAAGAAAAGAACAAAGATATTTTAGGCCAAAATATACCTTACATATATACATTTTGGAGTGTATATATAACACATATGTAGGACATATATACACTTTTTTTTTTTTTGGCTGGCTTTGGTGAGAAAGGGAAGGAAAAGGAATTGGAAGATGGTTCTTCCTTTAGTCTAAAGCGAGCCTTTCCAATAATCTTTGCTCTTTCAGGTAGCACTTTAATGCCACTAAGCTTGATGTACCCTTTAGAGGTAAAGTAGGTGTAATTAGAGGCACAAAGGAAAAAAGTTTCAGAGAATAGTTTTCTTCTGACCCTTACCTGCAGCTAAATATCATGCTATGGGCCTTTTTTCCCCAGTAATGTAAATTAAAGTTTTATGACAAATAATATTTAGGCCTTTTTCCACTAATATCTTTGGTTCAAGGTGGCAACACAGAGTTTGGAATAAAAGATTGTACATTGTACATTTCTGGGTTATTACTTGACCTTCAGATGACAGTACAGACAGTCAGGACCTCAGCATACCCCCAGAGAGGGGTACATACCCATGTTCTCACACCTCCCTGAACATCCTCAATGTCTTGCTGCTGAGCAGAACTCTCTCTTTCCACTCCTATTTGCTGTGGCACCATGATACCCATTTCCAAGCAATTTTGAGCGAGTTCTTCAAGTGGCAGCTGAAGCAGAGGAGAGGCACTGTGGTTTACTCAATATTACCATCATCAAAATTAAATGCAGGATAAAGACCCCAGACAGAAAAGATGCCCAGCACAACGCTGCATTGCATGCAGATGTCTGAAAATGTAGCCCAATCTGAGCCCCACTGCTGCTCAAGAGATGCAGCCTCAAAACCAGAGCACCTTTTTTAGCATCTGTCCCTTCTGAGGGGGGCAGATTGTTTTTTCCAGAAGGCTTTAGGTCCTCTGGATCTGTAGCAGTGGTACTGAGAACACAACAATTTTACTGAAGTATTTCCCTATCTTCTACTTCAGAAAGTAGGTTGAATGCTCAGGACAGACTTCTAAGAGTTAAAGCTAGTCTAGCTAGAGCAGTTTTACAACCAATAAGACTTCTAGCTGTTGTTGATTTGCCAGGCATCTTTAGTACAGTACTTAGCACTTCCCAGTTTCTTCCTCTGTCAGATACAAGGCAGGGAAAAAAAAAATCCAGCATCAACCTATACTGATGCAAATTCAATTGCACTTGTAATAATAGGTATCATCCTTCTCACTTTCCCCGTGAATATTTTCTGCCTATCCTTGTCTTTTTCTCTTGTACAAAAAAAAAAAAAAAATTGAATTCTTTTCTCATAGCTTATTCAGTGGTTTGAATCCTGATATATGAAGGGAGAGCATCATTATGCACCATTGTTACAGTGATAAAGGGAGTAGTCCCAACAGCATGCAGCTTACCTAGTTTTATGGGTTTATATTACAGCACTGGTCAGAGTACATTGCATAGTCAAGAATTGAAGTAATTCCTTATTGTGAAATATTCCATTCAATAATTTTATGAAGTTTCACACTCTTGACAAAAACCCAGCCAAATGTTTTTATACTAAAAATACCCAAAATAGTTCCTACCCATTTACAAAGGTATTTATTCTCCATTCCCCAAAACATTAAGTGCCCTTTATTTGTTCACCTTTCCCACCCTCCATAGAATTAAATATCATTGCATTTCCATATGTGAAAGCTCTAGTTGGTAGTATACCAGCATCCTATGAAATTAAAATTTAAGCCAGGAAAAGTTTCATATTTATATAAGATATTGTACTCCATTGAGAATCTAAGTATTTTGTATTTTAAAATATTATATAGGCAGGTTATTGCTTTATGATTCAGCTGTTCCCAAAGTTGCTAACACCCCTTCACACTCCCTAGATCACTCCTCACTTCTCCTTACTGAAAAACCAGCCCTGCACACTTTGCAACTTCTCCAGTTGTTTCTGTAGATATTGATAGGGTCAAGTGTTGTGCACATCATAGCCATCCCGTACCACTCCACACTGGAATAAACATTCTACTCATGGCCATCAGCAATGCCTAAAATCATACCATTGCACAGCCCTGTAAACCACCTCCCATGTGCTGACCAGACTATTACGTCGGTCATTTGTGCACACACTTCCATGTACCGAGCGCCTAAGGCGCGCACACACAGGAGGAGGATGGCTTTGGTAGTGCACGTCTTGTCTATTCTTAAGTTAATTTGAATCTCCAGGGCAGAGACTGCTCAGAAAGGGGCGAAGGGAAGAGCTCACAATTGCCATCCGTGGTCACAGCCCAGCCCAGGTGGAAAGCTCTGCATCCCGCTCCGGGTCCGCAGGTGACGCAGCAGCAGAGAGAGCCCCGCACATGCTGGGACTGAGCAGCAGCAGGTTATCCCGCCTGTCCTGCTCCCTGCCCGCTCTGGGCAGACGGTATTTACACTGCCAGCAGCATGAGTTAACCCACAGTCTTTAATAAGAACAGACCTGATGCTTGCAAGAAGCCTCTTGGAACAAGCTCTCATCTATATTTTAAATTCATGCTTAAGAAGGCCAAATCTGCTCTGATACTGGTGTTTCTTTAGCTGTTTATTTTAATTGTCGTTTTTGGCCAAAGTGCAGCCAAGACTTTGATCCTGCCACCCAGCACAGATGTGCAGGGCACACAGCAGTCAATTATTTTCAAATAGAGCCATACACGGTTTTCTTGAAAACATTATGAAGAAAAGCTGTCAGTCTTGAATGCATATTATCTCTAATTAATCCCATAAAAAAAATTAAAAGGATGGTTGCTTGGTAGCATTGCAAGAACCGTTTTGTAATTAATATGACCTTCATCTCCATATGGTAATTAGCAAACATTTATATTACCATTAAAAAGACCACATTCATTACATAACCTCACTTTTTTCTATTAGCTAACAGAACCAGTAAAACCAATTTAGTCAAAGCCTTGAACTTTCACAAATACTCCAAATAAATACATTCAAAACTGCTGGGTTCTTTTTAACTGACACTCTTGCTGGCTGATTGTAAAAAACCCCAGAAGATGTTTACAGAGGCTCTGGTAGGAGCATCTGGGTGACACACACTCCTCTTTTTCCTCTTCCTCCTCCTCCTCCTCCCAAGGAAAGGGCTCGCCCATCGGTGTGCCGTGGCAGGATAGGAGTGCCCCACGCCTGCTCAGGGGAACTCAAGCAGTGTGTCCCTGCTCACATCCCAGAGCCCAGTGTTACCCGCACGCAGATCACACACCGGGAAGTCTCCTACCTTTCCGAGGGGACACCGGCACACGTCCGGGCGATGCACACGCCTGGCAGGGGCATGGTGGGGACGCAGTTCCCGGCTCTGCTACCAGCATGCAGAGCAGCCTCCTGCATCCATTTGTCCCCTCACCTATAAGCAACAGTGACACCATCTCCTTTGCAAAGACGAAAGGGAAGCACCTATATAAAAAACTAAGATTTCTTACTAATACCAATATAAATCTCTTTTCTCCTCCTCAAAGCCAGATTGTTCTACTTAAGGGAACAACCGGTGATCAGCAATTCTATTGATAGTTTCTCTGCTTATATTAATTCAAAATCTCCTACACTGTTTTTTGCATGCTGCAATCACTCCTACTCCCTGGAGTGACTCACCATTTAACTGGTTTGCTAACAGAGGACCCGATGTAGCAGTCAATAACAACAACAATAACTCATTATCACAAAGAACTTGATTTTCACAGAGGCAGGAGAACTTGGGGTAAGTCACTGAACACCACCATAACTGAAAATGCAGGGGATAAATACAATCGAAACCAAAAAGCACACTTGGCCACACACTTCCCTATTCTTCTAACACATCTCCACAACTAAAAAAAAAAGCCACATTCCCATATTTTGAATTCTGCTATTAACAGTTATACTTTACAAACATACATTTCCTGCTTCTGATGAAAGTTGACAGCTCGTGGGGAAAGGCATGGGGGGGGACACGACACCAAATGACTCATGCTAATCAGTGCTTTCATCAAAGAGTATGACATGATGTAAGTCTAATCCAAGGTAGCTTTCTCTTTTACTTGCAAGCTGTAAAAAAAAACAAACTAAAAGGCAGGGGGGTGGTGGTGGTGTTACTAATTGAAAGATGATATAAAAATGTTAATAAATTGACAGGACTGAGAACATATAAATTTTATATACATGTATGGATGTGTATGTCTCAAATAATTCTTGCATTATAAATAATTTAACTAGGACTAACAAAAAATATGTAGAAATGAGAAAAATACTTGGCCACCCTGACTAGAAATTGCAGAAGAAATTAAAAGGTGCCCACCCCTCCCTGGAGCTCACCGAAGCCAGACACACAACTCTCACCATATTTCTGCAAATTCCAGCAATTTTATTCCCTTGCAAGCTCCAGGTTATTTCCCATTTTTCACTTGGTTCAGGCTCCCGCTAAATGGCTCGAGTGCACGAGGTTAAAGAAATACATGTACAGGTTGATTAACTCGAGCAGTGGGATGTCTGATTGAGATTGCTCTTACCAGTCCACAGACAGTGTCTTGTAAACCCAGAATATTCACACTCAATATGTGCAGCTGTGCACTAGGAAGGTTACGTTCGGAATTTAACCCAAAAGAAACACATGTCTCATGCATAAATACTACACAAGACTTCAAAGCAGTTGTCTTTTTTTTTTTTTTTTTTCCTGAGGCAGCCAAAAAACATGAGGATCAAGCCTGATGATAGCAATGTACTGCAAACTTATCATAAAAGCAGGATGGAGAAACCAGCTACCAGCTGTGAAGAATATTTACAACTGTAAATATTATATTTCAACTGTAGAGCAAGTAAATACCACGTTATGGAAATGCCTGCTTTATCGATCAGCTCATCAGAAAGGAGAAAGAGAGAATATAATTTTGCAGTTTTCAGCAGTGCAGCATTTTGTAGACATTGAGGATGTATTTTGGAAGTAGTGACTTCTGCGAACAGCAACAGAGAGATCAACTTGCTGATGAATGAATGCAATAACTTCTATCCCAACACCTGCAACGAATACCTTGCTACCACTTATTTTGGGATGAATGCAACTTAAAGAATCAAAGAATCATGAAAATTTAATTTCTGTGGGTTTTATTTATTTCCACTTGATGGTATCTCTTATGACCTCAATCCAGGGCAATGTCCTCATATGATTTTTTAAGTACTTTCCATCCTAACAACAGCACAGCCCTGCCCTGTTGTGCTGAAAAGAGAACCCACTGACACCCACCCCCTGACACCCACAGGTAAGGGGGAGAAATGGCAAAACAAACCACATGTACAGTGATGCCCTTCATTTAAAGCTACAAATGGAAAATTATTTTCCCATCTTTTTCTGCAGTTAAAAAAAAGAAGCATTAACCTAAGTATGGAGATTAATGCAAATGCAACTGTCGTCTTTTAGTATGACCTATCCAACTTTTAGTAAGGCTAAGAGAGATTGGAGTAATCAGGAGCTCGTCCAATAGCCAGAATTTTATGACTCTAAATATTAACAACGTCAGCATTCCCACCAGCATGCCTCACAGCTATTGCAGTATAAATCCTCAGCACTACTGAAACACTGGGAGCCTGAATAAGATTCATTTATTTTTAAAAAAATCACCTTCACTGGGAGAAGGCAGTAAACAAATGTCAATATTATACTGCAGCCTACCAACATGAATGACACTGTAGAAATGCATTAAGAGCCTCAGAAGCACTGGGAGATACAAGAAGCTGCCAAAAATCCCACTGTACAAACAAGACTGTTCATGGCTGTGGGTGTATCTGGACAACAATCCTCTCTCACTTCTCCCCACCTCTCTTCCAAAAGCAGACCCAAAGTCTGTGCAGATCTAAGTTCACTCTTGATGGCTTTAAATCCAACTTGAGTAATGTACAGAGCATTTAACCTCCAAATTTCCAAGTTTCCTTCCACTCTGGACAGCAATGGCAAACATCAATACTTCCTATGGCGAGCGCGCAGTCCTTTCGCCACACAATTCAAAGTAAAGCCAAGTGGAGTATAACCTGTATTGAAAAACGCAGCACAATCTTTCATTAGTTTATCAGAATAGAACAAGTTTGGCAAAAACATCTTTCATTTTATAAAGTCTTCTATAGAGCTGAAAACTTGACAGCCACAGGGAAAGGTATTAGGTACCTCTCTCAAGCAAGGCAGGTCTGAGAGCTCTGGACTCTCTTCATATTGGGATGCCCCACCATTTTGGGATACAGCAAGGTCAGCTTGGCAGAAAACCTTGATGCTAAGAGCCTCTCTCAGTCAATTCATTTACTCTGCAAGTGATGCTTTCCCACCTGGAACCAAAAGAAGAGCAAGATGGGAGCAAATTTCACCCCAAAGTGAGATGTGACTGTTATCCACCACCTCCTGAGGAGCAACTTCTTTCACATCAGGTCAGTTAAACCAGTGTAAAACCAGAGCTAAGTTACAGTCCAGCTCCTCACTCAGGAATATTTTGTGAATGAATAATCCTTCATTTGTGTTGGCGCACAGATTTGTCAAACAAGGACGGCAGGTCCAGCAGGCGAGAAATCAAAAGACAGACCAGGAGACGACTTAGCGAGAGGCTAAAGCAAAAGCTACCAATGTGCAGCAGCATATATTAACCAGCAGAACAGCTTGAGGCATGCCTGGAAAACGCCAACTAAGTGGAATTTATATAACACCTTCAGGAAACTTCTGAGGAGATTAGGAAAGGCTGTTCTCTGCTTTTATTGAGACCAACGGGTTCTTTAACACTTTGGGTAATTGTTACTTGCTTAAATACATTTACTTTAAACTGGCTGTTCTGTGGCATTACCTGTGTTGGGTCTTACTCCCAAGCTCTGTTATGTCAGGCAGCCAGACACAGAAAACTATGTCCCTTGCTTCTTCTACTTGGTTGTCCTACCAAGTCTGACTGCGAGTCAAGCTATGCACCTTTCCTGCTCTGGAGCAGTAAGTGTTATGGCTGATATCTTCCACAACTTGGGCTTTCTTAGATGTATTCATAGCAGATACAGAAACAAGATGCATCAGCTAACAGGCACCCCAGCTACCCTTTGGAAGTGGGGGCAGTTCTTGCCCACTGCCTCTAAATGCATAGCAATGAAATCACTAGTAACCAGAGCAACACCCTGTGCTCCCTGCCAAGAGAGCCTCTTCCTTCATGGCATCATTAATTTGCAAGGCAAACTCACCCAAGCAGTGGTCAGGACCTATGCATTCTCAGAGCACAGCACAAGTTTGTGGCAGTGTGTAAATAACTCCCCTAGTGCCCTCGTCTCTGCCCGTGGATGAGCGCAGCAAGCATGGGCTGACAGAGCAGGCAGGAGCTGTCAGCACTGCCCGAGCAGCATGTGGCCTTTGCTCTTGAAAGATGGAGCAGAGGTACCTCTGTGCCTGCTGCCAGTGTAGAGCAGCACAAACCCCTGCTCTCCAAGGTAACAGAAATATGCGCTCATCCCTTCTCTGTCCAAGTTTCTTCCTGAGACGTGGGTTTGACCTCCCCAAGAGGAAGCACACCCTTCCCTTGGCTGTGCCACCCACCTGGTAGTGATGGGTCCTTAACAACTGGGAGCTCGCTCTTTTCTTTCTTTCTTTCCTTTTTTCCTTCTTTCTTTCCTTCTTCTTTTTCTTCTTTTTCTTTTTTTTTTTTCTTTCTTTGTTCTCTTTCTTTTCTTCTAGTTCTCTTTCCCCTGGATGGTTCCTTTTCTGTAGCACTCCTTAGAGCACAATCTTTAGCTGCACAATCTAGTCTTCCTTTTCCTTCCTCATTCCAACTCCTTTCATAATCTTTCTCTCCCCCACTAGCCTCCCTTTCCTATTATTTTTCTTCAGAAAAATTTCAGTCCTGACCTAAGCTTTTATTTTTGTATATCTATGACTAACATGAGCATCCCAGTATCCTGGACCTTTGGTGAGAATGCCAGAGCTGCCTTCTTGCTCCCCAGAGAGGGGAGCAAGGAATCTTGATGCTGCCCAGAGCTGAGGGAGCTACTGGGGAGCGGAGGTGGGGGGAGATAGGGTCCCACAGCCAGGGCAGAAGTTGGTCGGTGTATTATTTGGAGCTGATGTCCCTTGGGGTTTGTTTGTGTCAACAGACTGCTGCATGAGTATTTACTCTGAACTATTCTCCCTAGGAGGAGTTTAACAATACTTGGTTGCTAATCTTTATATAATGCTGTCCAAGTAAAGGTGTAAACAGAATTCATCTATTTAAAATGGCTAACCCCCCTGTGTGCACATTTGGTCTTTTTGTTATAAATGTGGTGTGTAAACCAGTGGGGAATTGGGCCAGTGTAACTGGAAGTAAGCTGAATCTCTGTAAAGAGTTTAACTGATTTAACTGCTTGGGCTTAATCAGGTCTTTTAAATGAGGTGAGGTAAACTAGGACTATACACACGTGAAAACTTCTAATATGTGCCTCATCTTTAAAAATGCAATGTGATCTTAAAAACTTCTGGTAAGACATGTGACCTTGTTTTCTTACAAATAAATCCGAGCACCACGAGCTCTGCCTTCTCAGCCAAGCCCAGCATCCCCAGGTCTGTTTTGCCTGTGCATAGGCCACCAG
>JANZLP010000001.1:17810664-17824983 GCA_026930925.1 Chelictinia riocourii | reverse complement strand
TCACTCAAGAGAGTGCCCTCCCTCTTGCAGCGTAGGATGTTCTCGTTTCTTCTCAGTCTCAGTTCATACCTATTACGCCCTCATTTCTTAATCATCATGCCTTTTTTTAATCTCAGTTCTGAAATAGTCTGGTGAATCAGTCTCTAAAATGGCAAAAGCTAAAATTAATGATTGACCCCACAAATCTTAATCTAGTGAAGAGAAACTATGCCATTACTCTAGAGTTTGCTTGAAAAATTGCAACTGTCTGACACTGTTTCTGCAATATATCATCTGAAAACTCAGAAACAAAGTTGAGATCTCTACCAGTGAACACCAGGAGCACTTCAGTAGAGAGTATTTTTGGCATTTAGCTCTGATCAGGGAAATAAGTCTTGTGTGAGTTTTTTTGCTGTGTCCTGCTTGCTATGGCATTGCAGCTTCTCTCAGGTCCCACTAAGCTCCTGCTAAATTGTGCTACTGATACTGTATTGGATTGTTTTTTACTTGCAGCTACAACAAGCGTATTAACGATATCAGAGAGTGCAAAGAAGCTGCTGTTTCACATGCGTAAGTGTCATAAATTTTTCCTGACAGATTTTAGTGTTGGTTTTCTTAGTTATGAAGAATGTGTAAACAGGATTTGTTGGATGCTGAATTAGTTGTGCATTTTCAGATGAGATCATGTACTGATTGTTCTTCTAAATCTGGATTTGCTTAATGCCATTATTGATTTAACTTTCCAAGTTTTAGATTATTTTCAAAATATCAGAATGGAACTATTTAGTTTATTCCCCAGATTCTTTTTGTCTAATTATTTAATGTGAACGCAAATTAAACAGAAATGTTTTAGTGGAGTCAAAGGCACATTACAGAGCAGAGGCAGAGAACTTGGGTTTTAAATTTAACTATACTTAGGAATACAGGGTGTTGGTCATGTGGATGCCAATTTTAATTGAACCCCATCCTTCAAAATACTGAACTCTTGAAGTTGGTATGATATGAGCTGCTTGCGTTTGGGCTTAAATGTTTGGAAAAATCAAATGTTCTGTGGATGTGCACAGTGGATGTTGGTTTGTTCTTTTGATGCAGCGGTTCAATGCATAGAGAGAGACGCAAGTTTTTACGTTCTGCACTCAAAGAACTGGCTACTGTCCTGTCTGATCAGCCAGGCCTATTGGGTCCCAAGGTAATTATGGTTCTTATGTTTTGCATTTATGCAATCTTACGGTGTGTTGCTCGGTGATACTGTAATGTTTAGTTTGTTTGGGGAGGGGAAAAACCCCACACTTTACTCTGAAGGAAAACCTACTTAGGTTTTAAGATTCTTTGGTTTTAGAGACTATAGTTGCCTCTTGGTGTGCACAATCTGCCCAACTGTTACATAGAACTATAGGCTTGTGAACAATTTTTCTTTTTCAGGCACTTTTTGTGTTTATGGCATTATCCTTTGCTCGTGATGAAATTATTTGGCTTCTTCGTCATGCAGATAATATGCCAAAGAAGAGCGCAGATGATTTCATAGATAAGTATGTTAATTTTTAGTGTGATGCCTTAGATATTTAGGAGAAGTTCACAGACAAAATGCATTTGAAGGCAAGGGGATCTCGGAAGAGGATGGCTATATGCAAGCGTTGGGACAGTTCAGGAAATCTTTACCTGGGAATATTAAGCTTCCCATCAAACAAGAAAACTACAAGTATTGTGTTAGAAAGTGGAGCACATCAGTGAAAATCCGTTTTCTGCAGAAGACTTATTTTTTTATAAAATAGTTTTATTTTGGTTTAGGTTATTTTTTTTTCCCCTTTCAATAAGCAAAAATAAAGCTTTATCATGTGTCTTCAATGTTACTGATTTTGCATTGAGTAAGTCGGTGGGGGGAAGGAAACTGTCAAAAAGCTTGATTTGTAAATTTGTAGAATGTCTCCTGTATTGTAGCAAAACTGCCTTTTTAAATCAGGTTAAGATTTATTTATGTAATACAGCATTGGTGTCATCATAAGCAGAAGGTAAAAATGAGAAATAGGATTATGAGATCTTATCAGTGTGAACAGGCAGAAGGCCGGTAGTTGTCACTGAGTTAGTCTCAAGATTATTGAACGGAGGATTGAACTGAAAGCCTGTGAATTGACTGCAGGAGTTTAAACAAGTAACAATCACAAGGCCATTTCTAGAGCTGGAGTAGGAAAACCTTGAGTTTTCTTCACTGGATTTAAATGGTAGGGAGGGATGGAGGTCCCAGAGCCTCTCTGAAACAACCTGTACAAGTTTTTAATTATCCTCATGATTTAAAAAATATATACAAAAGCAGTTATTACAGTTGTATTTTTCAGATTTAACCACTTCTTGAGAAAAACATCTTCTTTCAAACATAGCATTATAGAAGGGCTTCTTATTCAAAAAGGAAGTGAATAGTTATACAAGCTTTTGAGGATTACTGTGGTGTTATCCTGCTAACTTATCTCCTGTTGAGTGGATTTTACCTTGCAGAGAAAATTACCTTGTAAACTCATTTTACAATGTGAACAAATATTTTCATACAGAAATTACCTATTAATAATAGTTTTGAAAGCAAGGTATAGGAGGAAATCCTGTTGAGAAGCATTCCACTGATAGAAATTGTTTTTAATATTTTGGGTGTTTCATATTTGTAAGCTTTTCCTTCTCTTCTTGCCTAGACACATAGCTGAGCTAATATTCTACATGGAGGAGCTCAGAGCGCATGTGCGAAAATATGGACCAGTAATGCAGAGATACTATGTACAGTATCTCTCTGGCTTTGATGCAGTGGTCTTAAATGAGCTTGTTCAGGTATGGCAAGACTGTGGTTTTGGTTTCTCAACAGCAAACTTTAAAAAGGGCTTTTTGTCCAAAATGACTTTGTGAAATGCATCCTAGTTAGTGGATTTTGATGAACATTATGGAATAAGGCAAATTAATTTACTGTTTATTCCTGAGATTTAGAAATCTACTTTTGATTGCTATATGAACATGTAAATGTTATTAAGCAATGCAATGTTTAGAGACAATGAAACAGGTACTACCACTGAAGGAGCTTTGTAGAAACTTTCTTATTTAGCCTGACAAAGAAATTACAGGCTTTATGAACTGTTTTGGTTTTATTCCCTAGTGACCACTAGATGGAGCCCAAATTTTGTGAGTAGGTCAGCTACTCAACCGTGACAAGTTTGTACTGTAAATATTTTTTGTTGTGTTAAAAAATTAATTTCACACTTCAAGCATTACATCAGTTACCAGTAGGTGGAACTTATGTACTCTACTGTTTATTTAAGCGAACTATTTAAACAGTTTAAATACAGTTTTATATCACTGTTTAAATTATTAAATGTAACTGAATCCTTGGATATACTGTCAATACCAAAATAACTGTATTTGAGGCTTTTTTGCTTATAACTCTATATACTTCCATGATTTTTTTTTTGGAATGACAGAATTAAATAATTTAGACATTTGACATTGATTACTTGGAAATTATTTCCTAGATTTAGTGGATGACTTCTAAATGCTGTACAAGTGGCACATGTGTTCTCTGTTTAGATAGGATAATCCTTAGGGTCAAACTGAAATGAGGAAAAAAATATTGGCTTGAATTTTAGTTGTAATTAATTCATAACAGGTATCAAGCACAAGACTAGACACATGATTGAGTGATAATTTGGATTTTTTCAGCCTCTAGGTTAAAATTTCAGTCATAGCTGGCCTTATGAGAAACTTCTGTATTGCATTACTTAATAGAAATATGGTCTTAGTTGTTGAAACTGCTTTTTCATGAACTGTTGCATTTTGTAAAATTCGAAAACTTGATAGCTCATCTTTCAGGTGGTATCAATCATTGAAGTCAATGTTAGTAAAAAAAAAAGGCTTTTGTGAGAAGTAAAGTGATGCTGGTGTGGGCTCCATTATATCCTGCCATGGCTAAATTTTCTTTGCAGACAGATCAGGTGCCTGTGGAGGTCAGAAAAATGTTTGGTGCCTGATGTATAATAGGAAAATGTTTGGTGTCCGTTTTGTAAATGACTACAGCCTGAAAATGTGTGGGCACATTTGTTTGACAGATTTTCCCATTTTGGGCAGATGTTGGTTTGGAAGCAAGCTTTTCTAGGTTTTTGTTGTCAGCCACAGAATTAAAAAGTGAAAGTTGTTAAATAGCACTATAAGTTACTTTGTGTAAATCTTTGCACATTTCAGAGTGTAGCTGATAAATTGGGCATGGATATTGACATTGCTTCATAAACCAAGTTTGAAATAATAGTAATAGCAACAACATTTATTTTAGAATCTTTCAGTGTGCCCAGAGGATGAATCAATCATCATGTCGTCTTTTGTAAACACAATGACTTCACTAAGTGTGAAACAAGGTAAGTTTAAATGAACTTGGGAAAATGGTAACAGAATGGCGGATTCATCTGGAAAGCTTCATCGCTTTTTGTTTCATGTCATCAGTGTGAGCAGATAACTTGCATAAACTTAATTTATTCCCTTATTTCTCTTTTGTTATGGTATCTGCTTCTTGTTCTGTGTCCCTTTTCCAGGGCAGCTCTATACAGATAGAGCTTTCGAAGAATGCTATTGGGAAGTAATCCTACCTTTTAATTTAGAAAGCATGTTACATATGTTTTCATCTAGATATTTTAATTCCTATTAGCATGGCTTTGCTGCATTGAAATTCTTAGGTAAAAGCATGAGGTTCAGTACCCCTGTAACTTTTGGAGTACTTTGGGGTTTTTTAGAAGGTCTGATACAGTATATCTGAATTTGTAGTTGCTTTCCTAAAGGTTTTATGTTCTGTATTTTTCCCTGATGCAGTTGAGGATGGAGAGGTATTTGACTTCAGAGGAATGAGATTAGATTGGTTTAGATTGCAGGTAAGACTTTGTAAATATGCGTGACACTTTCCTAACTTAAAACCAAAATGTTTAATAAATTACTGCTCTTCTAGTTTACTCTCACACTGCAAGTGGATGACAGGCTATGTAAGAATAACCTACTCTTAAAATCAGATAAATTCTTAAGCAGATAATTTGCTACATTTTGATGTAATGCTGTCTGCATTGCATACTTTTTGCAAATAATTCTTTGGGGTATTTATAACAGTTCAGAAATAGAATGTGTTGAGGGTGAGCAGTTTGTTCGTGGCTGTACACTGTATGGAGTCTGATTCAGCCCGCCCAGCCAAGGGAAGGTAGAGACTGTTCAGTGAGAAAATAATGTTCAGCGAGATCACTCCTGTGCATTGCAATTACAGTATCTTCAATTCACCTCATAAAGGGGGGAGTACTGTTTCGACTGTAAATCAATTCTCAAGACTAGACAGACAAGTTGTTTTTATATTTTCAGAATACACATTCTTTTTCTTTCTTTCCAAAACCTGATTGTTAAAGTGGGGGTTCACAAGTGCATGTTTATGTTTAGTCAGTACATTTGTTTTACAGTTTATCTGTGAATTGGTGTCATATTCAAATGACATTTGGAGACTTTGTTGAAAGACAGTTTGCTTTTCTTAAGTTATAGGGGAAAGATAAAATACTCTGTCCATGGTTTTTTAAGTACACAGGTGTCCTATGCATAGCATAATCACTATTTAACATTTGTATTGGGCAGTAGCAATGGAATTTGCAAAAAAAGCAGCTGTAGATATAACATAAAATTTTTCTTGTGTCTTTCCAGGCCTACACCAGTGTTTCTAAAGCCTCACTTAGTCTTGCAGATCATAGAGAACTAGGAAAAATGATGAATACAATTATTTTCCATACAAAAATGGTAGATTCTTTGGTGGAGATGTTGGTTGAAACCTCAGATCTTTCTATATTTTGGTATGTTACTAACCTGACTGTAGAACCTTTTATTATTTAGTGTTTGGTTTGTCCTTGCAAGTGTAATTTTTAAATAGCACACTTTGTAGGAAGATAGGCCAGTTGGAGAATCAACTAGAATTTCTGGTTTCCATTACAATTAGTTTGATAAAGGTATTTCTTGAAGCAGTCACGTAATTGATCTGGGGTCGTTTGCAGATTCTTCCTTAATACATTTTTGCAGAGGGTGCAGGTTTTTGCAGTAACCATGTGGCAAACATCAGATTAAAAATACAAGAATAATAGAGAGGTACAAATAAAATGCATATGTCAATGCAGAAGACAAACTTCTTTGAAAGCATGATGCAGTTTTGGTATAAGTTAAAACTACAAATCTGACACTAATAGCATGTTTGATTTGTGTGAAGTAGATTTTATTTGCAGCAAAATTATGTGTGCTATTTAAATGTCTATTTCTGATCAGTTTTTATAGTCGTGCTTTTGAGAAGATGTTTCAGCAGTGTTTGGAGCTTCCCTCTCAATCAAGATACTCAATTGCATTCCCACTGCTTTGTACTCACTTTATGAGCTGTACCCATGAACTATGCCCAGAAGAGGTAATTTTTAAATATATTGTCTTAGTTATTTTCATCTCTCATTTAAAGTAGAGGGGACTAGAGCTAAACACTTCAAGAAGGTGTTTGTTATGACAATATAAGATTTGAGGGAGGAGAGTGCTAAAAAGGGATGTAAAGCAAGTAGATACTCTCTTATGTGATTCTTCACCCATAGATCTCAAAATCCTTTTCTGAAGTGAGTAGAGCATTATTATCTTTGCTTTAAAGAGTGATTAAACTAAGCTACAAAGGTGTTAGATGACTTTTCTGGGGTCATTCAGGCTTAGAAAGACTTCTTTGGTTAGAATTACAAATGAAAAAATGCGGTGTGTTGCTTAAAGAAATGGACCCTTTGATTCTGAGGAAATTTTTCCTATTTTTGTTGTAATGAAATAGATCCTTCAGTACAATTCCTGCATGCCATTGACTTTGGAATTACTCTGGGGTTTAACTTGGCCGATTTTGCCATGTGCAGCCATCTGTAAATTTTTATTTTTTAGCATAACTTTCCATTTCTTTTCATAGAATTATCTTAACAAAACTGTGAACTCTTCAAATCATTCAGATTTGCATTGAAATCTACAGATGGAGGGAATTAATATTATTAAACTCCTTACCAGTTTCACATTTTACCTATAATACCCTCAGAAGTTTTCTGGCTTCAGTCAGAAAGTGGCATTGAGTACAAAGAGTCTTGGTAAATAAGTCTGTATTCATTATGCCACTATTACATACTAGTACTTAGAGGTAAAATCTAGGTAATTTACCAGATGTGCACCTGGGATCTTCACGAGTAGACTCACAGTGAAAGTGAAAAGCATTTTTTCCCACTCTTTCCTGGGCCAGATCATTCTGGGTTTGTATGTCTGTTACCCATTTGAATAGTGGAAGTAGTAAGTCCTAGCTTCCTTTTGAATTGCTTGAAGAAATATACATTAAAACATACAGAAGTTATTGTTGTGTTACACTTCTCACCATTTTTCCAGGCTTTATTGCATTAGAATTTCTCTGCAACCTATCTATGCCTGTTGAGACTTATCTCGACAGTGCACATGTGCACCCTCCACGGCCTCTTTGCCCAGGGCCTCTGTGCGCTGCCTGATCATCTAAGAAATGTTGGGGACATTTTTGTACCTGTCAGCTGTGTCACAAATGAATGTCATTTCCCCAGAGCAAATGGAAACGTAAGGAATTATGCAGCAATGAAAGAAATAATTGAAGCTGGATGTGCTTTAGATCTATGTTTCGTATTAGTCTGGAACTCGCAGGAGAACTTTGGTTTGAGAGAATGAGCGTGATTCCTGCCAAGTACAATCCTTGCTCTATGGTTTATTTGAGAATATTATCTGCTATATTTGAGTTTTGATGTAGACATAGGAATGCATTTAAATTAATTTAGAACACAGGCAAAAGATGATTAATATTTGAGATAATTAAAACTTGCTTCTAAATAGATTTCCCTGGGAAATCTCTCTGGAGATTTTTCTAATTACATTGGTGCCAAAATGTAGTAAATAAAAAATAAATCCCTGTTTTGTTATTTTCAGAAATGACAGGAGAAAAGTGTACTTGATAGTCATATCAGGAACAATAACCTGATGAGATTTTTGTTTATTTAATAACAAATTACCTAGTGTGTGCAGGTTTAATGATGATGATAGCTTTTAGTCTTCCAAGCAAATGTGAGGACCATTACTCTGAAACCAAATAGAGTGGATTTCAGCAGGTAATTTCCTTTTAATTATAATGTTGAAGAAAAATGACTGAATCAGAGAATGCCAGGGGGAAAGCTGTATAATCACCTCTGTTATACTGTGATCTCTGAAATTTCTCATGTTTTCAAGGATTTGCTTTCTTTAATGTGCATGGTCCCATAAAGTACTTTTAACTGTAAACATGGTCTTTCATATATTTCTTCACTAAGCACCAAAACACCTCTGGCACACCCAGTTCTTGCATTGTTAAAGGTGCTGACTTGCCAGCGACACTGGAGCCATGTACTTGCTAATAATAAACCCTTCCTGGGCTGGATTTGCTAGGAGGGCTCAAAGAGGCAACGGCCACATTGCTGCTGCAGTTAAAATCAGCCGGAGGATTGGCTGTGCAAGTCTCCCCAGACACTCTGTGAATGTCTTGGTTGCATCCAACCCTGTCTCACTTCTCTTTATGTGTAAGGTGTTACGTGCGCAGGTTTTTATGCGGAGGAAGGCTGAGGTGGCCTTGTTGTCGATCTTACTCCTTTAGTACTAGGCTTAAGTATTCTTGTTCTTTTAACAGCTGAAAAATTGATACCACCAATTAAATTCTTAGAAGCTACCTACAATTTTTAATTCAAATACATATTCTTCGCTGAAGGGTCACTTTTCTCACACTGAAGTATGATTTATTCATTGAATAGTCCTCATCAGAAGTTAACGTTGCAAAATCTGACACCATGTTATACAGCTCTGTAGCATGCATTAGCATGATGTAAAATACCTGTGCTAAATCCATTCCAGTAAAGCTTTTAGTCTACACTATGTATTTTGACTGAGCATTTCAGCGCACTTTTGTTGTAACAACAAAATGTTGATATGATTTAGTGAGCATAAAGTACTTTTGCAGCTGTTTCTATTGCTGTTTACAAAAGTAAATTCCCTGTTTCTTTGTAGTTGGTAGTTGACATGGTACATTGAATACATTCTCAATAACAACAAAGCTGCTTTCTACTACATTACTGAATATAGATGAAAATTACCAATTTGCTATTAATGAAACTGTGGGGTCTGATATTTTGTCTCTTTAAATACAATGTAAAGGTCAAAACCGAATCTGAGGTCTAGACTCAAGAGGCATTAAGAAACTGAAATCATACTGATAAGACCTCAGTTTCTAAGTGCTTCTCTGAATCTTCTCCTAAACATATTTAGCAAATAACCTAGTTTGAATTTTGTTACATGTCCCAAGTGTCTATGTATCCCAGTAACACAGACTTTGGTCTGCTGAAAAATAGTTATTCAGACATCAGTGTGCAAAAAAAAACCCTTTCTTTGCTTTAAAGCCCTTCTTTGAGCCCCCTTTTTCTCACAGTTCTTTAGTACATAATTCATATTTGTACTGGCTTCACTGCTTTAGTAACCTGCTGCTCCATCACCTTTTAATCTTCAAAAACAGTGGATCACTATCAATACTAGTGAAGGGGAAGTCACTGAGAATGAAAGTAACCTGTTAAAATATAATGTCTCCCAGACATCCTCTGTAACCAGTTGATGGTACAACTCGTCTCATCTGAAAAAAGGTTGGATGATTCATGCCAGAAGTGTCTACTGCTCTTAAGCTAGATGGGTGCCAGGAACCATCCTGCTGCTACTGGAGAAGCTGCTCCGGGCACTGGGAAAGTGGCAGCAGAGCCTGGGGTGCTACCAGGGAGCAGTGGGAGTGTGGAGTTCCCAGGGACAAGCATTGCCACCCATTTTGCTTTTGGGGACTTGATAGATTACATGGGTCAGCACAAGCTACCAGGGCCGTCCCATCTCTCCAGTGTGGGAGCAGCTGCCTCTTAGGCTGTGCTTACAGGCATGGTGTTAGTCCATGTCCCCTGAAGGTCCCTGGAGGGTGACTGCTGGAATGGGAACATTGGAATATAATGGATACTTTAAGAAACTTCATTCTTCACAATAAATGTTACTTATTTAGGCAGTTAGTGTTAAAACAGTTAAATTGGTTAAATAGCCTTCTATTTGAAAATGCTGGGTTACTGAGATATTATATCCTCTGGCAATGCCTCTTCTGATTCCTCTTTTATTTTTGGGTGCATATGCATACAGGCAATTTGTGACACATGCATGTGCTATCTGTGCTTGTTACTTGTCATTGAAGCAGGGTTTGAACAGTGGGGATGGTTCATTACGGGGCTGCTTAAAATCTGTTGGCAAAACTGAATTTTCTGTTACCACTGATAGGACAAATGTATTCTCCTGTTTGTTTTGTGATGTTGTTCTTAGAGCCAGCTCTGCTGTCTAATAGTAAGTGGCATTGGTAATGCTCAGCCCTCTGTTACAGGTAGGGAGGGCCACAGGTGACCAGTCACTTCATACAAGCACTTGTGACTGCCTGAGCCCTGCAGTGCAGGGCAGGCTCACCTCTTCAGGCAGGGAGGCGGCGATGTGAGCTTTGAGATGATTGTGTGAAAATTGCTGGAGCCGTACAGTTCAGCCGCAGAGAGAGCATGTGTTGGAATACGTTTGGAAGCGCTGCAGGCTCTATATCTGTGGTTTCCTTCCTAGAGATGAAGATTTTGAAATATATTAGTTCTTCATCACTCAGCTTTGGTGAAAAGTAAAAGCTTCAGATGCTGCTGTTTGATTTGTATGTAAAACAGCACATTTAGGCCGCATGTGGTGGGGTTGCCCAGGCCACCCAGTGCTGTTTTCTTTTTGTTTCCCCTAAAAGAGAAATGTGTGAATGTCATATAGGCTGGACTGTCCTGTATGCAGAACTATAGTCTGACTTTTCAGAAAATAATAGAACACGCATCTTCCCATCTAGAGCAGCAAGACACTGTAAGTTTCAGGACAAGCTGAGTAAGTGTTGGAGTTTTTAGAGTATTTAGAAGTTTCTTGAATGTCAAAGGAGTTTTTATAACATGTTAAAATAGTTTTGAAAGGTATATTAACCAACCCTAAGCCGTGCCCATCTTCTGTTATCTGAAAATTTCAGTACTTATAAAACTGACCACTGCTTCTGTCTGTGTTTAAGGATGGGTTTTTCAGCTCTCTTCTTTCCAAAACTCTGGTCATTTTTCATACGGGACCTCTCAGATCAGTCTTTGTAAGGTGTTTTGGAGGTGGCAGTGGGGAACCTTAGTAACAAACCCAGTTATGAGGAAGACAAACAGCAAGTTTAGTTTGTGATGGCCTGTTTACCAATGTTGCATTTTAATCCTTTGCTAACTTCATGAGATGTGTAAAAATAAGAATATGTACAAGTTGTTTTGTTTTTGCTTTACAGGGCACACCAGCAAGTCGAGTCCGATACAAAGTAGATGTTGTCCAGTTTCCTTACAGTGCCAGCATTTTTGATGTGGATGAAAACTCAGGACGTGTAGTAACCCGAGTAAACCTAAATGAAGAGCCAAGTACAGTGTTTAAGGTATGAACTCATATAGCTGTATATTGTCAGTAAACGTTGCCTGCATTTGATGGAATTCCTTTTACCTTCATGTTTCTCCGTGTTGCTTCTTTACTTCCTTAATTTCTTCCTGGCATGTATTTCGTGCTTTTTTGATTTCAGAAACTTCTGTAATGGATGTGAGTGCTACTACTGGTAGGAGGGCAGAAGAAACAGGGAGGCAGCTGAAGGAAACCTCCAGCTTTGAAAGTTACCTTGCTGATCTCTTTGTTTTCAACAGGACTGTCAGCGTAGTATTTTTGTGGGAACTCTGTAAGAATGGTGAAATACCTTGTAAAGAAAGTTTTTTCCCAGTTGGATAGTTTGGGACTTCCTGTTCACCAGTGCTGTAATGTAAAAACATTGGCTTTAAAGAAGCTTAAATTACTATTGTGTTGTTATTGATCCCGAAGAGTCTCAAGTGTAGTTAGTGTAGACTAAGTTATGATTTTAATCAGAATCACTGAGACAGATCTCTCCTCTTAAATCCATGAGTGGAGTGGGTAGTTAAAAATTAAACTGTGTCAGTAAGCAAAATAAAAAAAAAAGTATCTATAATACGTGAGGGTTTATATGTAATTTCCCTACTTGGAAACTGCCCACCTTCTGCATGGTCGTGAAGGTGTGTTTTGTTTCTTCTTTCAGTTATTTGTTTTTGAAATGACGATTAAAGAGAAGTTTATTTGCATACTTTTCCATTATAAGGAATAAAGCTGTCCACTGTTTTCCACATCTGAGTGTCCCATCAACTCCTACTATGAGCTTGAGTAGTGTTGAAATGCTGTCACTATTTTAGGAACTTAGGACAGTGCTAATTTGAGTTCTTTTAAGTTTTTAACTAACACAGTAAAACTCAAAGGGGAAGAAAATTATCTCTTGGTTAACATCACCGGAGTGTAACTTTGCTGTTGCCCTTTTTATTTTTACTTCTCAGTAATTATTTTGTGTGCCTGTTTTCTGAAGCTGTGATACATAACATGCAGGGGATATACACATGCGCATGGAGCTACAGTTCTATATGAAGACTACTCTTGTTTTAGGGCAGACCAATGGTATATTTAGCAGAGTGTTACTTGACAGAAAATATCGATGGTTAGGGAAGAAGCACAGAAAAGACTCCAGAAATCAGTGATGTGGAGACTTTGAGTTGGTATTTGCATCTAGACCATTGGGTTTATATCTGCCACTGAATCTTCTGTGAATTTTTCCAGTCAATTTTTAACATAATCATACTTTATTCAATTACGATATCTTGCACTGGTGAGTTCCCTAATACACTGGCTGGAAAAAAAAGCCTTATTTTGTATTAAGCTGTCTCTTCACCGACCTATTCCGAGAATAGCTTGGACTCGCAGGAGTTGAAACCCCTTTACTAGAATGAGGTGCTGACCTGCTCCATCTAGTGACCTCTTGAAATAAGGACAAATTTAGAGAGGGAGGAAACTGGAGAATTGCCCATTACTCCATCTTCAGAGGCCTGGTCTCTCATCCTTTTGCTAGCAGATAGCTTACCTTCATATCTCAATGATTTGATAAAAGTGTTCACCTCAAACTTCCAGGCATTACTACAGGTGCTGTTTCACATTACAGCTAAACTGCTACTACAATTGCCACTGAAAAGGGCAGGTTTGGACTTCTTTCTCCACCGTCTCTCCATGCTGGCTCCGAGGTCCATTTTGACCTCATGGAGAACCATTCCAGGGAGTTAAACCAGGAGAGAAACAGAGATGTAGAGACACATACAGAATTTTCTGTGGATTTAGCTCCCCAAGTTGTCTTTCCACAGGGCTGGATGATGGTTGTAACAAGCACCAGGAGCACTGCTTGAGGGGAAAGAAAACAGGACAGTACCTCACAGACGCATGCAGTCATCAGGTTGGCTCAGTTTTAAATATGAAGCCTCAGACTAAACCAGAGAAAGGTTAGGGTTTGGCCAGATCCTTTTCGGCCATCCTCCATTCGGGAGGAAGAAGAACAGAGCTTTACCATCGGGGGCTGCTAGAAGCAGTCCAGTTTCTCCTACATTAGTGCTCATTCAGTTCCTCAGTGAGCTGGTCGGAGCGCTAAGTCCTTTTTAGTAAGATGCCATATTTTCTGTTTCTGACACCCAAGCTAACACAGAACCAGAAACACAACAGAGCCCACACAAAGGGTGGCAGCAGAAGGGAGGGAACTGGGCTCCCATTTACAGCTGCAGGGAATTTGCAACTGAGTTCAGCTGAAACATAAATCCACACCATCCAGTTTTCAATAGCTCACTGTGCAGCTCCAAACCAGAAGCTGGAACAAGGGGGAGTCCACCTCCTTATTCTAGCACAGACCTAAGCTGAAAGTTACCATCTGAGCACAATTTAAGACAAAAGCTACTTCAACAAGATAAAGGTTTCTGTTCCCTGCCACATTCCTGATAAACACTGAGAAATACAAGGGTTGCATGCCTATCCAGCAACTCATCCACACGTTGGAATTAAGAGCTGGTACAAAAACCCATGTTTGGTTTTAGTAGTGCTTTTACAGCCACCATCATTAAACAGTCAAGAAAAAAAGGGGTATGAAATAGAAGAACTAACAAGCTTGTGACAATTTATGGATATAAAATTGTTCTTGGAAGTTACCACAAAAATTATGCATAAGTCTACTTCTTCTTGGAAGCATTTTATATCACTGAATTCCAATTTGACTAATGCTTTAATTAAAACTTGTACAATAATATTCACTTAGAATAGTCTAAAAAAAACAGCAAATCCTATCCAGACATAGAA
>JANZLP010000001.1:17379253-17389589 GCA_026930925.1 Chelictinia riocourii | reverse complement strand
AATACAAGCTTTTCTTTGACCAGTTTAACAATGTGTGACACCTATCACCATTACACTTCTCCAATAAGATGTGTGAGCTGTTCTGTTCTAACATGTAAATCTCTTACCCTTGTTGAAGTGCCATAATGGCACTGCTTTATGGCAGGGCTGTGTTTGAGAGGACCTACTAAGTACTGGGACAGCAGAAGCAAAGTCTAAACTTCAAGCATACTTGCCAGTATCCTGACTCCATGTCACCCAAGGTCTTAGGCAGGCTCTACTGTTCCTGTTTCCATAGCAGAAATATTTGTCCATAAGAGGGCATATGACCTGGAAGGAAATCAGATTGCTCCAAACAGGTTCCCAGAGTAGACAACTGGGAATAAAAACCAAATAGCTGTGTCATGGACTGTACTTGACTATTTTTAGATATCATCAGGGAGATTTTGACTAACGTTTTTGAGGCAATTCTCTAAGACATTGATTAATAATTTACTCATGACCTGTCTTCATATACCTGCTAAGCTACTTCTCATGTCAGACTTATCTTGTGGCTAGACAAAGCAGAGGTACCCAGTCAGCATCTTTTGACAGTACTTGAATTTACTTTATTTACTTTTAAAAGTAGATTGTTGCTATTTTGCACTTAATTTTTTTTTTCTTGAAATAAACAATGGAAATGAATTTTTGCTTGAAGTGCCTTGCAGAGCATAAGAAAGGGCACAAGAAAATTACCACTGATTGGTTAGTCTTATAAAATTCATTGTCCTTGAAAACAAAACTGGACCTAAATGCTCTGCAGTCATAAAACTCTGCAGAATCAGCTTTACTTGAACAGTAATGTGATGCTGTAAAATTCCAAATCCATTCTGTATGTGATCCCTCACACCCAGGTCATTGCTTTTGCTATTATTAGTACAAATCAGGTTTTATGTTGAAAAGCTCTAATGGGAGTACTTGGAATTTTGTTAAGAAAATAGTGGATTCTTATTAATGTCAATTTATACAGTACAAGAACAATTTTCAAAAGGCAAAGCGATATAGTAGATCTAATGTTAAAAGTGGACTTGTGAACAGTTTCACAGGCACTGGCAGGCTTGTGGGAGTATTGCTGCTGTGTTAAGTTTTGACAGTGACCATGGTAACTTGTGTTCTTTTCAGCTATGCATCACCTGCCTGATTCATTTGTCTCCATTTGTGATGTGTTTCTCTGTGGTGTGAATCCATCCCTGTCCATTCTGTCACATCTTCATCTTTCTCTTGCTGCTGCTTCAGGTTTCTCTGAGCCTCAGGTAAGCAATCACAGGGAGCTTGTGCCCTGTGACATTCAGAAAGTCCTCCTTCATGCAGGGGGTCTTTTCAGTGATTTTTAATTTGGAACTCCTGCTCCTTCCCTTTACCCCCCCATCCTACATATCCTCCTTTAGTTATAGTAGTTGAGTACTTCCATAATGTTTACAACATGTATCTTTACAAGATTCCTATATGCTAAGAAATCGTGACTTTACCAGTGGTGAACTAAAACAGGGGGAGACTAAAGCTGGGCTTCATCTTTTCATGTATGTCTCCATGGTTAAGGTTTTAGTCTATGAGAATAAAAGAACAAAATCCATACCTATTCTGTGTTCCATATTGCATGCCAGCAGCAAGCAATTTGTAATGGTTTTTCCAGGTGCTAAGTGTTAGTTTTGTTCCTGGTTGTCAGTGAGTGCCTGGCTTCAGATTTCTGCCTTCCTCATCAGAACATTGGGCCAGCTTTAATGTTCTTATTCAAGAGAATTGCTAAAAGATTGCTATTTTCTTCCAAAATTTGAATAAATTATGAGCAAAAAGCTGCAACAGGATCAACAGGATGTTGTGTCAGGAAGCAATTAACATGTATTTTCTTGTTAATGTAGACAAAACATTTTTTTTTTTTTTTTCCAGTCCTCTAAAAGGCTTAACTTTTTTCAGTCCTGTTGGTAGTAATTTCTGGCTGTAAGTTGAGATGCAGTACAGAATTTCTTAAATCAATTCCTAAACTTTTGGAGCATTGGTCCAAAATTTCTTGCTTTCAACTTTTGATTAAAGCACTATTGGAGGCACTATTTAATAATGTTCCACAGACCATCTTCCGTGGTCTCAGGGACCGTCTATTATTTATGGACCACAGATGAGGAACCTTCCCTTGTAATTAGATGCTCATCTGTTTAAATTGCCTCATTAAAGCTGTCAGCATCTAAATGTGTGGAATACACGTTTGTGCTCTGTGAAAGCCCTGTTAGGGAACCTTTCAAAGCCAGCTTGTAATCATGGACATTGTTGTATTCTTAGTTTTACAACCTGCTGGCCATAGGGGTTTTTGCTTGTGAAAATTGCAGGAAGAGAGGGGGAAATTAAATGGAAATGAGAAGAACCATTTGCTTTTAGTCACTTTCCGTGTCTGTAAAGATGTTATTTTTGCAGAGTTGTAGACTGCTGGGAGTAAAGGTCCTTCCTGAGTCTAAGCTACCCTTTAGGAAACAAATTACAGTGTCCATTTTTGAACGTATTTGAGAGTTTCAGAAGCATTCTTTATTGGTCTAACATGGATCCTACTGGGTGATTTAATACAGACTAAGATACACTCAATATAATTTATCCCATTAAAGAAAGTTCTCTTTGAAGCCGAGAGCAGGAGGATTTTCCTCTGGAAAATAGTCAATCACTTCAAAACTCAACTGCCTGATGTTTCAGTACTAAATTATCTGATGCTTGCTAAGGCCACTGAAGTTAGGCCAGTGAAATCTTGTTGACTTATGCCAGTAATGGATTTCACTCTCCATATCTGCTTGATATAAGTGCAAAATAGCACTCTTCCTAGTTTCAGCAAGCCTCCATTCATGCTTCCACCTGGAGATGCGCAAGCAGAGCTGAACATGACAAATGCTAGGATTCATGTGGCCATGCTGCCATTTTCACTTACAATATTGGCAGCCTTACCAGTGAAAGTGAAAAGAAAACTTGACTCATTCCTCCAGTAACAGTGTCAGATGCACGCTTCTTTTTGGCAGTTACATGGTTTCTGAAAGCGTTACAGAGGAGTACTGGTGCAAGGTGGTTTCTAAGTTTATAATGTGGCTCTTTCTGTCCCTCTAGTGGTTGGACTAAGCATAACTCTCCAGTGTTTATGAACCTTGGTTTTATTAGCTCAAGAGGTGAGACTTAACGGCAAAGATCCTGGTTTCAGATTTTGATGGAGAGATTGCTCCGTCTGTGTGATTCCATGGCAAGCTTGCAAAGCAACTGATTAAAGCACAAAATCCTTTAATGTTCAGAGAGTTTTCCCAATGTATTTGTATATTTTTGCAAACATTTCAGGAAGCTCCTGTGGTGGCAAGAGCAGCCCTGTTCCTTGAATGTGCACGCTTCGTTCACCGCTGTAATCGTGGCAACTGGCCGGAGTGGATGAAGGGCCACCATGTGAACATTACTAAGAAAGGCCTGTCCCGCGGACGTTCTCCCATTGTGGGCAACAAAAGGAACCAGAAGCTGCAATGGAATGCAGCTAAGCTCTTCTACCAGTGGGGAGATGTAAGTTTCTCTTCTACTTACATTAAAAAATATACTAAAATGTAAAGGTAATTGGATCCTATACAGAATTTCAGTTCCAGTAAAATGGGGACTCATAAGCCTCCCTTCCAACTTGCACTTCACAGCCTGCCAGGATCAGCTCTTCTTCTGATGGAAACAGACTTTATTAGGACATAACAGTCTCCCCTTCCCTCCCCTCACCCTGCTGTGTTCCCTCTGAGGATGCATTTGGTCCACTCTCCTGTTTCCAGCACTCGTCATATGTGAATGCCTAAGGAAGAGTAAGAGCAGGGAGTGTGATACTACTTGCTTTTTTCTAGCTTCCAAATATTTTTAGCCCAGGGCTGCTTGAGCTAGATGTGGTGCTGTATATTTAGTAATGGATTTCTCTTTGATGTACTCACTCAGCCTCTCTTTGCACCCATACAAACTGTTAGCCCTCATCATTCTTTGGCAAGGAATTCTACAGGGCTGCTACATGTCATCTAAAGAACTGTCTGTGTTTGTTTTGAGCTTGGCTCCTTCAAGTTTCATTTGATCATGATCTCTTACCATATATGAACTAGGCAATTGCCCTGTCAGTGCCACCTTGCAATTTGTTTGGAAACCCACGAGGCTATACCTGCTGAAGGTCTGGCACTTACTGCAAGTCATTTCAAACAGCTCAAAAAGAGTCGGAGAAGTTCCTTTGACCTCTTTGGTGCCTGTTACATATATCTCTCTGGAAGTGAGCTTTGTGCTTCTCAGCTCTCTTCAGAAAACCAGAGATTTTTACAGTGAGCATCATGATCAAAAAAAACCCCCCAAAAACCCCCATAAAATTCAAGGCTCAGGAGAATTTGAAAACTTTGTATTCTGCAATCTTGGGGTACTTACATAAGCCATGCCAAAAAAGCCTTGCTGACCTGTATTCTCCTACATTAAACCAACGCGTGCTTCTCAGTGGAGCACATTGTAGGGAACCTGGAGATAGTGCTGACCATGTCAGTACATTCCCACCACAAAACACAGCCCAGAGGGAGAAGCTAGCTTGGGTCTGAGTACCCAAGCTAATAAGCTTTGTCTCTTGGCAGCTTTCCTCCTTCCATTTCTGAAGCTAACTCAGGGAATGCTACCTGGGCACCCTACTCTCTGTTATATCTCAAACACAGGTGACTATCTTAATAGCAGCACAAATACCAAAGTTCCTTGAAAAAGTATGTAGTGTGAATGTATTTGCCTCTGTATTCCGTGAGGTTACCACCTTAGCCTAACTCCGTTGAGAACTCCTTCCACGTGAAAAACAGGATTACATAGTCCTTGCATATGTCGCTGACGGTCAGGACTACACATCTCTGTTTGTGGACTCTATGCTTCAAGACATTCCTCTTTTTTCACATCCTGACAAAAATGGGAGAAAGCAAGTCAGTAACTATTAGAAGCCAGTTAGATTCCCCTTCAGCTGCCATTTTTAGAAACTGAAATAGCCTGAGCTGGAAAATGTCTAGGAAGGTTTTCTTTTCAAAATGTTAAAAGTAACACCACATGATGCAAGGTTACAAGAAAGGAGCCAAGGAAATCTGATGGCAGGCAACTTAGCATAATTCTCTTACCCTTAACTTTAACAGCATCGTAAGACTTAACTGGATACATTCTCCGTGCTAGAAATAGTGTGTTGTTTGCTAGCTGCTTAGGAACATCCCAGAAGGGAAAAGTCTTACTTTTATGTTACTGTAAGGCAGGAGAAGATTTGGGAAGTAGTCTTTACAGTGCAAATTTCTTCTCTTTTTACTACAAGGTGTTCTGACACATAATATTTCTGTTTCTTCTCACTGGAGGCTAGGACAGTATAGTTACCCACAACATCACTGGCCCACAGAGTCATGCTTCAGGATTGGTCTGCACGTAGCACTGCTGAGGTGCAGTTCCTTTATGTTGAATGCTGGGCAAGGCTGGTCCTCTGGTACTGGTTTTCCTCCCAGAAGCTGTTTCAGATTAAGCTGGCTGCAAGTATAAGCAGCAGCTACCAGCCAAGCTTGTAGGGCTGGGGCTCTGCAAGCTGTGCTCCTCAGCCGGCTGCCTGTGTTTTCGGTTGCGTTAGCTTGCCCAGGCGTTTTCCTTTTTCCCTGCTCATGGGATATCCCCAGAGGGAAAGAGAGACAGCTGGGAGTGTGTGGAAAGTTCCTTGTGTGAACTGGGGGGGGGGAATGGCTAGTTTCTTGTTGATGGCAGTGACCTCTGGCAGTTTTGAACAAATCTGTGAAGTTGCTGGTGGAGGTGAGGGTCACTGTGAGCAGCCTGCCCTTTCTTGTAGTTGCAGTGAGGGCCTGATGGGGTTTGTCTCTGCTAGAGACAAGCTTGGCTGTGTTGCAGCATGTTTTTAACATAACTGTATGGTTTAATTTAGGTCTCCTTGGTGACATCTATGTCCCTTTTCTCTTTTCACTAATGATCAGGGAGTGACAGATGTCCTGTGTGAAGCTTGTGACCAGTTAGGATGGAAGGTGCCAACAAAGATCCAAGTTGAGGCTATTCCAGTGGCTCTCCAAGGTGAGCAGTGTGCTTCTCTGATCCCGAATCTGGGGCTGCCCCAGGAGCTCTATGTGAATGAATTTTGATGAGTGAGAAGCGGCAGGGATGAGTGTTCTCACTTCTTCATCCTTGAAGATTTCTGTCTAGAAGTAGTCTCTGTGTTCATTCTTGTGTCCTTCCCAGGTGGAGCTTGGAATACTAATTTATCCTGTAACACTGCCCACAACTGCAAACTTTCAAATGGGTACCAACGTGGGTTCTTGAACGTTCGCTACTGTTGCGTAGTTTTGACACTGCATGTTAAATAGAATTATTGGCAATCACTTGAGCTGCTAGTTTGCATCAACCGTTTTCTTTCTGAAATACTCAAGGATACACAGGAAACTTCTGATGGATTTAGGACTGCGCCTCTTCTGGTGGAGACCTACAGTGTGTATCTGAAATTGGAGATGCCTTGACTGATTACATAGCTTGTATAATCTGCTTTCCTGTGAGCAGGCAATTCTTTGAAATTAGATTTCTGGAGTGAGTAATAACCAAACCACAGTGACTTTCTGTAAACATCCTGGAATTATAGGAAAATAAATTACTGAATCCAGCAAGCATTTCTGCCTCTAGAATATTTGGTTGGTTGTTGTTGGTTGGTTTCTTTTATAAAAAAAAAGCCCAAAAAACCCCACTGTGAAGCAAGAACAGAACAATGTAGTGACAGAATTAGAATAAACTTTCAGTGTCTACTCTCTCCTAGTACTTTACTGTTGTCAGACTCTACTCCATATGTAAGATTCTCTTGAAAAAAACAAAAGTAAAATTGCATTCCTGAGAAGCTGTCTCCAGTTTAAGGCCTCTTGACAGCATGTTCTTCTCAGCTGTAGAAGTTTGGGAGATCAAAATGGATTCTAGGATTCTACTGATGGATTCTACCCTGTTGCCTGCACTGGTTTTGGACAAAAGACTTGCTGTCCTAATCCTTCCTGTTGCAAACCAGTTTAGATTACTCTCTTAATCAATGACACAACATTGACTGTGGCTTGTGAAATGTGAGTTTGGTCGTGCTGTTGTCTTGTAGTCGGTATAACCTGGCTCAAACACTGGCATCTTATTTCCTTGTAAGCCAGTAAACAAACAACAGTTGATCTAGAATACTTACCCAGATAGAAGCAATAGGGTGTAAAGGGACAGACAGATTTGACAAATAATAAGGCTTTTTCTGAACCTAAAGTTTGTATGAAAGCCTGTATATCGGCAGAAGTTTAACTAGAGAATGGAGAAGGATAGAGACTATACAAATGGAGTCATGCTCTAAAAATGCTGCAGAAATTCTTTGTTTTGGCCCTTTGTTCTTCTTTACCTTTTGCGTGTCTCCTTTTTTTCCTATCCTTAGGGAATTCTTGTGCTTTACTGTACGGTGCTTTAAAGGCTTCTTTCTCTGGTCTAGATTTATAACAGTTTTTTTCCTCGTTGCTGCTCCTTGTAGGCAGAGATATCATTGGACTGGCAGAAACTGGCTCTGGAAAAACAGGAGCCTTTGCTTTGCCCATTCTTCAAGCACTGCTGGAAACACCTCAGCGATTATTTGCTCTTGTCCTCACACCAACAAGGGAGCTGGCCTTCCAAATCTCAGAGCAGTTTGAAGCTCTTGGATCTTCCATCAGTGTCCAGAGTAGTAAGTAGCTTTGTGATACTGGAGCAGTTTTCCTGAAGACTGCTGAAGTTTGAAACTGAAGCTTGTCAGCTCTAGATTGCAAAGGAAAAAGTACAGAGTATTTGTATGGAGGGTTGAACAAAAGGTGAGAAAAGCTCGTGATGCTGGAAGGCAGGGATCTGATACCAGGTTTGGGAAAGAAAGACTGTATGGTCTTTCCTCATGGAGTAGTCTGCAGCAATTCTGCATCTTGGATCCAAACAGTTAAAGATGGAAGTAGAAGAAAATATTCTCAGTTGTGTCTGGTGAAATTGCAGAGAGCTCCACTCTATAGTGTGATGTAGTTTAATCTTCCCTTCAGACTGTCTGTATTGGGTCTTTAGATATTCTCTATAAACATAAAAGCTTTGTGGGTATTTTTAGAATTCCTGGATTTTTGCAGCTGAGTTAAGCTGCAGGGAATAGATTCTGCCTGTAGCTCTTTCAACTGTGAAAAGAAAATATCCGGGGCCAGTAAGGACTCAATTGTATGGCTTAAGAGGCCTGGGAAGGTCAAGTGTGCTAAAATAAAGCGAATTCTCATAAAGATAAGTAGCCTTTCATTTGTACAGAGTTGTTGCGGGTGGCAGGGAGTAGGAGGAAACACTGTAGTGCCAGGGTCTGGCTGGTGCTACACTGAGACATTCACTGTATTTTTTTGTCCTGCAGCGGTTATTGTGGGTGGAATTGACACGATGTCTCAATCTCTGGCCTTAGCCAAGAAACCACATGTTATAATTGGTAAGTTCACGTGCTGGGGGTACAGGGTATGAATATTACCAAACTGCAGTTGTCCAAAGAAAGAGTGCCAAAAGGTTTTGTGCATTTGAAGAAGTGAGAGTACATCCTTCATTTGTTTTTTGTCCTGAGATCTGAGCACTGGCTTGTTAATGTTTCTCAACTATACACCAGTTGCCTTGCTGCTACAAGCTCATTCCAAAGCATTCCTGCTAGACTGCCTTTGGCTTGGTTTTTCATTCTCCTCAAGTATTCAAAATGCTGGTCTCATCCTTCTCAGTACAGCTTATCAACAGTCTGTCTTGGTTTGCGTGTTTGGTTGTTGGGTTTTTTTAGGGGGAAGGAGGGCATTCTTCAGAGAGTCTGAATCCATTAGTCTTACTTCAAAACATTCTAAAGGTATCCTGTAAAAGAATCCTTCCCACAAAGCAACCTGCCTTTACTTTTGTTGGGCAAAGAATCCCGTTTCTGTAACGGATTACTCTCTCGCCTCTTTGGATCTTTCCCTTTGCTTCCATTCTGAATTTGCTCTCGTGGTTTTGTTGGTAGCAACCCCTGGCCGTCTAGTTGATCATCTGGAGAACACAAAGGGCTTCAACTTACGAGCTCTGAAGTTCCTAGTGATGGATGAGGCTGACCGGATCCTTAACATGGATTTTGAGACAGAGGTAGGAATCTGCTAAAAGAGCTTGGAACAGTGGATGAGTCCCTTTAAATTCAACTTCATACAGCCACATAGTAAACACTGAGCTGTTTTGTAGAAATTAATAACAAATTGTAACTAAGATCTAATAATGGCACAAAAGTCTATGGTGGGAATAGAACTTTAGCGGAGTTCTGCAGAACACTAGCAAGACAGTAGGAGGCATTTTGTCTCTGAAATCTACTGGTTTCTCTGGAGCACGGGACATTGACGCAGTTACTGTAGAACACGATCGCACTCACGTCCCTATAGGAGTGTTGCCTGACACTTGCACTCCTATTGGAATTCTGGAGTCCACACTGCCTAATTGTCAGCGGTTGTCAGCCTACACCTTCCTTTAGAAGAGGGGAAATCTGTTCCTGCTGTGAGTCTAAGTTGCACACATGTATTACTCTTCATTTGGATGATCAGTATATTTGGAGGAGGCTTATGTCTTGATTGCTGTTGTATTCAGCATTTCCATTTCCTTTCTGTTTTTACAGGTGGATAAGATATTAAAAGTGATTCCTCGAGACAGGAAGACGTTCCTATTTTCTGCTACCATGACCAAGAAGGTGAGAACAGAATACTCTGCTTTAGTTCTTCCATCGGGCTATACTGTTGACTAGACTGTATGATACAGGTTTCTGACAAGATTCTGTCCATCTAGTACTAACTTACATTGATCTACCCAGGTTCAAAAACTCCAGCGTGCTGCTCTGAAGAATCCTGTTAAATGTGCTGTGTCTTCCAAATATCAAACAGTTGAAAAACTACAGCAGTACTACATTTTCATCCCCTCCAAATTTAAGGTAATGCCACTTCTGTTTCTTCCCTTTTCTGATTGTGTCTTCTCTTGCTGTTCCCACGTCTGCCCAATATCTTGCCATCCTTGCTGGCTTATACTTACTCTTTAATGTGGCAGCATATGTGATTATCTCTGGGAGGGGGGTTGTTTTGATTTTTTTTTTCTCTTTTCTCTTTTCTTCTCTCTCTTTCTTTACAGGACAGCTACCTGGTTTACATATGAAGCACTTCCACAGTTTTTGCTATAACCTTCTCTAATGATGACCTCTATAATTATCTCATATATTTAATTACAGTCTTTGCAATTACTTGGCATTTTGAAACAAAGAATCTTAAGCAGAATAAAGAATTCACAATTTTAAAATGCAAGAAGTGAAAAGATC
>JANZLP010000001.1:17318019-17330914 GCA_026930925.1 Chelictinia riocourii | reverse complement strand
ATGTCATAAACATAAACAGTACTTCTTACACAAGATCAGAGTACTTGCTTCCTTCACTTTGACTTCCTGATACATTTGAGCTGGAATCTATTATGTAATACGGCTCTCCCTCTCTCTCGGTGGAAACTGTCCATGGAGGAGGTTCCCAGGTACCATAACAATACAGGTTATGATATCAGGGAAATGAGGCACCGAGAAACTGTACAACAATGCAGAAACTGAAGTCATTTGGACCCACAGTCTGTGCTGACGACTTATTCGATATGTAACATCAAACCTCCATGTCTTAAGGACGACCTTAGTTTTCAGTATAAATGCTTAGCATCTCCACATCTCTCTACGGGAATGCTTCTTGTAGGTGACCACATAACCCTAGCTAAAAGCATATACATTACAAGACAGGGACAAGTTGTATCAAATGCAAGGAATTTGCGTCGGAACTACGTCTGGTTAATAACACTTGGATTCATTTAAATGTAGATGGTAATTAAATGAATGGTGGTTAATCATATCTTCTTAGTTTATAAAATACGTATCCCGTCTGTAACAGATTATGGCAAACTTAGTATCTGAGTAATAGGCAATAAAATTTCTTGTGCCTCAGCAGCCACCATTGAAATTCTGCGTTGTGATAAAGCCCATACGACCATCCAAAGGCAAACTGTACAGAACACAAAAAAGATGGATCAAGAGTGCACCTAATGGCAGCAATGTTTTCTTTGGAACTACACCAGTAGCAATCATTTTGGATAAAAGAGTAAAATCTAAACATATTACCTTTCTAGTTACAATCCTGTTGTAAGGTTAATTATATTTATTTTAATGAATTTGCATTTATGAAAATGTTTTGATTCACAACAGATGCTTTTTTACAATTTTCTAGGTACTGACCAACTGCAGTGATGATCCAAAATCAAAATAAGTTCTTCATATAGGCTTACTCAAATTGCATAGGTTTACTCAGATCAATCTAGTGAGTGACAGTCATGTAAATGCTAAGTATGTAAATGTTAGGCCATTAACACACACTGAAAATAGAGCTGTATTGTTTCACACAAGTAGAATGTTCTGTCCCATATCACTCTAAGCAGCTAATGAGTATGTGTCAATAAATTTACACTTAAGTATATGAAGCACTTGAGCTCCTGTTTCTTAGCACACCTTTCAGCTTTCACTCACAGTATCTTACTAGTAATTTAAGTCTGTTGCTGTCACAAATCAATTGACAAATTCTGTATCAGATTCATTTCATTGATAGAAAATGACCTGGACACTCTGTTACTAGGAATTTTTTTATCTGTAGAAGAAAAAAAATCCTGCGTATTTGTGAGTGCTTCCTCAGAAATTCTTTTTTAGCCTATATAGGCTAATTGGTTATCAGATAGGATTCTAACCATCCTTTCCTACATAAAGCTGTACTGAGAAGCAGGCGTAGATATTGGATCCACCAAATGACTGACAAAAAAAAAGCTACAGAATATAATAGAATACCTTATTAATGCCAGTAAAGTTTCTACAGAAAAGTTATCATACACTATTCATTTATTTGGTGGGGTTTATAATGGTAATTTTTTAGGAGACAAGAAAGATCCAATCTTTAAAAGAAACAACAAGAAATACAAATTACTAAGATATGAATAGGCATACTCTATTTGCAAAATTGCAAAGACTAGAAATAAAACAAGTGAAAAACAGCGCTGAGGTTTTGATTATTTATGAAAGTAGGCAACAAAACATCCAGTCTTTTTTTTTTCTTTTTTTTTTCAGAACAAAACCCAGAAATACAAGACAAAATCTAACAATAAAATTGCATGCACAGGAGTTTGGTGGGATATGAGTATCCAGAGCAAAACTTTTCAGCACATTTGAATGCCTGTTATGTCTTAGAAATTCAAAATGTTTCTTGTATCTAATTATACTAAAAATTGCCCTTCTAAAAATCCTTTAGAATGATATAAAAATTATAATATTATACAAATTTTTATTTGATTTGAACTTGGATAGATGAGACCAATATTATGTACTGGACTTTGTATGGAATAACAGCCAATTACCATCAGTAGAATGAAATAAGATGATTATAAATGCTTATAGTAAGGATATTATAAATTTATTTGCCTATATTATGAAAGCTGTCTGATAGTGAAAGTGATATAAATGAGGTAGAGAATCTACCTGCACAGAATTTTCTTTACAGAAGGATTCAGCCTTGATAAATTATCCTGTATGCATATAAAATAGTTTGAATTGAAGCATAGGATATGAAGAATAGATTTGTTTTGCTGACATAGTAACAATGTCATTTTTCCCTGGACTCCAAAGTGGCTTCTCACTGGTGCAATTTTAAAGTATAAATTCCATTAAATTGATCATGTACTGACAAAATCAGATAAAGTGATTGAGTTAAGTGTTTAGCAACCAAAATTTTCTTGCTGTTTTCAATGGAAATTGCTGGATGTAGAAATCTTTGTGGGCACCATTCGTTATTAGTATATAGAAGAGCATTATTATAATAGTCCCTTTTATACTCCAAAGTTTTGCATGCAGATGTGTATTGGGTTTTCTGTGGCAAGGCTTTTGTAGGAGTGGTGACTACAGGGGTGGCTTCTGTGAGAAGCTGCTGGAAGCTTCCTCTCTGTCTGACAGCCAATGCCAGCCAGCTCTAAGATTGACCCACCGCTGGCTAAGGCTGATCCCATCAGTGAAGGTGGTAGTGCCTATGGGAGAACAGATTTAAGAAAGGGAAAAAGCTGCTGCACAACAGAAAGGTCAGCCAGAGAGAGAATGGTAATGAGGTTACTGGTGTCTCTGTGACAGGTGGGACTTGACATCCCACTTGACATCTGTGACAGAGCTTTCCCAACAACGCATCAAGGATCCCAACCCTGCTGATGGCTGTACCAAGGACACTCTGTCCATCCAGGGCTGAAATCTCTCCCTACAGTAATCCCGGTTTGAAATTCTTCAACAGGAAAACCCCAGTTCCCATTCTGGCCAAGCTTTTTTCTCCTTTAGAGAAACAAATTATAAGTATTTGTACAATGCATCATGAATTTGGAGCTAACAGATCCCCAGGGCTTCTAACTAGAAAGGGTCCAAGGTAAGGGCTCAAAGTTTGGGGGAGAGGAAAAAAAAAACATTTCTGGCTTGAGATGGGTTTTTTTATTCTTCCTTTTTTTATTGAAAACATTGTGATTTAACAACTACAGGCGTTGTTGAACATAAATAAATAATGTGGAGAACTGCGACACACTAAGCACTATGATTGCATAAATATTCAAGCTGCTAAAGAAATATAAGATTTCAGAGGTGCAAACCTAATTACAGAGTTGTTATCTATCCCCCTGTAGTAATTCAAACATAAAGAATACTTCCCCATGGGCTCGTAAGGGACCACAGTGCACATGTGAAATACTGAACCTGGAAAATACAGCATCCTGCCACAGCTCAGCATTGGCTCACCCTTACACAAACAATCTGTTCAGCTAAACCAAAGCTAAGGGCACAGCCTTGACATGCTCCGATTCTCCCATTAGCAGAGGGTTGGTGCTTTATATCCCCTTCCTGGCATGTTGTCTCCTTCCATCACTTGCAGGCTAGTGATACCTTCAATGAGAGGCTGCCAAATTCTTGATAATCTTAAAACTCAGCATGTGTGTCAATACTTTGCTGGACTAGGGCAAGGGTCAGCTCTATAGTAAATTGATTTAGTCAGCCCAGTCCTGATCACTAACACAGGCACATAGCATCAGTCTAATTACACGGATGCGAGTCCTGCCAGTATCCTTTTATGAGGTTCAACGCCTATCCTACTGCAATAGAATTTTAAACACATTCTCAGGGTTTGATTGCAAATTCTGAAAAGGTCGTTGGAAGAAAATGTAATTTGAATTACTCCAATAATTTTGTTCTAGGTCTCCACAGATGCCTTTTACAGTTTGGTTTTTACTAATTGTATGGGGTTTTTTAACTACAAACATAGTGATTAACTGTTACACTAAGGATTTTCTTTTAGCACTCAAAGCCATTTCACTGCAATTATGTTGCATCCTTAAAAGCACCTCAAGCAATTAAGACCATTTTTTTTTGACCTATAATTAAAAAGCCAAAACATTAGAAAAAGTGGTAGGGTTTTTGTTTAGGGTTTGTTTTGTTTTCTCCTACACACCTTGTGTCCCAGCCATGTTCCATGGTGACCCTCAACTGGAAGGCGCTCTGCATCCCCGGTTAGGTCAGTCAGGGCATCCTGGAGGAAAAGAAGTCACCATGTTCCAGGTAAGTCAAATGCCAAGCGTGAGTCAGGAAGGTCTCAGACCCTCCTGAAAGTTTGCCAGGGTGGCCAAGGGCATCTAAGGCCACTGCACAGTGCGCTTACTTTTGGAGACAGAGTTCCTCGGATACTAATGACCACCTTCTTCTTATCATGGTCCACTGCCACATAGAAAGGTGTTTCATAAACCTGGAAGAGATCCACTACTGTAACAATTAGGTGAGACATTCCTGTTTAATTATTCTCCTGCTCAGGGAAAAAGAGGCAGAGCAGCGTGACAGGTTATGCCTTATGGGTAAGCACTCCCCTGAATGATCTGATTTTTGGCAGTAGCAAATATTTCTGTCCCAAGTGGCAGAATTTCTTGATGGAGAGATAGGATGGGATGCTCTAGAGTCAGAAAAAGGCTTAAGTTTCCTTCTTTGTACCACTACACCTGGAAGCACATAAATCCCATGAGGAAGGGCCTCAGAAGGGTGCCCCGACTACGAAGGGGGTTGCAGGTTCTGCTTACTGCATCATGGCAGGAGGTGTAAACAATGTCCACCGAGGTCATGTTCTCATCCAAGAAGTGGCGCCGGATGGCAATGGCATTGCAGCCACAGCAGTTATCCTCCTCAATGGTGACACTAGGTGCATAGCGGGGACGCGAAGGACAGAGACAGCAACACCTGCAGAAGAAAAAAAAAATAGCTTTGAGGAAAAGAGGAACGTGGAAGGGACTGGCTTTAGAGTGGAATGCCTAGAGATAAGAGGAAGACAGACCCTGCGTGCCACACCGGGCTCCTCTCAACAGCAGCGATTTCCTTCACTTGTGGAAGCTCTTGCACAAAACAGTACACAACTCGTGTTTCAGCATCAAAAGGGGCACTGGGATCAGATGCAGTTTTCCTTCTGAGCACCAGAGAGAGCTACAGGGCAACCAGTCCCCAAGGAATCAATGCACGGTGGGGCTGGGATCTCTTCTGAAGGACTACTATGCTTCATAGCACAGTCCTACATTGTTTCAACACACAAAGCAGCTAGCATTTGTTGAGATCTAGATCTATTTATATTCAGAAGTTGAGATGTGGGGAACAAAAAGTGTGTACTCTGTCTAGGCTGTGCTGGGGAGCCAGAAACCTCAGGTTCACTGATCTCAGCCCTTGACATTCAGTTTCAGAGAGGTGTTGTAACAGACTTTCTGCTGGAACCAGTTTGTAGCAGACCACTGAAGTCAGAGAGAGTGCTAATTGCTGGAGCACCCCTCAGTTTAGACAGGGCTGTGGTGGTTTCCATCAGTGGAGGATCTAGCTTGCTGCCTCCGCTTCTTTCTGTGGTCATCTCTAGTTTTCAGCTGGCTCAGAGCATGGTTTTCAGTTGCTGGAGGCCATCCAAATGTTTTCATGCTATAACCAGCAAAAACGAGCAGGCTATGAAGAGTGTTAATGTGGTGAGCCCCCAGGTTTCATGGCCTGTCCCTCCCTTGGATCAGAAGGTGCTAGGAGGACCGTGGATGCGAAGTCCACGTGACTGGGCAGAGGTAGTGCTTTGTGTTGTGTGATCAGGGGCCAAAAATGAAGTGCCAGTGCTTGGCCCTGAAAGGAGCCTGGTTTCATCTGCTCACCAGAAGCTAAGCAGAAGCAATGCAAGGGCTCAGTTGGGAGGCTCTGGGCATTTACTTCATCTCCATAAATGGGAGCCCTGACTTTTTTTAGGAAGTAAGTGATTTATCAAGCTTCTTGGGACAGCATGTGTTATCAATATTCACTGAAATGTCATTGGCAAGCACATGATTAATGCAAATAACACTTAAGAAAAATGGCAGAATCTCAGCCTGAGGTAAGGGAAGAACTAGTGACAAGGTAATTAGCTATCTGAGAAGCCTCCCAGTTGAGCTTGGACATGATGAACCTCATGGTGCGGTAGCTGAAGAATTGGATTAAATAATCCCCAAACCTTTAGCAGATAACACTGAGGACCTGTTGGATGTGCAGGTAACGTGAAGCATTGAGGGTCCTGGGGTACATTTGGAGGCGCAGACTGGTATTCAAAAATCCTGATAAACTGAAAAAAGGTCTGGAGAAGACGTGGTGATGTTCAAAGGGCACAAGTAAGCGCACTGTGCTGTGGAATAACTAGCCAGGCAGAGAGCTGACTGCGGTGTCCTCTGAGAGGGAGCTGGCGTTGTGGCTGATCACATGATGAGTTCAAGCCAGCGATGTTGTGATGCTTTGGAAGAGGCAACCTATCATCCTGAGAAAGCAGGGATACAGCTTAGGAGAGCAGCAAAACCAGTTCTCTTTTTACCTTAGGTAGGGTTTATATTTTGCATGGACAGTGTTTGCTCTGTCTCGAGGTGACGTCAGTCTGCTGTAGCGCTGTTTTTTCTGTTACTCTGATTTGCAAAGGATCTGCACTTATTCCATCTGCCTGTAAGAAACTAGCCTCAGGTGTAAAAGTACAGCAAGAACACGTGGAAGCTACACTGCTTTGTCACCTGAAAATCCCTCCCAATGTGCTTTTTCATTGAAGGCAAAGACCACAAACTTTATGCAACATGGGGATTCTTAAGTCATCTGTGCAGTACTAATTCCTCTCACACCATCGCGCCTGTAGTTTTAGAAAAGTTACTGGACTTCTAACCAACTCTCACTGAAGAATAAACCTGAGCTTTAACTTCTGTTGGATTTGGTTATTTGTGCATCCGTAACAATCCCTTCTTAAAGGAATGCAATGGAAAGTGAGGTAAAATAATACAGGTAATATAGCACCAACCCAATTTTTACCAGTCAGTAGATTTGTTGTGTAAAAGGCATCTATATATAGCATTGGATGAATATATTCTAGTTCTTGTTGTCCTCAGTGTGCTAAAGGCAACTACAGGTATTTACTGAATGTTTTACAAAGGGCTGTTCTTAATGTCAAATACTTCCCATTCACCTTAACAACTGTGCTAGCCTTTAACAGAATGGAAGGAGAGGAATGAGTTAATATAGCAGGTATACAAGCATTAAGATGTAAACTGCATTTCTTATAACATACAGGTTCAGTTGTCTGGGTATGTGAATGATTTTTAGAATCTGTAATCATCAAGGCTGAGTCTGGTTTAGAACTTCTCCTTGCTTACAGAAAAATGAAGCTTGATTTAAGCTAAATTGTTATTTGTAGAATAATGAAACAGTTACCTTTTATCAAACTGTCTTATACTGCAGGACTTGTAAGAAAATGCTGTTCACAGCTGATTATTTTCTAGACTTGAGCAGTGGAAGAAAAATAGCCTATTGGTCTTTAAGGTGAAAAGAGACTTAAATTATTATAAAGAACAGTTTATTAGATTGAATTGTACTATATATGATCTCTGTAAACTGCTTTCAACCTCTCTTAATTAGTTTTACAGGACACAAGGACTAGAATATTGAAGTTACATAGTCAGTGCACTTAATGTTTTCCAGCAACAGCAGGAGCTTCCGAACTTGTTTTCCTTGAAGTGTGGGTGACCATGTTATGTCGAAATCAGGATTTCAATTGCTGAATCAGAGGGGTAGTTAACCAGTTATGCCATCCCTTCCCACTTACTCTGAGGGGTTAGAGGGACAGAACAAGGATAGGCATGAAAAGAGGCTGAGTTTAGAAGAATGAAAAAAGAGATCTTATTTTTCATGGATTTCCTTTCACATGCATTTCCTGAAAACTCCCATAAATCCCATTATTTATCCACCAGACTAGTACTGCTGGCTGCTGACCAACTAGTAGTGGCTAGGGTATTTTAGTGTCCCAGATAGGGGAGACCATATGCAGAGACAGCACATACCATGATGTAGGCATTTCTGTTTATAAATTTTAAGAATCTTTCCAAACACCAGAAACAGCATTTGAGGCAGCAGAGTAGAAATCTAGTGAAGGAGTTCTGTGTACCTGAAAAAAAGGAAAGAGTGCATCATACACAGAACTCATCAACAGTCTTCAGAATATCGAAAGCTATTCAGAAGAAAATATTAAGTTGTGACAAAAGTAGAAACATTATTTCTCTTCTTCTAGCTATGGACTCTCTTTCTCAACCAAATTTAGCTCACTAGGTTTCAGTTAGATCAGATTTACACCCCACATGAACTTTGCATTAAGTTCCCAAGGACACAGACTCAATTTGAGTAAATCAGCACAAATTCACTGGCTTCAAATGGAACTACAATGGCTAAAAGTAATGTGGAATTAATCTCTTTTAATTGCTGAAAAAACATCTTGGGAAAGTAAGGAAGTAATTTACCAAAGGAGGTCTTAATAACCTAGAGCAGATTCATAAATCTCACCTTTCAGTTTGTGATCCAAGTACTCCAGTATTACTCTAATAAGCTGGACAATTGCAAGAATTAAGGCTCCAAATGCCAGCGAACCTGTATGGTATCTAAAACAAAATAAATTACTGTTATGTTGCGTGTATGTGTATATATACAATTATATATGTATGTGCATGTGTGTGTGTGTATATATATATGAATAAAATTATAACTGGAGGAAGGTCCATGAGTGGGAATTACATATATTTATGGACTTTCATCCTGATGAAAGGATGAAGAGGAACAGGATGAAGCCATTTGTGCTGTTGGTGTAGATGGCAGTGCTTGAGGACATTGAAAACATATTAGATTAACAGGAACCAATGCTAAGAAGGCTCTATCTGATTTACGGACAAAAGGGTGGGAGGAGAATGGAAAGGGAAATAATGTGTCAAACCCTTGGCTTATTACATAAACATACTTCCCTGTAAGCAGGCAATTATTTTGCAGTTTTTCATAGCAAACTAGGGGGAGTCTGACAAAGCATTGCCAGGACATGGTTATCATGACCTTGAACAAAATACTTTAATGGGTTTCCTGTTTTGTTTCTACAGATCTGTGTACAACATTCAGGAGTCTCTTCCTCAGTCAAATAATGCATCTGGAGAGCAGCAAGAGTAGTTTCAATTTAAAACAAAACCAATAGATGCCTACTTTGAGGTAAGCAGGTATAATGGAAATCCTCTGGGGTCCGTTTCTGATGTTGCAAGCCTTGAAGTGTGGGTATGTCATCTAACTAAACCGTCATGTTGCAGTGAACCTTTACAACATATCAGAAAATGAACAGATGTTTTTATCTCTGTAAGTGTGCATTTATGTTGACATTTTTGTTGTGTCTTCTCGTAGCAAGAGAAGAAATGCATGGTTATTAAGAACTACAGAGAGAACTTCCAGAAATCTCATTTTGCTTTCGCCAAAATAAGTCTTCAGATTTGTACCATCTCACTACCCTCTTTATTATTTTAGCTGTGAGTTGAGGAGAATAATTTTATTTTTTAATGGAAAGTTAAACTGTAGTAAAAGTATTTCTTGCCTTCTCATGAAAATACTGTTATATTCTCTGTAAAGATAAAAGTGGTCTGGAGCTATGCAGTAGCTTCTGAATGCTCCTTAGTAAAGGGAAGAGGACTGCAGTGATTGTGTCTAGTCAGTGACTAGTGAAAGCCTGGTACATTGCATAGTAGCATTATGGTACAAGCTTTGTTGACTTCAAGAATTATTCAATATGAGGCATTCCTACCTTGGAGGCAGTGATACAAATACAGTCTGGGTAGTATAATATCTCTCAGCCCTGTGGATTTTCCAGTGATCTGAGTAAAAAGAGTCATTGGTCTCAGTCACTCTCACGGGGGTATGTCCTCAACTGCTTGAATCAGTCACTTTGTTGGCAGTCTCAGCTGAGAAGCCAAATGATGTTAGAGAACATCAGAATTTAGGACTCAGACTCAAAACTTTAGGTCCCAGCAGGAATCATATGTACCCAACTAAGATGGAGCAAATAATAGGGAGGTGATCTCTTCCTTCTGGCATCACTATCTATCACTTTCCTTTGGCTAACAATTTACTTTAAGAAACTTCGGCCCTTTTAGGGAGTTTAGAGGCAGAAATTTTGATGCTTCTCCTTCCTGTTGGTTTGATTCTTTGCCCTGTCTTGCCTGCTTCTCGCTTATTCTTTCTTTTCTTGCTCATACTTTCTTCTGCCTCAAAGGCAGCTTAGTGGTCTTCCTGTTCCTGAAGGTCTTTCCTCTTTCTGTAAGCTGAATGAATGCTCATCAATTAAAATTCCCTTCATATTCTTTCTGTCTGTGCCTGTACCTATGCCTGGCTGAAATTGCTCTTCCATACACAAAGGGACAGAGGCAACAAAGCCACTGAACCAAATGCAGCAACTACATTTAAGCATCATTGGGCCAAGAAGTCTCTTAGAGATGGGGCTGGGTGCCAGATCCCGGGAGTCATCCATTGGGTACTCACATCAGAATCTTATACGCTGCCTCCTGTGAGCACCTCACTCCAAAACCAGTGTCTGATGGGAGTAGAAGAACAAGTAACGTGTAATAACAAGTACAAGAACAAACTACTAATGTGGAGATTTAGGAACAGTGCATGCTGAAAGATGAGATCTATGTTGGTCTGCGTAAGAACTTACGTAGTGAACACTTGATCCCCCTTGCGTCTCTAAGAAGTCCACTGAGGAGCTTGGCTAAGATATTGTTTAGTCTTGAGCTAACAAATTATGTAAGCCTCATCTTTCTGTTCGAATAAGCGCACAGATGTTCACTTGAGAACTCCACTTACTCCAAAGAGTCAGGCCCTGAGATGAAGCATGTGAACCATCTAGGCTGTGTCTGGTTATGATTAGGAGGGACTCCATTCAGCATCTGTCATAAGCCCTAAAAGCTGTTTTGGTGAAAAAAGCAAAGTGTCAGGGAAGAAAGGATCTGGAATAAAGGACTTTGGTGATGGTAGGGAATGAATCAGCCCTCCTGCACAGGGTGAGGCAGGTAAAGATTGTACTGCTGGGCCAGTTTACCTTTAGGGCAGACTGTGTCTGGGAGTCACTCTGGTAGAGCAGACTAGACTGCAAAGTAGCTTACAGAGGGCACTCACAGCTGATGAGGTTTGTTCCCGTCAGTGAGAACATCCACAAGCCACAAGAGATGGAGGAGCCACTCTCAGTTGGGAGCATGGCACAGCAGACTTTTTCCCCACACAGGCACACCTGAGATAGCTGTCTAGTGGCTCCCTTTCATTCACCATCTGTGAGAGGGAAGCATCACGGAGTGAAACACAGCTCATCCACCACTGCTGTTGTGAGGGGGGTTTGTGTTGCTAGAGCAGACCCCTCTGCTACGTTTCTCGTCTCCCTCAAATGCCCAGTGTGCTCTGTGGCTCTGTGCTTTCCTGAGCTGCATGGGTAAAACCTTTCCTCTGTTGCGCACTTTGTGCTCATCTTGGACGTCGTTGCTGTCTGAAACGTTTCCTCTGTGGGCGTCACTGTGTGTTGGTCGCCATGTTTGCAAGCGTCTGGTGGGGGGCAGGAGGCCCGCGGCTAACGGCACCTACTGTTGTATTGCAGGCGCCAGGTTGAGTGGGAGCCTGCCAGCAATTTGATTGAAGGGGTTTGTTTGACACTTCAGAGGCAGCCAATCATATCCTTCCTGCCTCACCTTAGGTCTCTGATCAATGTGTGTGTCAATCTGGTGAGTAGCTGAGCGGCAACCCCGTGAACCTTTGCTAAACCTCCCCCTGCTGTTGACTTCTCTGGACTGAAGATGACAGTTCATTCCCATTCCTGTCATTTTACCTGTCCCCCTTACCCCTCGCAAGGGGACTTCGCAAGTGACACTAGAGATAGCAAGGTTCATTTTTGAAGTGGTGCATGGGGAGATACAGTGACCGGTAGCAGTGGTCAAGAGATTTATTTCCGTTGCTTCCCACGCACCACTTTGAAGATCCACCTTTGCCAGATTGAGCTGAGAGTTGAGGGCTGCAAGTTGGAGAGTGGGGTGGTGGAGACTGCACACACCTGGTAGAAACGGGGAGAGGGTGGCACTGGGGATACCTACTGTCTCCAGTGGGGAAGGACCCTGATGGCTCTGTCAGAGGCCACCAGGCGTTGGCTAGTTAGAAGGGTTTACATGGGTGGATTCACTCCACTGTCTGCAATGTCCCTGGCTTGATCTAGTTCAGGTTTGCACTGTACAATGTTCAGATCCCACTCTCAGTAGAATTTATGCTCTAAGTGTGTTACAACAGAGACGTGGTACAGATGGAGCCTGTCTGGTCATTCAGTGATAGACTGTAGTGTTTCTGGAGCTGTTACACTGGGGGCAAACCCTCAATTTGATATCAGTGTAACTCCAGCCATTTGGACAAACATGCATGTTTTCATTCCGTGTGGAAAAAATACAAATAAAGGGGAAGGGCTGCACTAGCATTTTTATTATTGTTGGGTTTTATAACATTTTCTCCTTAGAACATAAATATTGTAACTTTTCCTAGCAGTTACAAAAAACCTCTCAGGGTTCACTAGTGCTCTGAGGGGCTTTAAAAACAATGATCATCAGCTAAAAGGTAGTATCAGGTTTTGTTAGGTTCCTGTCCTTCAAGTCCTTTCAACACTCGTCACTGCAAAGGCAGGGAAGCACCAGCCTGTCAGAGTCCAAGAGAGACTTCTTCCTTGTTCAAGCAGAGGTAGCTACTTGGAGGCCCTCAGACTGTTTAGTGTTGCTACATGGGGAGGTGGCTACAGAGTTAGCTCAAATACAAGTTTAGAATGGACTTGCAGTTTGGCAAGCAAGCATGG
>JANZLP010000001.1:16643161-16653311 GCA_026930925.1 Chelictinia riocourii | reverse complement strand
GTTTTAACATTTAAATTATTGTCGATAGTCTTCAGAGTCAACACTGCGTCAAACATCCAAGACTTCCTGTGTTAGGAGGCTGACTGCAAATAACCAAGTGTCTGCTCACATCTAGTGCAATCTTTAATTAGACCCTCACAGTCAAGCAGGCTACAAGCTTTTTACCTCCTAAATTAAAGCTGTAATTTTGGAGCACAAGTAGTCAACCACCAGGGAAAAAAGCACCAGCTTACCATACTGCTGAAAGTCAGATCAATCTGACCCCTGTCTCAAAACATGAAGGGCACAAATTGTATCATTTTCTGGAGAAGCCACAACATAACAATTTTTATGAGTTTCTGGTGTAAGGTACTTAATGATGTTGGAAGTTCTTTGGGATTACTTTACAGGCTACTCCTCCGAGAAAATAAAAGTTATGTGCAAGACAAATGAAACCAAAAAATTGACTTACAGGCTCTCAGTACTATCTACATGTCTCAAAGCTCAAGATTATCCATCCCTATCTACAGCAAGGGCGCCCTTTCAGAGGAACAAGAACATTTGCTTCACAATAGCTCAAAGGTGTTCAAATCCCTGCAAGATACTAACACTATATTCCATCCATTTTAATGGAAAATAGATGTCCAAATTCCCAAAGACAGCCCTTTTACCACTGGGCCCAAAGGAACAGATTACATGAAAATATCTTTTTATCACAAGAGAAGACAGGGAAAAAAATTCCAATTAAAATTGATGGAATTGATCGAAGAATGAAAGCCATCAAGGAACAGAGAGGCAAAATGGGGAATAAAATAAGGGAAAAGTGCATAAAGTTATCTCATTCCTCTCTAGGAATATAAAAAAAACCTTCCTACAAGAGTAGAAGAAGATATTTCCAATTTGTTTTCTAACAGCTAAAAGAACTGTAGATTAAACACTAGGAAGCATGTTGAAAATTGTGACAAAAGCAGGCCATGAAGTTGGAAATAAAACACTGTAACTTGAATTACTCTATTGTCACAATTAAATGGCCAGGAAGCACTCCAGTGTTTTAGGAGTAGCCATAAGCACCCCTAACTACATAGATTTGAGTTTGAACTGAAGTCCCTTCAGCTCCAGAAAAACTCCTAACCAATACTGTTTGGGCTAAAAAATAATTTCCTATAGCTGCAGTCTTTAGGCTTATCATAGATATCTGCATATGTCTAGGAAGAGCTGTTGGTTGTGGCATGTAATCAAAAAAATTACATAAAAAACCATGGTTGCTTTGCAGCTTTAACCCCACTCCTCTTAGTGTATCCTCATACTCCAACTCCCTCCTGCTAACTAGACTTTCAGTACACAGTTGTCTCACGTGCACTCAAGACTAGATCAAGCCCTGGGAATTTCTGAGCAGAGCTCTGGTCCTACGACCATCCCTGTGGGGATAAGAAAGCATTCAGTGGATGAAGAGGAAACCATCCCACACAGTTACCACCCCACACATTCTCCCGCTGTGGACAGGCTCTCAACCCACAGAAAGCTTCTTGGGACTTCCCGAAGTACCTGATAAGTCCTTCTCACTCTTAAAGCAGTATGTGTACCCCCTCCTTGAGAAAATGTCAATAAACAATTTAAATGAAGTTTTACTTGTGAAACTGATAGCTAGATTTTCAGTTAACAGCACTACATCTAAGACTGCACAGAGAGGGTAATACTGGCACATAGGCACAGACTACTTTATAATCATGAAAGAGATTTAAAAACAAAGAAAGGCAGGAAAAAGAAGCTATAAGAAGCTATATAGCTTACTTATAGAGTAAGCTATAGAGGACCATTAAATATGCCAATGACAAATATGAACAAAAGTAGCACAAATTGTATGGTACTGGTAAATTAGCATATTTCTCTCTTCAGCAACTGAAAGCATTGGAGGAACACTGGCTTTTACAGAGGTGCTCCTCATGCCCTCCCCTTTAAACACCAAACCAAAACTCACACAGATATGATGGATGAGAGAGAGCCCAGGCAGACAAATCTACAGGTTACCTCAAAAGCAGAAATATATTCGACCCAAGAGGTCAGGTCTGCATCTACTATAACACAAGTTACAGTAGAACTCTTCAGTCCCTCACAATGGTCCCAGCAGAGATGTTATTGCATTTTGCTGCTGTTGCTTCTATCCAGTTTGGCCAACAGTCCATGAGTCATGATACCTATATTTACAGTATCAGATACAGGAACAATCCAGTGGCATTTTTCTATTAGTGCTGACTGTGCAGGATCTGCCACCTAGAAACTCAGAGTGAAAATAACAAGGAATAGGAACATGTGAAGCTTGAAAAAATTAGGCTCTAATTTCAATCTGCAAATGAAAAATTTAAACATTCTAAAACTTAATAGGGAACTGACAGGGGTACAATGATTTCTCTCCCTCATAAAAGACAGCAAAAAATGTACACTTTTGCCTACCTACTTACACAGGGAATAAGCAATGCTTTTAGGGCCTGGTGAGGGAGATGCTAGTTGATGGAATCATTTGTCATAAAGCAATGACCACCTAAACCCAACTCAAAACAAAACCCCCGTCAGGTTTAGGAAGCCTATTTTTGATGTCTCACCTTGCACTGAAGCATAATCCTGTGTATGGGTTGCCAAGAACTGAAACCTCCATGTGTAAGAGAACACAGGGCTGTGAGCAACATTTCTGCCACTGGGAACACTGATGGGGAGCAGGATGGACAAGGCTGGGCAACAAGAGCCGCTTGGCTCCTCTCACCTCATGGGCTTGCTGGCCAGAAAATAGAGAGCTTCCTTGCTCGAGTAACAGCTTGCACACTGTTCAGCTGCCTGAGACACTACTAAATACAATACACATCAGTGGCCCAGACATGATCCATACAAATGTCTGAATCTAGCTCCTCAGCAGCAACATCAAGTAACAAGAACAAGCCAGAGTAAGGTACTAAGAGATCTGAAATACCTTCTCAACTGTTAAGATCTGCTTCAGAAGCATAGGACTTGATTCAAAGAAGTGGGTTGTTTTGCTTTGTTTATCACAGTGATGACTACAAATGCCTTTGCAATTTTCTATGAAAAAAAAAGGCCACAAATTAAATCTATGCTTACCTCAGTTTGGGAGGCAAAGCGAAAAACCCCACACAATATAGCACCAATATAGAGCTGTCAAAACAAAGTTTTTCTACCGTTTCTATGATTAGATTTCCTTTCTTTCTGACATTTGTGGTTTTAAAATGAGATGTAAAAAGAATTATTATTAGTCTTACAATTCAAGATACAAGATGTTGTACAGAGCATAACATCATTATTAAGATTTGTCTTAAAAAGACAGAACAGTATATGGGAAAAAGTCAATTAAGAGCAAAATTGGAAAGATTACAGAGGAGGAGGTAACAAGCTGTACTTGTAAAAAGCAGAGTAGAAAAGAATTCATAACTAATGGGAGGGGCACAAGAACTGTAGCAGACAAAACATGAGACATTTTTCTGTGAATACTGGTAGTCCAAAAAGATGTCTAGGTGTGAATATCTCACAAGAAACAAAGCGAGTTTGATGGCAAGACAGATAGGAAAAAACTCAGAGAACATGGAATAAATTCCCTCTTCAATGAATTATTGTCCAGGTGGGTGAGCTCTGAACTACAATGAAGTATTTTTCAATGTAGCTAAAATCAAAGACACTGTTATTTCATCTTTTCCCTGAACTGCCAGTTTTGCAAAAGAAATGTGGGTCATTACTCTCCAACACAAACTACAACATTTATGTTTAAATGTAATAAAGTCTTCATTAAATAATTCCATTATGTGTGTTTTCTACTTAGTGTACACATACCATGAATTACTGATAGCAAGCTGTAGGCAAAGGCAAGAGGAAAAAGACAGCTGAAATGAAAACTTTTTTTTTAGGGTGAAGCAGGCTGAACACACATAAGATTGATTCTGATATGTTTACTCACAAGAATAGCATCATCATTGCATGAATAGGCTTGCTGATTTCAATGAAAACCACAGTAATGCATTTTTCAGTTCAGGTAATGGAATCAGAATCTGATTTGATTTGAATTAAGAATGAGTAACATGAGCGAGTCAGAAACAAAAAACCAAGAAACAATCCAAAGTGCAAAACACAACTTGATCTCTATCTGCAGAAGCTCCAAATTTCAGACCTGGGCTGTCTCCCAGCAAAGCGTGGGAACGCTTCATTTCATTGTTTATTCTTGCCCTGTTACTCAGCTTCGAAACAGGGAACTAAAAGCAACCGTGTCATCAGAGTCTGGCCCTTGAAAGCAACTGTACCACTGAGTCCAAATCTGCTTCGTAAATTTATCAAGCTCCATCTTAAAAGTAATTCATTATTTTGCCTCCATTATTACTACTAGAAGTTTGAGAACCTAACCAATTAATAGTGGCTAATAACCTTCTTCTAATCTCCACTCTAAATTTATTCATAGCCAGTTAATACTAATTCATTCTTATGCCAGTCTTATCCTTTAGCTTACATACTTGTTTTCCTCTTGGGTATTTAACCATGCTAAATTTATAGCTAACACTCAGCATATAAAGCTTCATTTAGTTAAACTAAATACACCCAAATATTTAATCTTTTCTCATATGATGAACTTTGCATACCCCCAAACCACTACAACTGGTGCAATTTGATTTCACTTTTTGGGTATATTACTGTAATCTTTTAAATCAGATTGCAGATATTGCAGAAGATGTATGTCTTAGAATCAGTCTTTCAATAAGCCCCATCTTATGACAGTATGTGAAAGAGTAAGAACTTCAGAAATACTTAGTTTTCATGATAACACAAACCCTTCTCTTAATTTTTTAAAGTACCTGAATTGATATGAGCAATGTAATTTTGTTTCAGGGAAGTATATTGTTTGCAGATTTCTCTCAAAATCATTTATCTAGCACAATCTGAACAATCTTCCTGTCTAGCTGTATAATATTTTAATTCGGAGTTTAATCTGAATATTAACACAGCCCTTTGAAAGAAAAAATAAGATGCTTTACTTGTGAATCTATCATATGTGTGATCTCTGGTTTCTTAAAGGTTTTTTTTTCTTGTATTCATAGCACAGGGCAAGATTCCACCCAATGCAACATTGATCTTTGAGATTGAACTTTATGCAGTAAATAAGGGACCCCGCAGCGTTGAAGCATTTAATAAAATAGACAAGGACAGTGACAAGAAACTCTCTGAACTTGAGGTAATATGATGTAACTAATTTGGAATAAATAATTTATAAAACTATAGGTATACTTGGCATCAGTGTTATCTTTACATGAGCTGCCTCTGCTGCAGTTCATCATACAAAGCTTCTGTATGCTTACACAAGCTACACTGTGCAATGTTGAAATTTGCTTTGATTAATACATTAGTATGTCTCAGACTTGCTGGGAAGCAAACGTTAGACCTGTCTGCACTGGAGTCAGAATAACTTACAGATATACCCCAAGTGTCCTTGAAGATAGCTGTTGAGTACTGGCGTAAAAGCCACAATGGTTGGACTTTTTTCTTTTCTTCCAGATAAGCCAGTATTTGAAAAAAGAATTTGCAAGAGATGGCAAAAAACGTCATCCTTCAGTCCATGATGAAATCTTAGCTGATATATTTAAGAAGAATGACCATGATGGAGATGGTTTCATATCAGCAAAGGAGTACAATGTCTACCAGCATGATGAACTCTAAGTACTTAAAAAAAATCTTTGGCTGTTTTTGAGACACTGAATTTTAAATAATACTACTTTGTCACAGAATTTTTTGTATTTTTTTTTATAGTGGCATCTTTTTCTGTCTCTTAAGGTGACTGTAAAAATCTTATTTTTAACATTCAACTAATAAACTGTGTTATGGGGGGGCTGGGCTGCGGGGCTGTACCAGCACCCTGATTCCTGCCCCCAGCTCCGCTGCCACCAGCCAGTCCCAGCACCATGGCTGGAGCAGGGGGGTCTGCAGCATATCCCATGGGTCAGGGGCCCACCCAACTCTCCCTGTGCTTCCCCAGGAGGAATATGTGCAGGAGGGAATCAAGTGGACACAGATCCAGTACTTCAACAACAAGGTGGTGTGCGACCTGATAGAGAACAAGCTGGTGAGTGGGGTGGTCCCTTCCTCCGGGGGAGGCTTCCTCAGGGAGCCGAGGCACCCAGAGAGATGGGTGCTGGATGGGCTGGGTGCTGTCAAGGATGGGTGGCAGAAGCCGGTCCTGCCGGGGAGCATCCTTGGGAGAGCAACAGGTCTGCATCCTTAATCTAAGCTGCAGTTCAGCATGAAGCAGCTTTGACCAGTGTGGGGCACTTGAGCACAGCCAGCTGCAGGACTGGGCCCCACCAGCAGCCTTTGGACACCCGTGGCTTCACTTTCCCTCTCCCAGAACCCCCCCGGGATCATGAGCGTTCTGGACGACGTCTGTGCCACCATGCATGCCACCGGCGAGGGGGCGGACCATGTCAAATCTCAGACACCTCATGCTGTCAAAACTAGAAGACTTACCAGATTCTAATTAACATAAATTTTTCTAGGCTAAAAAATTCAATGTTTGAAAACTGGCTGCTCACCTCTATTTAAATAGTAATAGCCTGAAATACAGAGCTGTAGTCCAAGAGTAAAGGTATTAGAACTTTAACTTACTTTGCCATACAACAGCTTTTTTTTTTCTCTCCTAGAAAACATAAAAACCTACCCTCCTAATTATTTAATTGACAACACAGTCAAAAAAGAGAGTTACAAGACTATCTCTGTTGAAAAGAAGACAATCACAATTAATTAAATTAAAAGTTTGATGTTACTGGTGATTTAAAAAAAAAATAAAATCTTGGTTAATGTGAAAATACGGTCTATTCAAGGCCACCCAAAATTTCTTCTTACTTAAATGCCATTGTTGGCCCTTCATATGTACCATGGCTGAAATGCAAATCTGAAAGTCCGTGTAGAAATTCTTTTCTTTTATATTCTCTTCTTTGAAAAATACCAGTCTGCGCCTTTGAAATGCTTAAGAAATAGTAAGAAATATCAGCCAATTTCAACTGCATATAAGAATGCATATAAGTATTTGCAAGTAGCAGGAGTACACAACAATAGCAGAGTTACAATTCTGGAATTGTGCCTTTTTTTCAAGGACTTATGGCTGTCATTATTCCAAATAAGAGTTTCTTGAGCTCAACCAAAAGGTAAAGTTTAAGTTAACAGACACAAAAAAGCCTTTCCAATTACTTCCATGTAAAAACAATATAAAAAATATACTCCTCTCCTTATTAAAAACAAGTTTTGCACTTGTGTGGTTTGGATTAAAGCACAAGATCCAACAAAGGCACAGGCACATGCATAGTTGTGCATTTCTGCGGTTAGTGCTTTGATTTGGCTGAACTGTAAGTACTGCAAATTTGTTCCTTTGTTCCTTAACAAACATTCTCCAAGCTTTGCTCAGCTCCGAGACAAGGGCTCTACATACTCAACACATTCAGGCTCCATTTATTTTGCTAGCAAACAAACTGGTTTTTAAGGTTACAGAAATGAAGCACTTGAAAATAAAGTAGGTTCTGTGCAACCATGACAATTTCCCACAAGATTCCTGCTTCACTGCTGTTGACATCAGATGTTGTATGGTCAATGAAGCCTCAACTTTACCACTGAGGAAAAAAATAAATATTGAACACCAGCCTGAAGTGGAAACAAAAAATACTCAGTATACACTGTATTTACCCTTGTAATTTTCAGGTTTTCCAAACAACAAAAAAGTAGTAGGCCAGGGATGTTAAATACAGGCAGAATTGGTGGTAGGAGTCTTCAGGTAACCAGTTAACACCCATTAAAGAATTACCACTTATTTGTATCCTCTGTACAAGTCATGACCTTCCATAGGGATACTCTGAATTTATTCCATTAGTCTTGTATTAACTAAGGATCTGCACAGCAGAGCATTATTTTGCTATCTATCAGTGATCCACTTTGCTATGTATTGGTGATCTATTGCCCTCTTTATATCCCCTACAACAGGAAGATATCATTACTGGTGCAAGAGTTGGTTCTGCTGTCTTTGTGCTAACGACAGATTACCATACAGCCGTGAGATTTTCCAATGGACTGACACAGAGTTGGACTGCTCACCTCTGGTATATGAGGAAACAAGAATCTGTTCCGTTGCTTTTATATACTATGAAGTGTTACAGCCATGGTAAAAAGAAGAATTCTAACATAGCTGCTTGTACTACATCTGAAGCCAGGACAGGCTGATGTGCTACTGTTTGACATATACCAAGAATCAAAAGACCTGTTCCCTCTCAACAGGAACAGCTCCTGCTCAGCTTGACACACATTCTTTGAAGATCATTCTCTAAAATTGTTAGTCTTCTACAACAAATGCAGTACAAGAAAAATATCACCTTTCCCTGGGACGAACTCCCTCTGAAAGACTTCCTTGAGACTGCTATTCCCATGTAGCAGTCTGTGAGTTGGTAAGATATATAAATGGGAAGCTCCATAGATGGCTTCAGGCGTATAGGTGTAAGCTGCTAGCTTCTCTCCTGTTATTTCATCATTAACCTGAAAAAGAGCAGGAAAATTCCCACTGGAAGTGCAGTGGTTTTACATTCCCTTCCTTTTTATGCAACTAACAAACCTACATCACCCTGTAGAAATACACAGTTCTGAATATCAAAGCCAGATGCATTCCCACTGTAGGCAGTTTCCCGAATCAAACCTTGACAAAATTTACTTTTAAGACCTTGAGAAAGTTGCTTTACAATCTTGTCTCAGTTTATCCAGATATACCTATAAATTTTTTTTTCCAAAATCCTATGATATATTATGTTGTGCTACTGAGACAGATTTAATCCTTGGTTATGTAACTTGGAATCCTTTTATTCACTTTTAATACACGTGCCCTGTTTCCAAGAAACAGAAATGAGATGTAACCTCTGAAATCTAAAAAGAATTTACTATTTTTCAGCTACCAGGCTTTCCACCACACTTCTCTGATGAAGTCAATGCTGCAACTTATGTACAGGAATAAAATAATAAAAGGTGGCACAACATTAAAACAACTGGACATAAAATACAAGTAATAAACTTAGAAGGGTGCTTAAGAATTACCACCTGGCACTATCAACAGGCTTTCTATCAGTTAACTGTGGAGTGTATGGAGGTCTAAGAATGAGATATTTCTACAACAAGTATTGATATACATTTTCAGAAACAATTGATAAAAACAACTTAAATACAAAAATGCACCTTCTAGCAGTGTCCAGTTCAGAGGTATTAAGAAAGTTTAAGCTGTCTCAATCTGAAGTTCCCAAAAGTTCAGTATTTTAAAATAAGAAGTAACTTTTAAAATCTTACACCAGCATAAATAAGGACAATAAAGCTTTGAAGCACAAGGGCTGAAATTCCATCAGGTCTCTGAAAATCTCATCTGTCACTATTGTATTCAAGAAGCCTTTTGCATCTCTTGGGAAGAATGGGGAAATCTGAAGTCCTTCTATAGATGATTATAATTTTCTTAAGGTTTCTTTTTCCTTCCTCTCCTTTCTTTCTATCTAGACTTCTCTGTAGGTCCATCACTACCTGCGTGGTTTTCATTATTTTAATTATTGGATGTAGTATATGGAATAATAGACAAATCTAAGCAAAGGGGCTTGCCTGAGGTTAGCCTGGGTCTGACAGAGAAGGTGCTGTGCAGAGGAGCAAAAGCCCAGCTAGATCCCAGCTGACATGTGCAGTACCTCTTGATACTGCTCTTGGCACTGCTCCCCTAAATGTCCTGGCTTTCAGGAATGCTTATTAGCTGGCATGTATTTTGGCATAAATACACACAGCCAGTTTGCATCTGATGTTGTGCTCGAACACACAAACCCTTTCCTAAGGAGGATAGCAGGGAGTATGTCTTCAACGCACAAGTGGTGTTCTTGGGGAATCTGTGTTGGTGTGGGCATGAACACGTAATAACCTCTTATTAGGTTCCAAGGTTTTTAGATCTGAAAACCCATTCCCATTTCACACATTCACACATTTCAGGGGTTGCTGTTAGCCCAACCAAGATAGCAGTATTGAAATTTCTGACTTACCTTTAGCAAGAAGTCAAGATAGCATCCAACGCAGTTACCTATCCAATTTGCTTGCATTTCTTTTATACCATACCACTCAGGGAGATTGGACAAAGCAT
>JANZLP010000001.1:16549824-16560003 GCA_026930925.1 Chelictinia riocourii | reverse complement strand
CAGACTGGGAAGCTGAGGCCCAGAGCCTGGCTCACTCTGACCATACAGGCACTACAGACACAACAGTGCACTTGGCTATGCAAAAAAACCCCTACATAAAGCCTTCTACACAAGTTTGGATTTGGAAAACCTTAAAACTTATCCCACAAAATATTCCATGCAAAATCAGTAATATTGGCAATGGAGCCAGATATAGATTAATGCAAACCCAAAACAACTCACTCATTAAAGTCCTGAACAACATAATCAGCAACTTCAGAGAAAAGTGCAAGGGAAATATCTTACCCATCATATAGGTTACAAGAGTCTATGCAGGTCCTTCCCCTGATGAAGCGCTTGCAGGAGAGACACTGGTCTGGCCCTGGCCCCCAACAGCCATCACTTGAGCATAACTCATTACACACCATTCCATCAGCAGCTGTATGGGGAAGGATAATGTCATTAATTTACGTAGTCCTCTGAAATCCTCAGGAAAATATTTCATTCAGCATTCCACTACACTCAGAAAAGTAAACTGAAAGTTCAGATTTTCTAGAAACAGAATAGAGCAGAAAATTATCATCACACCACTACAGAAACACACTGTGCACTCAGAGGTTGAATACTATACACACTTCCGGTCTGTTCCTTTCAAAGAGGATATAGTAGAGTGAGAAAAAGGTTTGAGAGAGTGCTGCAAGGATGATCAAAACTAGGGAAGAGCTTCTCTACCAGCAATAAACAGAGAAGTAGCCTTAGAAATGGGCAAAAAGGACATGAAAAAGGTCTATAAAAAAATCATGAATGACAAGAAGGTAAGTAAGCATTAAACAATTGTTCATTGCATCTTCCAAGTCCCTCATGGGCATTCAAAGAGACAGGAACCTAATAGTTTTCAAAACTGAGATTTTTATTCATAGAAAGTATAGCTCAAGCTGCAGAATTCCTTGACACTGGGCATGGTAAATGCCAAAAATTTAAAGGATTTCAAAAATCAATTGTCCAAATCCACAGAAGGGCTATTAAACTAAACTATAAAACACTACCTTTGAATTGAGGACTCCCTGAAATAAAACTCATGGATGGTGGGAAAAAGTTGAAGGATAGTCACCATTAACAGTAATTTTTTAATTGTTTATTGCACAAGCACCTGAAGAGCTGAAGAGCCTTTATATTAAAAACCTCAAAACCACACAAAATCAAAATTGAACAAAGGGTGAGAGGGAAAGTTTGTTTCAAAAAGCATTATTAATTCTGTACTCTTATTTTATAGAAACCCTTCTCTACATAAATATCTAGATAACTGTGACAGATAGAGAAAATGAGCAAAGAGCAAAAAGAAACATGTTCATCTTTCCAGCCATCTCAAGAAACTCCAGTTGCGCAGTTTCAGCCTGGCATATGAAAGGGTAGATCTCTTAATTTGAATTCACTCTTGCACGATGAAATGTTTTACACAAATGGATTACATGCTTGACCGAGTAGATTAAAAACAGCAAAGATCTGAAATATCAGAGATGGCAAATATATAAACACTTGTTTGCTTTTTAAATTACCAGACAAAACTTGAGGGAAGCATCAAATAATGAAATAAAAGTAGGTTTGCTGGTAGAATCCCACCACCCCCTCCAATGCCGTACCAATGAAGACATCCAGTCACGAACAAACAGACTTGCACTGCATACATGTATAAAACAGCAACTGCATAGGCCCAGCACACATTTAAAGACAGGCAATACCAAAGTCAACAGAAAATCTTTTTGCAAAATGCAAAAAAGCCCTCTGGCAGCTTAATATTAAATACACAATAGTTCTTCATGCACTGTTTCTCTACACTTCTTTCAGTACAGCAGCATAGCTTGGTGACTGGAAAAAAAAGCTCCCTATTTTCATTTGAGGATACTTGATGGTTTGTCTCCACTGCCAAGGCTGGAACAGTGCAGTTAGGTTACTGTCCATTACAATCTACCTTAACAACTAAAGAGTATATTGAGTTTTATTACCTGAGAAGCACAAAGTCCTTCTCGATCATGGAATAGTCAGCATAAAGATGCTTTCTGTTCTCTACGGCATGTTTTAAAGCTGGTTATTCTGTGTATATAATGTCCCACATCTGAACCACTGAGCATCTGTCATAGCAGCCTACTGTACAGGACAGCACACTGCTTCATACAGCGACTCATTCCTTAACCGCCGCTTTTCATCATGCAACAACACTGTTTGATGTTGGCACCATGTTTGTTAAACACATCTTTCTGATCTGTACAGCATGCCTAGCCTACGTCCTCTTCTATTTCCTACAAGGCATTCCTGCACCTCCTTTTGCCTGCTGATGTGCAAAGTCATGTCACACTGGCAGGGTGCTTTCCTTTGATGTACACTACCTGTCCTGTCACTGTCACCCTGTTTTCAGACCACTGAATTTATTAGAAAGCACTTAGAAAAAAAATATGCACCAATTGTATGCATGGTTTGTCCCTCCTAGACCATATAGGGTGTAGGCAAGAGGAGTGAAGCTTCTTCCATATTTCCTTTCTTCTTGCAATAGGACATTTTGCTTTATTGAGATTGAAAATGGCAGATGCTCATCTACTTGTTTGCTTTTCTGCCTAGGACATTTTCGTAATTTAGTGCCAAAAAAGGACATTTCACCTCTATACCTTTACAAGTAGCATAGGAACCAATCAAAGATTTCATGTTCTCCAGCCTCCAGCACTTGCAGGCAAACTGATCCAAGAACAGGCGATTCACCAGCATGCTTCCTACTTGTACAGCACTGTTGCTGACACTGCATGGCTCTGCTGTACAATATATGTAATTCAGCAGGTAGATGAGCACTGTCTTATTCAATACAATACCACAAATAACCTCAGACATGAAAAGTCTGCACATTCATGTCTTAGCAAGGCTGGAATGTTTGAATACATATATATATATATATTTACTTTTTTTATATTGAATATACTTTCTTAATGACAACATCCAGAAGGTGTTCAGAAGTATATTTTTGATTCCTCTTTTGCATCAAAGCTCAAATCAGGCCCAGCCAAACATAAAATAATTAAATTTAGGAGTAATTCCAAGTAGTCATTTAATTTCCTTTGAAGCATACTAATTATTGCAGATTCCAGTCCAGCAAGAGAGACCTGAGCTATTTAGCATGCCATTTAATAGAGCTGTCTTGTTCTCTTTCCCTGAACTCTGCTGTGAATCAGGCATCATTCTGCTGCAAAGGAACCACACCACACAAAGCCAGTATGAGCAGAGACAAAAAAATCAGCTTTTTGTTATTATCCTAAACCTAACTTTTTTAAAGCACAGCAACATTTTTATAACAACTACCAGATGTCAGTAGTTCCACTATGCTGCCACTAACTGAACTTCATAGAAATCAAAGGAACTAGGCAAAAGCTTTGCATTAGCAAATGCTACATATGTAGCCCACACAGTTTCCTTTTTCACCTACTTCTAGACGTTTCATGTATATCTCAGTCTAATGCCAGCTTTGTGCAGTACAGTTCAGGAGGTACATTGACTTGGTATTAAAGGCTAGTTTTGGCCTATTTCATGTTCATTGCCTACAGGAGCACCCAGGAAAAAGTTCTGGGTGATACAGCTGGTCGTTTCAGGGGAAACCCAATTATGCCTGAAGATTTAAAGCACACTTGAGGGCTCCCTCAGAGCAGAATCCAGTACTTCACACCTGGTCTGCCAATCTCCCTTGATCTCATCCAGTCTTACAGTGACATGTGACTGACACTGACCAGACAAATATATGAGTCCTGCCTCACATTGCCTGCCACAGGGACACCTGGGATTAACAGACAGCTTCAGGCTTAAACTGTATCAGTAAATAATAAAAAGGAAAAACCCCAAACCCAGAAACTCTCACAGTTCTAATTAAGCAAACTTTTTATATGCATAGTTTTATTTGCTAGTCAATTACTCACTTTAAGTACTTGTCATGCAATTAAAAAACCACCCTGCTTCAGAGATCCCTTTGTTCTCATTTTCAATCTTAAGAATATTAGTAATTCTTCTGATTTTGTTTTACACACTCTTGTCACTGAAAGGCAGTTTCTTGTTTGCTTTCTCATCTTTTACTGTAAACTGAAATTGTGCTTTTATTACCAGCGATTTTCTGTCTTTTCACTGTTCTCAGCTGTCAGACTACTCTAGGATCAGAATTTATTTACACACACACGCACAGTGTTGCACTAAAATATCTCTTCAAATAGCAAGTGACACTATTACAAGATAGCTCAGAAAATATACTGAGTAACTTTATGCAAATAAAAGAGCTTTTCATTAAAGAAAATCATGATTACCCTACTGAAATGTAGCCAACACAGTGCTTGTAGTCTATGAAAAAAGCAATAGAAAAAAAAAAAAATAAATCACTATTTCCTTCTGTTTATTTCTAAGTCATAGAAATGTTTTCATAAATGAATCTTTGCAAGAAGGGAGTGGGTTTTTTGACAACTTACAAAACCCCATTATGCTTGTTTGTCTTCCTCTTCTTTAATTATAGGGATGGCTAAAGAAATGTTTGAATTTTAGGCACATTATTTCACATTTCCATGGGCTGAGAATGTTCTGAAGCTCCACTATATCACATGGCCACATGTGGAAGGAAAGAACAATAATGCTTTTGACAGGAACTCATTTTCATCAGGAGTTTTAGAACAAGTGTTCATTCTTTATTAATGGGGTTACACAGGTTAGAAGCAGAAAGGTTCAATGTTTTTCTTCATCCTAGATAGAACACAAGAAATTAGCTATCTAAAAAAAGAAAAATTATTGCTATTTGGCTATACATGTATGGGCCTGATCCAAAGCCTCGTGAACTCAATAGAAAAGCTCTCGCAGACTTCTATTAGCTTTGCATCACGCCTGATAATGAATGTAATCATTTATTCAAGTTGTTAATTGGTGGCTAAATTGACATAATTCATAACAATCACATTTATAACAACCTTTGCCTAGAAAGGTTTCATTGTGCACTGCAGGCGTCACTAAAGCTGAGAGGAATTCTTTAAATAACTCTTTATAAAAAGAACATTTTTTCTACATTTATTTTGTGTGCACTTATATTTAATATGAATCACCTCTGACTGTTCCATAAAAAAAAAACATGCTGGGAAAAAAAGGCAGAATCTTTACTTCAGCATGGAGCAATGGTAAAAACTAACTACCAGAGCCCATTCTCTAGAAAATAACTTCATAGTCATTCATTCTGCATTAATAATGTTCATAACAAAGTAAGTTTTATGCACAGTGTTTAACATTACAGTTTATAGTAGTAGACAATTAAAAGTCTACATTAGATGAGAACTTCATGCACTGCATTTTAGATAAATGCTCTCCACTTAATTTCCACTTGGCTTTTCAGTTTGAAGATGCCCATTTGCCATCTGAACTCTTAAACAACCTTGGGAGACACTATCAGACTGCACTATAAGTGCAACAGCTGTTGAAGCCTCACCTTGTCCCTTGCCCTCAGGTCTTCTCCTGTAATCTGCCCCCAAGCCTAGACTTCTTTTAGGGTCTATGCAGTTCAGAAGTCTTGTTGATGATCACATACTGCCACCCTTTCCATGATGCTCAGCCTCAAAGGTGCCACTTTCTTCTATGTTCCCTGTGTACACAAACTTTGACACTGACATTTCAATCCCCAAATGTGTGTGGGGAAGGTGGAGAAGAGAAAGGTCACACTCCTTCCGGGTACCCACCCCTCTCTGGCTCTGCATGGGACAGTGTTAGAAAGACAGGACGAAGCAATAGAGCATTGTGGGGTTTATGAATTTTCTGAAAATTAAAAAAACCCAAAAAACAAAAAACCCACATATGTTTTGCTCCTGTATTTTCAACATTCTACAAAGAAGTGAAATCTGCCCTAAGCTTTTAACCAGCATTTAGAAAAGCCATCTTGGAGGCGGTGAAATATGTGGTAACTATTTTAACATTGTTAAGAAGTGGCAGAAACAGCAAGATGAAATAACTGAGGGTATCAGGAGTACATTCTATGCATTGGATAATTTTGTAGCATTTAGCACTGGCTGAAGTCAGTTGTCTTTATCTTCTGCATTGAAAAAAAAAAAACCAAAAACCACCATCAAGAGTTCTGCCCAAGTCTATAATGTCAGTGTTATCTCAAAGATGAAACATTAATATAGACTGAACTTTTTCACAAATATTTTACTCCCTCAACAATTTTTCAATATTTCCTCACTGACTGATATGGTCAGCTGAACACAGCATTAAATGGTATGGAAAAGATAATCATCATCTTGTGAGGTATCATAAAAGTCACTTAAATATGATGCTGACTAGAAGATCTTGGAAGCTATTACATGAGTTTTAAGAAAAGCTACACATTGATAGTAAATGCTTGCTGTAACTTGTTTTAAGCCATTAACAAGCACTAGTGAGAAAAACAAGAACAAGCTGACAGTGACTCAAAATATACAAAATAATAAAAATCATCATCATCATCATCACACTCGAGAGTGGCTGTAATAATTAACATGGTTTAGACCAGTTTCTTCACTGGAAACCATGTGAAAAAAAAAACTTTAATGGGTATTTTTATTAACGAGTCACACCCTGCTAGTTACTATACAAGCAAACAGACAGTATTGCTACCATAGAGGATAGATTCCAATCCTGCAAATAGTTACTTAGCATTTTCCTTCTCCATTCTGATTAGTCTTATTTGTCACTCAGAGTGGCATGGGCATATACCAAAGGATCTTCAGGCTCAGGGTCTAGAACAGGCAAAATAACTGAAAGGCAGAAATGGAAACCTAGAAGCTTGCCCTCAGACCCCAAACTCTCCTAAACCCCAGTCTCTTGCCCTATCCTGAAAATTACAGATGTTTCAGAGGATGCTGGAGAAATGCATTTGGCTACAAGTAACAGTTCTGCCTTACTCCAAGTAATTGTGAAGATTTTAGTTAGACATCTAGCCTGCAGCAGAACCCATTTAGCCCCAGAAAGGTGCTGACTGACAGGCAGAGTTGAAGTCGCAGGATAGCTCTTCTCATCTAATGCTGACTCTCAAAAGGCCACAAAACATTAATCAATTCATTCACACATACGTGCATAGAGAGAGAAAACCACTGTTCCCTGTTAGGATTTAGGAAGTCAGCTGTCTAAGACAATGCCTTCTAATTCGAGTAACTTGGCCCCTAGCCTACATGAACACAAGTTGGAGTCCATTTTTAAAACTAGTCCCTTAGTACTGTAGCTTACATTGTGAATTCTTAAAATGAAATGAATGAGATTTGTTTTCCTCATGAAGATTCCCTTGGTGTTAAATTTCATAAAATATCTTTAGGAGTATTTTTCTTCCTAGAAAATAGTAAGTCTCTATTATAACAAATCCTCAACAAGCTAAAAGTCAAATAAAGTTTACATTTCCCCTTTGTGTGCAAATGTAGTGACAAGACATACAGAGCAAGAGGATGATGTGACAGTATATCCATGTTTCCATTTGCCCTGGAAGCCCATGTGTCAGTAGTTGTGGCTGCTTCAAAGGACTCAGGCTTAGTGATCTGTTGTGGTTTAAAGTGATTAAAACAGTTAAAGCAGTCCCTAAAGGCAGTGATGCAATAAGAAAATGCCTTTCCATCATCATTCCCTTTTCAAGGAGAGAATGATCAAGTTTTCCTCCACAGACCCCACTGCCACAGGCAGAGTTTTCTCAGACTACTTGCACGGTTGCCCCTCCAATCTCAGTTCCGTGATCTCCTCACTGTGTCATACATAGTTACACCTCAAGCATCGTAGGTGTAGATCCTCAAACCTCCCTGGGCTGACAGAGCCTGCGTACCACCGGACCACGTACTGAACACGAGAACTGGTCAACGTGTGTGTGTGTCGGAGCTCCCCGGCAGCAGCAAACTCACCGCGCTCACCGGCTATTCCACTGCAAGGCGCCAGCTGACTGCCCGGACAGTTTTAAACCATGCCAGGAGGGAGCTTCCCACACACCAGCACGGCTGCTCCCGGGAACCCTTCCCACACCAGGACGGAGCGCACCTGCGAACGGACAAGCATTTGTGCATAGGCTGAGAAACCTGTACAGGCCCAGGGGGCAGGTACGTTTAACTTGAGCGGAGGCTCGCGATTCTGATTTCCCCTGTTTTGTTAAGGAAATTATTTTATTATATGCTTTGGTTTAATAGTTTTGGGCTTTTAAACACAGAGGAGTAGAAAAATGTAGCAGCTACATATGCACAGATAGATCATTTTGTGGACAACAATTTATTACACAGTAAGAAACAGAACAAGCTTTTATACAAATTAGGAAACTGACAAAGTATTAGCGAAGTATTACAGTACTAGACCGTGTCTCAAGCTATAATTTTTGATTTATGAGTCAATTGCACAGGATAGTTAACGCACAGGTACATCTCATTCATCAATAAATATTTTACTATTTAATACCCTCCAGGAGAAAATCAGAAACTCGAGCCATTTGCAGATTCCTTCAAGCATGGCTGCCATTCTGGAAATAACTACATTAATATCCGTGTACATATATCCACCTTTCAGCACAGATGAACTGGAAGAGCAACAGATCTAGTTAGTGGTGCCTTAACATCCCCGTCTGAAACTGGTTACGACCACATGCAGCACCTCCCTCAGCGTCCAGCCAACGCGTTGTAAAACTGCCAGGTCCCACCAGCAGGCAGCACTCTCAACCGAAGATTTAAACTGCTTTGTCCACCACATCAATGAGATTCAGCTGTTTTAGGTTTTGCTACCTACTTAATGAAAAGTGCTATGGGAATTTTTCTAAAGTAAAAAATTATTTCATGATGAGGATCTTAATAAAAGCAATACTGCTTATCGATATTACCAGGGCAGGAGAGGCTACTACCCATATCTGAAAGATCCCTTGAATTTTAATTACCTCACACCCTGATGTTTTCATGCTTTAAAAGCATCAAGACTTTTAAAGACCTAATAAAACATCCATGTTCTCACACTCTTCCGCCGATACACATAAGCAAGTCACAGATTCTTCAGTATTTTGAAACAAAACCAAACATTAAAAAAACCTAATGTGTCTCTTTGGACCAAACTGTTCAACCTGAATATGCAAAACGGTTTGGTGAGCAAAACTGCCCTTTCCGGAACGCAGCTCAATAAATTCTGCATTATGTAAAAAGCTCAGCCGCTAGCCCAAGCTAGGTGTATCTGTTCCCTTTGTTCAGTGAAGCAGTAAACCACCACAGGAAAGCACCTCGTCTGCCTTTCAGTAGAGGATCAACCGTCTTCTGAAGGTGCCTACGCCTCCAGCAGCGAGATTCTGGTGTTCAGAGGCTGAAGGACCTAGAAGACGACCTTACTTCAGGCGCAGGAGTACAGTCTGCAGAGAGATGAACCGCACCTTTGAGTTCCAGAGCAAACGCAGACACGTAGGGCTATATACAAAACGTCAGGTCGTAACAAGAAGCACATGTCCCTCACCTTCAGCAGACTGCATTTAAAGCTGCTTTATCTTGCGTAAGTTTGTGTGTGCTGGAAGATTTATCCTGGGTTTTCACAGTTTTAGGGTAGATTTTTAGCATTTTTATTTGAATGAATACAAATTCATTTGGCCTGAAAAACAACTGAGTGAGGTTGTTTTGTTTGTTTTTTAAAATCACTGCAGAAAAGCAACAGCTGGTGTCAAGGAACACCACCCCTGTAACTTCAGCCTGAAGAACCTCAATGTTTTCACTCATCTTGCCCATTCATTTTTAGCCTTCAGTATGTCTTACTGCGTGACTAATTATACAATACTTTGCTTGCTATGAACAGGCACTTTTCCCTCACATTTCCATTTAGTGTTCTTCTAGAAGATGACAAGACCACCTTTCAAGACTGCTGATCTGATTTCTGAAGTGTGTTACGCAAGAGAAAGATTATCATAAAAAGAAAATTTACCACAGTGTAAGTATCTGACAATTTGTAGTACTCTCTCTCAAAAAAGAAAAAACAACCCAAAATCCAAGCCAACCAAACAAAAAAGAAACCCAAAGAAAAAAAAAAAAGTGATGTTAGTTTCCTCAGTTCAGGTTTTGTCTTCCTTGCACAGCTCTTCATCCATCTGTCAGTTGCTGCCAGACACCACCTTTTGGAAAATTGTTTTACAGGTAACAGATGTAAATCTCCTGCAGCTGAAAGCACTGTTCATAGAAGGTTAAA
>JANZLP010000001.1:16423397-16437228 GCA_026930925.1 Chelictinia riocourii | reverse complement strand
AGGCAAAGAGAGCAAAAACTGCCATGGATGGGAGAAAAGAAAATGTTTCCTTTGGCAAAATCAAGTACAAAGAACAAGGAAAAGATGAATGACAGATTTCAAAATGTAATGTGATGGGCATGGTGACATAGCTTATAGAAATTGTTAGCTTTAGGAATAGAAAACTGCCAGGAGCCTTGTCCAGCTCCACACCCATGAACAAAGAGAGTTGAAAGGCGATTCACTGGTGGTTGTGGGGGCTGGACCATCCTCTCTCAGGTCCTTTTACTGCCTGTGATGTTAAAAGCTGCACTGTAGAGGTAGGTGAGGAGTCCCAGAAAATGAGAAAGCCTTGAACGAACCAGCACTGGGATATATAGTTTAACACAGTCTGGCCCTCTTTCCCCTCTTCAGTCTGGGCACTAAGCTGTCTGAAGTGGGCAGAAGAGAACAAGAGTGAGTCAGTAGCAGCTGACTCTCACTGAAGGGACTAAGTTGCCCTGAAATGGCTCTTACTTGCACCAGGACTCCTGGCCAGCTCACATGAGCTGCCGAAAGCCATGCCCCAGCCTCACTTCTGTCCCTGGTTTTACTGGGGCCAGTTTAGTATCTCACCATTCCTTCTTTCTTTACCTTAAGGCTGTTTGCAGCAAGACTTGCATACTTAGTACTCTTCTGTGGTGGGATCCTGCAGGAAAACACACGGTTATGTGACTCCCTGTTCCATGAGTGCACATTCAAAGCCTTCTACATAAAAAAAAAAAAAAAAATATGTAGGGAAAGCCTTTTCTGAACGTAAGCTATGAGATAAACTGGCTTCATGCGCCACCTTCTACGTCTTCATTTCAGCTACTATGTGGAGCATAAAGAAACCAAGCAGTAGTTGGGTTCTTCTGGCACTTTGAAATCAGTGGAGCTGAGATGCCTTGCTTGCATTCACTGTTTGTTCTGGAACGACAATATTGTGATTTCTAGTATGGAAATGAAGGTAAGGGTATCCCAGGTGAGAAACTGTGTATTTGACAAATCTGCAACAAAAAACCATGCCAAGTATTGGCCCACTGCTTTTATTTTTAATATGTAATGAGCAAAGGTGTTAAAAATTAAAACACAATAGGAATAATGCAACATTGCTAAGCTATCTTTTTGCCATCTGTCAAGCTTGCAGTATTTTCACACTACTCTCAAGTGAATTACTAATTCATTACAACATCTCTCTTCCTGCCATACGACTGAATAGAATACAATTGCTAATGTACATTTAACCTCTGTCAGGAGTTTGTATATTTGTGTGGAACCATAAACCGGTTGTTAGTGTGTGCCAGGAGGCTTCTGGCAGCCTTCCTAAGGATTTGTCAAAAAACAGTTTGGACCCTCACTGCAGCAAATGCGGAGCCACAGACTGATTGTTGCTGTACGTCACAGCTGTGTCAAAAGCAGCCTTTGCAGATAATAAGAATCTAGGGCTGTTGGATTTATCACAGTGGACAAAAGCATTGTGTCTTCCCAGCATCTCCATGACTTGACAACATCACACTTTTTTCCTCAATTACCCAAATTACCTCTTGATCGTTTGGCAGGTTGAGGATTGCTTTACAGTGACCAGGCAAGGTCTCACCTCCTGCTTTACAATCTACCAAGATGTCCAGGAAATGTTCTGACTTACATGCGGTCTGAGTGAGACCTAATCACATCCATTAAATCTCGAGTGGAGGAATTAAATAGGCATCCTCCTCAGAAGAAACAGCTAAGCTCACTGCTTTTTGCTTTCTATCTTTTACGTGAAACTGATGGAACAAGTTTTTTTGTGTCTAATTTTCAATCAAAAAAAGATTATTCTTTTTAAGTGTTAACAAAGCAAATACAGAATGAGTCACTCCAATTACTGTTATCTGTGGATTTTACACCATCCTACCCATCTAAGGTAAATAATTAACTAACCCTTCTATTCTGTAAGCTCTTCACGCATCTTAGTCTGCAATTTTCTGCTTTTCTGCCCCCTTGCTGATACAATTTTATCTTACAAGTTTATTGACAGTAAATATCATAAATTTTTATTTTCTCAAAAGAAACGTCTGGTGCTTTGGACCCTGCTAAAGCTGTGGCTCTTCAGGATGATATAAACTTTGCATAATGAGTTACTATTGAATATTAACAACTGAAATATTAATAATTAAAAGAATGCCAATCAATAGCAGCATTTTCCAGATTATGGCCACCTAAGGATCACCACTGAACAGAAGGAAAGTTTGAGCTTGAATAGAAGCTTGAACAGAAGCAAAGTTCTGAAAATAAAAAGGGTGAAGTTGAGAAGGAAGGGAAAATTGATTCAAGGTAATAAAAGAAAAATCTGGTAGTGTGATTGAAGGGGAAACACAAAAGTTAATTTGATACAAAGCATGCTTCAGTTTTGCTTTAAACACTCTAAACTATAAGGGCATACTTTCTTTTGATATGCCCCCAAATGCTTTATTTCTCATAGTAAGAGAAACTGCAATATATTGCAGGTTACTGTTTTAACCAAGAAAGCTGTTGGACTGACAGATATCAAAACCGCATCTGACCACTTGGACTATTACAGCAACCAAGACTGTTTCATTAGTGAGACCAAGACCAGATGAAAATAAAAGTCCATGGGCCTACTAGACAGGGCCGGAGGTGCTAAAGCCAAACCAGAGCTGAGTTGGAAACTGAAGAAGGACTATACTGAAAAATTGTCAGAGGGCTAAGATTAGCTAGCTTAAGGGGTAGGAGATGGGCAGGAGGTTGCTGAGGACTGAAGCCAAGCCTGATAACTGAAAGAAGAGAATAGAAATGATCAAGCCTGGAACAGAAAAACAACAGCTAACATGGATGTCAAACACTGGTCTGCTGCTTTTAGTAAAGTGCTGTTTTTGTCAGTTAAGGGTCTGCTTCAGAATTTCACGGTCCTGAATCAAAATAGCCAAAATTATTTTCACTCTCAGTGCTAAAGGGCATCTTCCACAGTACTGTCACCTTAACATTTTAAAATATATGCGCTTATGTGTATACCACCATGGCCACCACCACCCATGCTCTAAATCAGCTTTTTGGTCCCTGGTGAACTCAGATCTCTGCGGCTTCCTTGGCTTCAGGCTGAAGAGAGTTCACCTTCCCTCTGCTTTATCAGGAGAGCTGCCACTGCGTGGTGGAACCACAAGGAAAAGGCCACTGGTTCAAAGAAAACTGGTTTACATCAACTAACAAAACCCCAAAGCCCAGCGTACAAATTTCTATTGTTCTGGAGATCTTCCAAAACCTTTTCTTAACACACTTCAGGGCTTCAATACATTAAAACCACAGTATATTTTCAAATATCATCTAACCTGTCACATCACACACAGAGTGCAATGCACAGGAAAGATGTCACTGCACCAGAGGGTCTATATACAGAAATGCAGAGGTAACATTTAATCCTTCAGCAGCGAAAGGGATTTTTGCAATCGAATTTCAAGGGATGTGGAACTGACACTTACAAGAGTACATGCTGGAGCTTCATCCCTGGGGCATAAATTAGCAAAAAAAACCAGAAAAACATATTTGTTTTTAAAGGGGGCTGATTGATTTTGTGTGTGTAAATGTCTGTGGGCTCCTGACTTTGTTATCAACTCTGCCATTATATCACACTACCTGCTTGCTGCTCTCTCACCGATAGGCATTTTTATATTAAAAAAAAAGCATCAGTTAATAAACAAGAGCAACTCTAACTTGTAATGGCACTAGCTAAGGCAGTGTTACTCCAGCTAAATGCCTGCAGTACTATTCAATGCCACTTTTCCTGTATGTTTTTTAACAAGCTACAGAAAGGAATGACTCCCAGCCAGGATGGAACACATGAGACATCAGCTAAGGAGCAAGAAAGAGCAGTATCACCAATGCCACCATCGCCTCCATGTTGCCTCTGTCCTACAGGCAGCACCCTGAGGGGTAACTCATCTGGTTCTTCCGAGATTACCAAAAAAGGCGTCATCTGTGGCAGCAGCTGGCTACCTGTCACCCTGGAAGCACAATAACGGTGGTAGGCAGCTTCCTGCAGGAGCGAATACTAACAGGGATGTTCGGCTGAATGGGGTGGTGAAGATGCAGGCACCAGCAGAGAGCACTGACCTTCTGCTCATTGCTGACCTGGGGTGAACCCGGCACGGCTGCCGAGAAATAAACAGCTCTCTTACTCTCTCTTTGATATCTAAATGCCTTTTCTTAAATTGTGGGCTGCATCCTCAGCAGATATAAATTTGCATAGCTCCCTTATAATCAGTGAACCATGTCTATTTACACCAAATTAACATCTAGTCCTACACTTTCAGTGGCTTTCCAGTTTAGATGGGCTGGAAAATTAAGATTTCTCAGTTCTAAATGCATTCCTGAACCTCTCTTCTCTCTAATGTGTCTACCCCTCCTCCTCCTCCCTTCCATTTTAACCTACAATTTTTCAGGTCATTTAGTTCAGAATGCAAACACAGATGAGTTATTAGGAGATGAACATTGCCAACTGCGCATGTAATGTGACTTTGTTTCACAAGGAGTAATAAGCATATCTGCACTAACAAAAAGTAAGGACTCACATATCAGGAGGACATGATATAACAGGAGAGGCCTCAGCAATCTGACAAGCAAACGCTCTTTTGCCTAAAAACTTGTTGGAACTTTTTCAAGTACTTTTGAGCTCAGAGTAGCAGAAAGGACTGGGCCAGTGGAATTAGCTATAATTTTATGTACTGCCACCACTACACCAGGATGAAAAAAAAAGATCATCCAGAGGGGAAAGGGTAATAATGAGTGTTCTTCAACGTGTCAAATACAAAATACTGCAGAAATGTTGAGGCCTGGAAAAGGGCTAAGCTAAAAGGAAAAGGGCAAGGGTTGCACAGGATTGGAGAAAGTAAGACCTGACCCCTAAAAAAAAAAAAAAAAAAAAAGTCATTTATTTTAGACAAGCTGATCCTCCAGGCTCAGAATTTAACTTGTTTTTACTGCCGTTTTATTACTTTTTCCATTTTGCCATGACAAGCTAATGATTTTTGCAAAAATGTACCATGACAAATCTGCACCTACAGGTGGTTTTACACACACTACATTCACAGAAGACTTTGATCACTCTTCTCTTTTTAGTTTTTCTCCTGGTGTTGTGTTTTCAGGGTTTTTTTCTTCCAAATTAAGATTAAAGGAGAGAAAAACAGACACTGAGGAACTCATAGGTAGGACACAATCCAACACATTCCCACTAAACCAACAGATACAAGGCTAAAGGAAGATTTGCAGCTGACTTCCCTCACATCTCCACCTCTTATAACTGTGGTGGGTCATTTGCAGGCCCGCTTGCTGGTCAAGGACATTCAATATGATACTTTGATGGTCACAAGGAGCTACTCCCACTGAGGAATCACGATGTTCACGTCACTGCACTTTAACGCTCCCTGCCCTAGACCACACTGTGTGCTGTCAGAAATAGCTGAAAACACTGGCAGGACAACTCTTGTAAATGGAGGTCATCTTTAGGATATCTTCAAGTAAGCCCTTTTGTTGCGGGAGCTCTGACTGCAAACCCATTTAATGCCCACATGCATTTTTTTATTTCTGTGCTACACAGCCCCTGCACGCCATCACTTGAGCTGCAGTGCTCCATCTTTGAAGCTCCACACTGTATTGCCATCAGGAGACGCAGTCCAGATTCCTACCATGCCTGGGGTAGTAGAGCAGCAACCATGCTAATTCAAAAGGAGCTGCCCACCTCCTCAGAAAACTAGGCTTTACTACTCTGGAACACATTCCCATATAATTATTACTGGATACCTGTGAATGGGAATAACAACAGCTGTTGCACAGAGGCTGGAAGACAAGATGGGGGTATGAGATGGACTTTATAAACACTTATAACTTCTAAAGATTATTCCTTTTGAAGCTAGACATACATTTTAATCAGCTACTTTAATCATTATTCATAAATGAATTATTAATTAGTCCTCTTGACTAAAAATATCATTTCCAGCTTGCTGCAAAAATACACACGCGCGCGCACACACAAACATGAAAAAATAATACAAGAAAAGGAAGATATTCCACATCATTAGCACTAGAGTAAAGGCTGCGTATTTGATCTCAGTTTAATTATGAATGCCTAGTTTGAAAGAACATTTCCACATCACCAGTCAATAATGCTGCTGTGTGCACTTGGGTGTAAGACATGTTAAGAAGCAGTATTGGCAATGGCTTATTTTTCAGCAGCTTCACTCTCTATGTTAATGGGTGTGCACACAGAAGTACCTGCACAAATACATCTCTTGCTAAAATACCTTTTGTTTTGTGACTTCATATTAAAAATTGGGAAAAACTCAACAACTCATCACTATTTCTGATTACACAGCAATCCAAGGCTTCAGCCACTGTAAGAACCCTGAGGAAGACATAGCCTTTGTCCCCAGACTTATGTGGGCACAAGAAAAAGAAAAGGAAAATCCAAAGAAGAGTACCACCATTTTACTTTACAGATGGGGAAACAATATAAAGACAGTAGAGTATACTTACCCAAGTCAGAAACAAGGTCTGAGCCCGGATGTCCCAAGGAAAGTCTATCAGGCTGCATGATTCCTTTCACTTTCTTATCTATCCATCCATCCAACCCATTCAGCATGGGAGAACTCTCCAGAATACGCACATTCATTCCCTCTCTGGCCTCTTCTTATCCCCAGATTGTCATCTACAGGTGTCTGGCCAGCTAGAAGCACAGATTTTCCTTGAGGGAACCCAAGATAGCTCTATAATGACCAATGTCACATTTCCTATCGCATACCACCATAAAGTAAGGATGCATCTTTGTGGTAGTGTTGCTCACAGAGCTGCTGTGAAGGGCAGGATGGGAAGAAGAGGGTGGAAGGTGGTATCTGGGAGCCAGCAGCTACAGAGGACTCTGATCAGCTTGCAGGGTCTTTTTTTCCCCATAATGATAAAGACAAGTAACAATTGTGCCTTTTTGTTATCTGAATTGGTTTCCTTGATGAGCACATCCCTTCAGAAGGCATTGCAATGTTAATTTTCTAAATGATCAAAAAGCTTCTAAACTAAGAAAATGCTGCACACTCAGAGAAAGAGGGGAAGGGTTCAGAGGAATTGGAAATAACTTATCATTTCTGAAAAATCTGGGCCATCCTCTGAATGCTGTTTAAAAGTAACAGTTCGTGTTTTATGTATGTGGAGGTATGTAAACACTCACAGAGCTAATAAGGTTGAATGTCTCTGAAAAACACTTGTTTTGCCAGAGGCCTAGCAAAAATTTTAACTAACAGGTTTCACAAACCTTGTTTGGACTATTTTAACTGTTACTATATTACATACCTGCCTCAAGCCTATTCTAGTCTCCAGTGAAGTAGCCATTTCTTAACACATATTTATCATGACCAGGGCAAACAAACTAATGTTACCAATGGAAAAAACATCCAAGACACAGCTGCCATCTCAACTTACCTGAAAAGACCAAATTCAAAGATGTACCATGATAAACACACCAAGGAGAGGGGGATTTGTCACTCATTGTGGAACAGCAACTGTTCATCTGCACAGCACTAGGGGATAGATCTAAAAAAAATCAGGGAAGCTGCTCAAAGGGGAATCTGCTCAACTTGAGTTCTTCTGTCCTCTCAGGACCAAGATACGCTTCTCTGGCAGTTCTGCCTCTTTGAATCATGTTTATAGCTTCGTCCCTTTTTTTTTCTCCTCCAGACCTCCACAGAGACTTTATTCACTTAGGCTTCATCTTGCCCGGTGTGCTCTTTTAGGTCCATTTTCACCTCAGCAGGTTTGTAGATCTTGTTCTGCTGTCCACACCTGACTCGGCTTCACCTGTGGATTCTTACTTGCTAACCCAGAAGATTCCCCCCAGGAAAGCCGCACTCTGCACGCTCATGGCAGTGTGGGGCACACATGCTCTGCACTGACATTTCTGCTCACAGAGCACAGTCAGTGCAGAGCACATTCAGGTCAGGCTTTCCCAAAGTGGAGTTGCATGCATTCCGTTGGTTGTTATTAATATTTCATATTCCAGCTACAGTAGTTTTCCCTTGAGAGATCATTAATAAAACACCACCCAAATCAGCAAGATAACAGGCAAAATGACCAAACTACAAAACAAGTTTAACTACCTTGGTGTTATATCTTCACAAGCGTCAGCTTTATATTAAAGAATTGTATAAACTAAAGCTTTGATGATGATGATGATGTCTATTGCTTCCTACGTCTTGTAGCCTTAATTACTTCTCTGATTTTCCTGCACTTCCTCTATTTTGTTTGGAGGAAGAATGACAGTACCTGCAGATGTTAATGGAGGGCTGCTGGGAGGATTTGAGCAAAACTTCCCTGGCACAAATCACCAACAGTGGAGACACTTTACCAATATGCAAACCTCACAGTGAATTCAATGCTGCCCAAAGTAGTAACCCTTTCAGGGTTAAAGAAAAAGACGAGATTGCTCAATTAGCTATATCCTATTTCTTCTGAGGTTAAAAATATAAATTCTGCCAATAACTAGTATCTGAGATTTAAAAGTAACCCAAACAAGAAAATAAGTAAATGACATTTTTGAGGTCTGGTCACACAAACAACATGGCAACTAACCAATTAATGAGCGTGAGCTACACAAAGAACTAGAGCAAGGGGATGAAGCAGCACAAAGAAGAAAGATACTTAATGTTTCCTTAAAAATATATGTAAATAGTGGCAGTGTTACACACAATGTCAAATCTGCAGGAGATACATGCTCTTCCTGGCAGGCTTTGGACTACGGTATATATGAACACTCTTTACGAAACAGAGTTGTTCACATGAATCCAATCAAGCATGTACAGAAATGCTTCAGCCTCTTCCATTTCTTTATCTGAAGATGATTTTCCCGAGTTTTCTCCAAAGATTGCTCCCTTCTCCAGTTGTAAACAAAAACTTATTTCATGCAGAAGTACTTACCTAACTTGCATTATTTCTATGGCTATGGATATTTTTATGGTTTTTGTTTTTGAGCTCTATCTACTTTGGAATACCCCAAATTGTATGGGCCTTTGTCCAAAAATAAACTATGCACTACCTGCATTTAAAAATTAATTCAGGTGACAATGATTTCAAATCAGATCTACTAATCAATAAAGAAAAAATGCTTTGTTTTCCTCAAGATCCATTAAATCCTTACAATGCAAAATACCATCAATATAAACAAGATCATCAAAATTTGCCCCATAATGATAATAGCACCAGTTCCTTCGTAAGAAAACAAGCAAGGGAAATGCATTTCACACTTTTACACTGATTAAAGTAGTAGTTTTTGTAAGTATACAAAAAAGTACATGCCATGTGCATGCGTGTGCACATGCATACTTGGGTGTATATGAAGTTTATTTTATAGAAAATTGTACTGGAAGTACAACAGAAATAAACGTGTAATGTTGAGACCAATTCATGCCTGCCTTAATTCTTAAAAAAAAAAAGTGCATACACAGATGTGTACCTGTTTTCCTCTTAAAACGTCTTTCTTGTTGAAAGCGTTCTCAGTTTCAGCCTGGAATTAATTTATTCCACAGTAGGCCCTACCAATCTGTAGTCTTTAAGCCTAGGAAAGGAACAATGAAGTAGATTTGTTACGCAGAGAAGAAGTTGAAAGGTAAGCAATTCTTTTACCAAGACAGAAAGTATGTCAATAACTGATTCTTTGATGGTTCAGTAAAAAAGCTGAATCTTTAGTGACAGAATGGTGAAACCATTTTGAAAATGTACAGATTTAAAGAGAGACAGCTAGAACAAAGAACAGTAAGAGAACTGACAGATGAAATAAAGAAATAATTCTCGTAATCTTCTCTAATGCTTAGTATGACTTTGATCATCTTCAACAACTCTTGTGAAGCATAGCAAAATCAGTTCCAAAACAAATTTGCATACAGGAACTTTTTTACAGTGCTCAAGATGCATTTCTTGAGTCACATCAAAAAGAAAAAAACAGTTTAAACAAGACGGCAGGGAAACATAGCACTAACCAAGCACAAAAAGACACCAGCAAGTAATTCTCTTTGCCCTTCTGACAAAGTAACATTAAACTTTTGCTGAACCAAAAGAGAACATTAACTACAGGGCTGCAAAGTGCTGAATCCCACCTGGACAACCAACAGTCTACCACACATTAAAACCTGTAAGATGGTTCAATAAACAACTTTAACAATGCCAAAGCTGTTAAAGCATGAAGAAGCAGGGCTCTCTGCACAGAAGGGGCTGCAGGAAGCCAGGCTGTCAATGTGGAAGCCCAAGGCAGGCTCTCCAGTCAGGGATTCTGCCAAAATGGCTGATGAGTAGGTGCTGTGATTGGCACCAGCAGGACCATTGTGTCCAGTTTTGGTGACAAAATCAAAATAAACTGAATAAGGTTCAGAAATGAGCCATAATGATTAAAAATCATGATTTATAGTGAAAGGCTTCTGAGTCTCCATCTATTTTCTTTTCCAAAATAGAGCTAAGCACTGGCCTTCTCACAATCTGCACATACCAACGCAGGGAACAGACACTGGACAGGAAAAGGCCCTTCATTCTAGCAGACAAATATCCTGGACATGATAAGTAATGCTACATAGCACCAGTCTGACTGGAGTTGGGTATGATCCTGCATGTGACTGAAGAGGCTCAGCTCTGGCTGGCACAAAGGAGAGTGGAGGTTGCTTAGTGCTTCACAAAATCAAGCTCTCCGTGACTTTTCTCACAACTCTGCTAAGTCTCAGGCCCTGCCAAGTCCCCTTTCTAACCTGAGTTTCCTAGACACATGCTACAGGCTTTTTTGACAGCAGGGTGCTTGGCAGCTATTTGAACTGTGAAAGCACCTGCTGTGTTAAGCTCATTTTCCATTCTTAGTGCTTCTTCCTTCCTTCCTTATTCCATTCTTGGACTGGGGATCTTTCTAAGGTTGAGATCACAGGCTGGACCTTGCTGGCTTAAACAAGTATGTCATTAAAAAATAAACTGAGAGACAAACCCAGTCCTCTTGTATCATGGACAAGAATTCAGATAATAGGCAAGAAGGATCTCTGGTGAAAGAGGATGCTAGGTACGGCAAAGTGGAAGCAGATCATCGTCAGATTAACTGAGAGACAGTACCGCCTTTTGTAGTCACCTACTAATAAAGAATCCTTTGCATGTAAAATATCATTCTACATCTTGAATGTAATGGAATAACTGGTTTTGTAGGAGGACTGAGAGTGGCTCTCAGGGGGACCAATCTGGAAGGGGTAAACTTGGTGCTGTTTGGATCTCAGCCTTGCCCGGTTATGGAGGATGACAGAAATTCAACAAGAATTGAATGTAAAGTTCCCTCTCGGGTAAGAAACCACATTTTCTTGGGAACAGTCAGCAGCCTGCAGGCTTTTTGATATTTTCCTGGGTTGAGCCACACTAGGGGAAGGGCAAACAGTAGCCCATCAGCCAAGTCTTGTCTGTGGGACAATTTACCACGGACTCCACCTAGAGTTTAGACCAGCTTAATTAACAATAGATCGATAGGTGATTTTTGAAAACCAGTGAAACAGTAAAAAGTCCAGATTGCAACATCATTAGCTAAGCCTCACAAAAACAAAACTAGGGCTTTGAACTCCAGCAAAATTGCTGATCTCCATTTTCATTTGTCTAGTAGTAGATTAAACATGCCTGGGACAATTGTTCTTGCTCATGTTGTTGAACCCTCTTCAGCTCCAAATCTTCTACTTTACATCCAGACCTCCTTTGAGCATTATCTGTGTGTCGTGCAAAACTAGTGCTCTTTGCTGCATGGCAAAATTATACCCAAGATTATGCTAATAGTTTATGCATAGGGATAACAGTCTATGCCTATGACTTACTACTGTTTAATTTACTAGTATGGATATAGCAAATGAAAATCTGCATAGTCTGAGACTGTTTTAAGGTTTCTAACACTCCATAGATGTCCCTTTAAAGTCAACGTAACTGTACACATTTAACTAGAGTCTGGTGTATACACAAATTTCATCAGTGCCATATGCCTGATTTAAGATGCAGGAGTACGGGGAATAACTTTTTTTATTGGTGCATTCTTAGCCCTGACATTTTCTTCATTTCTGTTTCTAGGGGACAGAAGATACTGCTGTCCATGTGACACTAATTTCTGGGTACCAGTCAACAACAGCAACCAACTTGTTCCAGTACGATCCTTCCTTAAACCCTGCTGTGGTATCGCTGAGCAGAAACAGAAGTGGCATAGCAGGTGAAAAGGCTGCAGACATGTATTTGGCATCATCTGTAGAAGTGTTATTATTGCTGATAGTGGTGGGGCAGAGGGAATTTAGGTCAGACACTGTTTTTCTGTTATTTTCTTTTAACTTACAGTCCCTGTGTTTCCTGCTAGTCCTGATCAGTCCTGGTGGTTTTATGTTGGTTTTAGTCTAGCACACATGAGATAATGAGTTGCTTGCCCTAGGCCGGTATGGATGATGTCCATAGAATGTTAGGTGTGGTAATAGTGCTCCTTTTGTGTCATGTTTCTCTAACTCCACTCTGAAATTATCCCACCCATTCATTCTTGGTAACAAGTTCAGCCATGACAAGAGAAATGAGCTCTAGAGAATGTCCTTCTCCAGGATCCCAAAGGATTCATCATAAAGCGTGTCATGTGCATTTTGGGTTGCTGAAAGCAGAAGAGGCAACGCTTGTCTTGCTAGTTCCCATTTCTAAGCCAAACTCTTTCTTCCAGTTTGACCTTGTGATCCATTACTTTAGCATATGAGTGCATACTTCATGGACTTTGTGGGGGCAAAATCCCAAATAGATGTCATGGAGTGTTTAGCATTCCTGTCTTTTGAAAATTTCTGTTCAGGGTTGGGTTTTTTTGCTCATTTCCCTTCTTTTTTTTCCCCATAAGGTTTTGGCTAAGCATTGAGAATAAAGGCATTAATGGTGAATGGTGTCCACTTACAAGTCTTTTAGAAGAAGGTTTACTACATTTCTGTGTGTTAACGAGACACCAGATTCCTAGTATCTGAGAGAGAGAGGAAGGAGATAGGAGGAAGACAGAAACATTCCTGCTTTCCTACACACTACACTGCCATTCCTCCAGGGATGCAATCATCTGATATATATATATTTTCTCTCTCTTTTTGCAACCTCTCCCGTGCACACCTTAATAAAGCTCCCCCCAGCTAGGCAGTTTGGCTGGATTTGGTGGGGATGCAAGGAGTTAGGTGATTGCCAGTGATGAAATGCACTTCTTGCTGCACACCCGGCATTTCTATTCCTTTCCCCAAATGTCCTTGTCATTTTCTATTACTCCAGAATGTATAAATAAGAGAAAACGTCCTTTATCATCAGGATATTATTCAGATACCATGGCACCAAGGGGAGATTTTTCTAGCCGCGGGCAGCCCAGGTGCAAGGAATTCCTTAATGTTATAGCATCTTGTGAATGGTGTGGCTGGGTTCAATCTCCTATTCAGAACCTTCATGGCTTTGTCTTTCAATATAATTTTCCTCCTATATAATAAAAAGAATAAATAAATTACACCATTGCCTTCCAGGCATCTAGGATTAAGCTGACAATTGACCAAGAGTCCAAAGAGTTCACGCTATTAATATATTCAACTTCACAGGCTTTCAAACTTTATTGGACTCTTTGTACAGGCAGAATTGAAACATACTGGTTTCAAAACCTGTTTAGAGGAGCTGGTGATGAGGGGAGTTTTGTCCAGTCTTTCCTACTTCATGGAAGGAAAAGACTTCTCCAAAGCTGAGGCTACGGAGCTGAACGGTAACGGTGACTGTGCCCGCTGTGGAGGTGATGCTAAAGCCAAGTGACCCTGGAGCTGCT
>JANZLP010000001.1:16146017-16156509 GCA_026930925.1 Chelictinia riocourii | reverse complement strand
CAAGTTCACCGGATGTTTTGTATGCAGTGTTTTCACAAGCAGAGGGGCTATTAAAAGCTTGACTCTTATAGGTACACTAGTGCATATATGTAAATATGCACAAAACGTCCTTGGTTAATCACATATTTAGACAGCAGTTGGGGCTTTAAGCAGGAGATAAACGCTGCAGGCGGGCTCGGCGACATCCCTGCGAATACCCACGGAACAAATTTAGCGCGTAACCTCTTGCTGTCAAAGGCTAAACCTGATGCAAGCAGCAAAGGCGGACGGCTCCCGCGGCGCCCTGCCTCCTCCTGCCGCGCTGCTTCAGCCCTTCGGGGAGACGGGGCTTCGCCCCCGCAGGGCGGTCTCGGCCCCGCTGCCGGCGCGGGGGCCAGCGGGCCGGGGCCGTCCTGCCGGCGGCCCTTCGGCCAGCACCTTCCCCCTGCCCGGCGCGGTGAAGGGAGGAGGGGGAGGTGAGTGTGAGAGAGCTCGGCGTTGCTGCTACGGGCGAAATACGCTTTCTCGGCACCCACAGAAGTCTTCGCACTTCGCTTGGGATCTAATTTAGTTTGGACTTGCCCGGGGATGATCTTTTGAGCTCTAAGTTCGTGAGGAAGGTGAGCACATGCTTGGGTCGTGCCTCTGTTTAAGCAGTTTTCTGAAAGTGGGCTACAGAGCTCAGCACCGTGCCGGGGGAGATCTGGACCCAGAGGAGCTCCATCCGCTATGTGGGGATCAGCCTTGTGTTGCTGAGGTCTGTGGGAGATGCGGTGCTGACCCAGAGAGCAGGGAGGCCGTCAGTAGCCCTGCACCTCCCTGTGGGGGCTGCAAAGCAATGCTAGCTCTTGCATCCAGGCAGTGGCACAGCAGGAATCAGCAGGTGTGTAAAACCTAGTGCTGTGGCTGGTGAGCCTGGCAGTAAGAGGTGAACAACCTCGACTCACCCCTCTTTGCCGCCTCTGCGGCACTGAGAGCGGTTCTCTGGTTGCCTTTAGGGCTAGGCCGCTCCTCGGCAAAACTCCGCTTAACCCCAATGGGGAATTTGCAGCCCTTTGTGCTAAGACTCGATTCCCTCACTGCTGTTTGGAGAGTGCAGGCTTTCCACAAGGCCAAAACAGAGGAAAAGGAGGGAAGAGCCCGAGCAGAAACGTGTTTAAGCAACAAATTTGGCTGCATATTGCTCCAAGTGAAGGTATTTGGAACTGGGAGTTGTGGTTCAAGCCCATTTCTAACTCCGTTACAAATACGTGACACAATCTGATGAGTCTTTCATGTTAAACACCAGTCTAAGGGCTTTCATTTAATGGCTTTTCTTTCCCGCTCACAGCTCCCTCTCATCTCTGCAGCTTTTCACTGCAGTGCCAGAGCCATAAAGATCTTACTATAAAGGGGCCCCCCAGCCTTTATCTTGCATATCACGACATCATGATTCAAATGTTACAGCGCTGCAACACAAATGTAACATCAATGTACATCCCATAACAGGCCCTAATCCATCCCAGATTTAGTTCAGCGCTCACTTGCTCAGATCTCCTTGGACCACACATCGTGTGCCACCGTTTGTATTCCACATAAACGAAGCATCAGTGTGGAAATCTCACCAGAACAACAGCAATATGATCAGATCAAGAGGAGCTAGCAGGAAGCCACTCCGTATCTTTCCAAAAGACTTGCCAACGAGTGCATTTTATACTCACGGTACCTACCTCCTAGGCGCTGGAGCTGGGTTGGGAAAACCATCAGCTGCACCTCCAGGCCAGCCCAAGCACAGGGTGCAGCAGTGACTGTGTCCCCAGCCACCACCAAGGGATGCTGTCCCTCGCGCTGGGGTGGCCAGGTTGTGCCACCAGCCTCAGCATCCTCTGGCAGTTCTCACAGGCTTGGCCTGAGCTGACCCTGCTGCTACTTCGTCCATCTAGAAGCCCTGGGCTGGACCCATCCCTGCGGAGCATCCCCATCCCAGGGACCCAGCGCCGCCTTCCCGGGCGCCCAGGAGGCACCCTCTATTCATCCGCCATCTGAACCCCTTTTCAAAATTGTGCAGGTTGCTAAACAGTCCTGTCGACATGAGTGAGCTGAGAGTCATTCCCAGGTGAACTCTTTCTTGTCCTTACCTTTTTTGTTAACTATAAGGAATTCGATAACAGTCAGGCCATCCCCTTCTGCATTCTCACGTGCTGTTCATTTTATTGGAAGAAAAACTAATTCTGTGCAAAATATTACAAAGACAAGATGAACATCAGGTCTATATTAATATTTAAATCAACGACTATTACAGAGCAAGGAAATAAAATGAAAAAACACAACAACAAATCCTCCCAACCATCTTGATCACAGCTGCTGTGAAAGCCACTCAGCAGTGCTGGAAAGCTTCCTCCCGTCCAAGTATTGATCGCTGGAAACATTCCCTGCTCATGACATTCAGTTTTGAAAGGGTAAATGCTTTGAAAATACAATAGACTGAACATTTTTTCTTTCTTTTCTTCTTTCCCCTTTTGGGCTAAATGGAGTTTGACAGATGTTTTTTTTAGTTAAACAACATGAAGTCCACAGTAAGATATACTGTGGTTATACATATATATGGTTATATATACAGTCCTCCCCTGCACATTTAGTACTCAGGCAATGTGCAATATTACTAAGATAAATCTAGGACAGCCATATTATTCTCCTGTGGCTTTGAGATGACACTGTATGTGGTTTGCTCCATCTAACAAGAGAAGCAAACCATGTGTTTGGGCAACAACATGCTGAATCAGGGAGGCTTGTATTATTGTTATGAATAAGAAATTGTTTTGTGGAAATACAGCCTGGAGACCCTCATTCCCTCCTGGTAGCTTCTTGCATACTATGTGCTTGCATAACTCCTTGTCTCTAAACATTGTACATGTGATCCCAAAGGCCCTAGAAGCTTTGAGGCAAACACAGTCTTGCTAATGTTGGTTTAGCAAACACCATGCAAAACTAGCTGTTTGGATGTTTTTCACACAAACCTGGACAAAACAAACTGAGTTTATGTGATGTTAGGTATAGGCAGAATAACTACATTTTATTCAAAGCTTACTTGTCTGTGTGGCAAGCTTATTGTCTGTGTTTAAACACGAGGTTCACTTGCAAGCAATGTAGAGTAAGATCCACAAAGTGAATGATCCCATACATCTTAATAACACTTTGGGCATGGGATATGGGAAGGGAAGAACTTTGTCTTTGTGGACAAAAAGCCACAAAACCTCTCAAGTACAGAGGCATATTTTTGACATCGCGTACAATTGAATTTGTACCTGAATTAGTAACAGAGATCTCCTATGCCAGCATTTCCTGGGGGGAAACTGACCCCTTTCAGCTGCACAGCCTGACATCCACATTTGCTTTATTGCCGCACAAAATCCCACATTATCAGCAAACTCGCACAAGCAGTCTCTATGTCACTACAAATATAGTTCAAGATGAACACACATCACTGTACAAGTACCATAGCAGAACAAAGGCAAACATCAAGACATTTGAAGAAAGCTGGTTTGTGTTACAGGGCAAAGCACTGTTACTCTTCATGCACCAACTCCAGAATTAGGAACCCAAATCCTACCTCCATCCTGGGAATTGCAGACAGCATTTTTCATAGAGAAATGGCAATGCCTTTAATAAGATGCTTTAACTTTTGGTCAGGCCCTGAAGTGGTCAGGCAGTTGGACGAGATGGAACATTGTAGGTCCCTTCCATCTGAAATATTTTATTCTATAGACCTTTGGTCAGTCCAATGATCTGCTTGCCTATGCCCTAGGTGCCAGGGAGAGTGTTAAAGAAGATCTTTCTCTGGTGCTGCTTAAAATTCTAACTATGAAAATATGTCTCTTCCAAAATAGTTTCGGCTGATCAACATTTAGTGGCAGAGGAAACGAGATCCTGAACAGGGTTTTGCACATCCAGTTTTTCCTTTGAAAATCTGGTATCTGAAACATCACTCATCTGATTGCCATGAAGTAAAAGTTCTATATGAGATGTTCCAGCTACTGTATTACTGTGCAAAATCTCTACAGCAGCCATTTGTAAATAACAAAAAGCTAACACCACTGTGCTACATAACTGTTGACATACACCAAATATTTATGGAGGCATTCATCTAAAGATTATGCTATCTTTTATGGAAAGTGGGGGGTGCAGCAAGTCTGAAAAAGACAGATCTCTCATTCGTAACTAGCTCTACATCCCTAGAGTACTTCGGCTCCACTGTGGGCCATATTTCTGATGTCTTCTCTCTTATGTTGATTCAAGTCATTTGACTTCTATTGCCTCCTTGGGTCCCATTAAGTCCACCAAACTACAAAATACACATGAAAGGAAAATGGGCCCAAAAAGCATTTGGGATGTCAAAAGATACAGATTCATGTGATCTAGTCAACTTCAATTGGAGCTGGCCACCCAGCTCTTCTGAAAATGCAAGACTATGACAATTAACCTTGTTAGGAGAAAAAAACCATCCCATTTCTAAATGTAAGAGAAGCACCAACTACATCTCCTTATCAGGCACCCCTGCTAATTTACCTCACTTCACATCTTCTGTTTTTTAAGCATCCAATTCACAAAACACTCCAGCAGGTGAGACAACAGGGGAACAATAACCACCCACACCCCCCAAAATAAGGGGGAGTAATTCCAGCAAAATGAAACACAGCAGGCCCATTGTTCACCAACTGCAGGCCCATAGCTCAACAGCACTAATTAATAAGGTAGCGCTCAAGGTTTGAAGACCATTCTCTAGACATATCTTGTATGATAATGGCAACTGCTACTTGGTCTGAACACACAGATATTCCTTGTAGGCAAGCCCCCTAGGAGAAAAAAAGGGTATTTGATATCAGCCTAAACTGCTGAACTAGAACTGAATTACCTAGTCAAACCAGACTCCTACTGTAAACCAGACAGTATTATTGCTGACATGATGGATCAAGGTTTCTACTCACTGTTATCAAACACCAATAACACTGACCTCGGCAGCTGATGCTCTGCCACCAGCCTGCTGCGTGACACTGGGGTAGCTTCATCCCCCTGTACCTCTGTTTTCTCCTCTCCTTTGTTGCTTCACTGAGCTGTAAGCTCTTTGAGAAGGCTTCTGGTCCCTTCCTAAGTGTTTACCCAACATCTAGAAGACAACAACCTCAACTTCATTTTGACACTGGAATGCAACTTCCATTCTAATGTGTTTAAATGCATACGATACATGCATAAATCCTGCAGACCCCTTCCCTTTCTCACCCAAAATTCATCATGAAAAGACAGAACGGTAAATGTTTAAAAAATACATACCTTTAAACACTTATAAAAAAATCTAAGGAAGAGATCTCGGAATGTTAAAATTCAACCGAGCTGCACATGCAAACACACACAGGCACACTTTAGAGCTTGTATCATATTCATAGCATGCAGCGTAACCATCAGGGAAAGCTTTATTAGATGAAAATAAGCCTGTTGTAAGAGATTTCCTTGCAATTATTCTGCTGCCATTATCCTGGCCAGGCATTCATGCAGCTTTTCAAATTAATATGCTTAGTTTTCTGAGCAGGAGATCAGAATAGTGGAATTCTATGGGGAACTCAATTACCAAAGAAAATAATTGCTTGAGCATTCAAGAAATTGGAACTACATCTAATTGTGAATAGTAGATTATTATCTGGATTATGGAAGACACTTTGAAATGAACTCAGACATAGAGCTATATACATCTTGAGGATAGTACCTGCTAAGATTTCTAGGACTCCTCTCAGGCACGGAGGGGCTTGCTCTCAAACAGAAAACTGAAACTACCAATGTGGGTTTGTTGGCTTTCAGACAGGAATGCAAAAAGCTAATATCCCTGCTGAGAAGATAAAAAGCTGAGAACAACAAAATTGCCAAGGGAGTATGCTTGGGGCTGTTCCTTTCCCATATTGCATTCCTTTGGTGTGGATGAACGTTAGCACATTGCTGTATGGTTGGCTTTTTTGCTGCCTGAAGACTGCTGTCTGGTTGTAGGTTGCACGTGCATTCAGGTGGTGGGTATACACAGAGAGTGGCAGAGCTTTAATAAATGCAGGTATCCTCCTGCCTTTGAGCTCTGCTATAGCACAGAGATAAGCTTAAGTGGTGGAACAGGAGGGCAAGAAGAAAAGGGCTTAAACCCAAGAAGTTGGGGATTTTTTAGAGAGCAAAACAGGACGCTCTGTAAGGGAAAGAGATTTGAGGATTTTATTCAATTTCTCTCTGAAGATAAGCAAGCACTACACGGAAAAAAAGATTACAGTATTGAGAAAACATTTGAGAATTGCAACAAACATGAAAGGATATGGGATCTATAGGATGCACACCGAGTAAATATCTGGCAGAAATGATGCGCGAAGGATACTTTGCAGATTGGCATCAAAATGGTACGAAGACTAGAAAAGGAGCTGGGAATGATGCTGAAGATCAGACAGTGGGAATAAGGATATAATAGCAGAGAGGCAACGTGGACCATTTGAGACCTGCAGGTACTTACGCGCAGATTTTAAACAAGAAAAATATATCTGCGGTACCAAAAAGAAGTAAAAAAACTACCCAGGAAATAAGAAACTGAATTGAAGAGTAAATTTGCTGCACAGGAGAGCACAGTGAGAAACCAAAGACAAAATTGCAAGGAAGAAGTGAAGAGGAAGCGGTTGCATTGGTTTTTTGGGGTTTTTTTTTGTTGGTTTTTTGTTGGTTTTTTTTTTTCCCTCACAAAAATACTGTAAGGCAGCCAGGCGGTATCACAAGCAGTGTCCCTCCAGAGATAGAGAAAGATCTGTGTTAGCACCTGGTGAGAAAGCCACAGGAACTTCCTCCATACAGATGATTTCAATCACAAAGAAGCAGAGAGAAAGGCACGTGAAGTAACCGGGGAGCCCAATTTCAGAGGGTAGACTGAGAAACTGAACTTATTTAGACCCAGAAAAATAAAGGTTAAGAAGGCATTTAGTTGTTTACTACACCTACATTACCAGGGAGATAGAATATATTTCCACAAAACAACCAAACAAAAAAACCTAAACTGAACTTGTTTAGCACAATGCTGGCACCAGAATAAACAAGAGTAATGTAGACAAAATAGACTCAGGTTAGAAATAAGGGTTTCTTAACATTCCAGGAATCCCAGAACTGTCCTCTGAGAGCAAGAGCAAAAGCAAAAATGGTGACCTAGCACGCTAAGGCAGGGAACAATAAATTTTACGGAAGGGATTACATGATACAATGGTTTGCAAGAACTGAGGACTAAACTGGACAGCCTTCTGCTCCCAGTCAAGTGAGATCTCAGATTTTTCCAAATATAAACACACTTTTACCATCACAGCCCCAGTTTTGTTCAAATAAAGAGGCAAACGCTGGCTCATAAAATAGAAACCCTCAATTTAATAGTCAAAACCTAGCTCATTCTCCTTAAAAATGCCTTCAGGGTGACCTTCTTACATCACACTTCCCCATATACAGCTGAGTATACTTCCATTATTCATAGCTGGTCAAAACACAAATGCATGTCAATTGTCTCACCACTTCAACAGACACTCTCCAGACTTGGCTTTGTAGCACAAAGACAACTTGTCAGTAACTCACTCCACCAGCCTTAAGACCCATCAGAGAGAGCTCCATTCTTTTTACACACCTATAAAACTTGAGTTGTGACCAACTGCATTTTGTCTGCACTCTGACTTCAGGTAGTTTGGCCAAGCCATTTCAGCTATACAGCCTTCTGACAAAGAACTGGCGTTACTCATGTTTTGAAGGTTACTGCATTGCCTGCCATTCCTTACTGCAGAAAAAAAAATTACTTGAGCCTTGAGACTTCAAACCGAGTGTCAGTGAGGGAATATCAGAGAAGTTTAATGCAGGGGCCAGCTCAGAAGGAGAGAAAAACTTGTTCATGAAGTTGCTTGACAGTGAATGCATACTTTGAGGCAAGTTGGTTTGATCTGTTGGGTTTTGTTTTCTATTTAATTGCTGATAGATAGCAAAGCTAGACACCAGAAACAGGTTTCCTTAAGTTCTGCTTTCATTTCTACCACTCCCTCCAGTTTCATCACCCATGAGTTACACTCCAGAGCACAGGTGAGCTTTCTGTAACCACACCACGAAACACATAGTCCATGATTATGCAAGTTAAAAAAGAAACCAACTCTTCCTCAGGTTTGCAACTATCTCTCACTTGCCCATAGAGCTCTTTGCACCATAGCTTCTGGGACTTACCTCCCATCCAAGCAAGTCTGCTTCTCATTTCACCTTTCCCTTCTTTCCAGGACAATTTTCCTTTGCTTCAAAGCACAAAGCAAGTTAGTGAAGTCTTTCCATGCTTTTAAAGAACATCTCCCTACCTGTTCTCAACCAGAGAACTAAGACCTCCTGCTATAAGCAGGCTCTATTATGTGCTCTCCAGCCCCACCAGCAACTAAAGAAATTGCCCCCAGCTGAGATGAGACCAGGGCTTTGCCCTGCTGCAGGTACATTTGAGTACCAGTGCTCATAAAGGGCACATCAACTCTGTAACAAAACACTGTTTCTCCAGCCTTTTCCCTTACACAAAAAAGATGAGCTGGCTGCAAAAGGGAGCTAGGCATGGATAATGCATCCCATCAACTACTCAGGATAACTTAGAGCAGTCTGTTTGCTCAGCCCTGCTCTCACTTTAATTTCTAGCCCCACAACAGCCACCCACTGCAAAAGTACAAGGTGAAACCCACCCACACAGAGCACTTCATAGATACCAGTACTGGCCTCTTATTTGCCTTCAAAGAGGCAGTAGCAAGTCCATAGGACATGTGCATGCAGACCTTGAATTCAGAATAAACAGAGAATTTTCCAGACCTTGCTAGCAGCATACTGATCCGTGGCTGACTTTTAAAAATGCAATTATTTCCTTGAAATTCTTGCTGACCCACACTCTTATAAGCTTTGTTGCACAACATTGATGCTTAAGGACAAATTTGATTTATGAGCCTCTAAAGCAAAATAAGCAGTCCTCTTCTGTTCACACACTGGTTGTTATTGCCTGAGTATGTCTCCTAAATGGGCAGATTTACTTGACATTCCATGAAACAAGGCAACTGGGCAGAAAATGGCATTCTTGGCTCTACATGGAAAAAAAAGCCCTTTCTTTTTCTCTTGAAATTCCTACAAAGCAAAGTCTTGAACCGAATCTCTCGCCTCGGCAACTACATGGACACCTGAACATAATATGTCAAAAGTGAAAAGTAATTCACTTACAAAATAGGATTTGCATTTGTAAATACACAACACTAACTTCAAAAGGAAACACTGTCAAAAATATACTGTACACAACACACCGTGCATAGTAATATACATGCAATAAATGCACAGAAAGAGACTACAGGAATTATTCCAGGCCATGGAACAGGTGTGTGTCCAGGTCAGGTACTCCCAGGTTTAGGGACCCCGGCCACCCAGCTAACACCTCGCATACTATGTTCTATTGGCAAAGACTTTTACACAAGCTACAAGAAAGATGAACATGCTACCACAAGTCCAGTATGTCAACTAGGATTAAAGTTACCCACATAGTGCAGGCAAAACATATGCTCACTTCTGTACAAGGTACACAGGCAAATCTTACCCTTGTAAGAGTTTTAATTGTGTTGGAAGGCAGGACCTGCTGGGCTTCTGTTTTCACATCCATGTCACAAACAGGACCGTGCAGAGAAAAGGACCATACAGATCTCCTTTTCTTTACACTGAGGACAATACAGATGCTAGAACTCATGATGCCTCCCCAAGCAGCTGGCACTTGAAGGCTACCATCAATGCTGTGTATGACACTACTGCCCTCTTCTGGAAGCAGCTCAACTGCATGTCCTTAGACTTCTATGATCAGCCTTCAACCTTTTTTTTCTTCTAAAATAAGTGAGGATTTGAATTTTCTAAGCAGCAGTATACAAACGGGATACTAGACTAATATTAAACAATGTGATAACAATGCAGTTATTCATAGGTTGTCATGCAGTTATTTATAGGTTATCATAACCCATATTTTGTATTTCAGAAAAAAAAATGCAGTACCAGGAAGTTGATAACAAACCTTCTCCAAAACCAGCCAAAGTAACTGGCCCTTGGAAGAGTCAGTTTATCTCAAAAGACTTCAGCTAGGAAAGTTAAATGCATATGAAACCATTAAAGCAGATGGTCTACTCTGTGGAGCACCCTCCAGATATCATGTGACGCCAAAAAGCGGCTTTCATTTCTTATTTAAAACCAAAGTAAACAGCAGTATAAAATCCCAATATAACAAACTCGCTGTGCAAGTAGGGATGTGCCTGAAGCAAAATTTCCTAATTTTCTGGAAAACATGCATTTTGCTCTTTGGACTAATGCCATCTCTTTTTCTGTTGGCTCTGCCCCCTCAGGGCCATGCACTATTCAGCTGAATAACTGTAAGGTTCTCACTCGCAGGCAAATAGGAAGCAGTTTAATGAATCACAACATTTTGTTCATATTTTGCTTGGAGGAAGCATTT
>JANZLP010000001.1:15712398-15723267 GCA_026930925.1 Chelictinia riocourii | reverse complement strand
GGCTGGTCCTCACCTGCCATTAGTGGCCTACGCACAGGCGCAAGAGCCCTGGGGATCCTGGCCTTGGCTGAGACGGGCCTTGCTAACAGCAAGCAGAGCAGGTTATTAAAGGACCAACTCTGCAGCATTGCACAATGAGGATCTGCACTCACGGAGCAGGGCTGTTTCGGGAATTAATACCAAGCAGTGCAGTTGTCTCCTTTTTTCTTAAATTCCTTCTTTTAGAAAAAGGATTCTATTATTTATTAACATTAGGAAAGTTGAGGCTATCCTAAGCTCAGGTGAAAGCAAAAGGCAGCACTAAAATATCGTTAAAAATGATAGAAGGCTCCAGGTCAAGTTGGCTATTGCAGATAAAGCTACTATCATCTCCTGTTAGTGACTGGGACTGAGAGCCAAGTGTTTTCATTACACACCAAGTAAGAAGTACTTTATAAATCACAATAACTCCTGACACGCAATAACATCCAGTCTTATTAATATAAACTGCAGGGATTTTTTTTTTTAAAGTCTGCTGGCAGTAAAACCACCCCTTCCATAAAACGTTGGCATTCACACATGCCCTGCAGCTCCTTGCAGCACCTTTAAGCACTAAAGATGTTCATTACCTCATACGCTGAAAAAATAGAGTAGGATTATATCATTGCTTCAAAACCCTTTCCCCCACCTCTCCTTAAGTTGGAAGGTGCCAGTTGTAGGCACCCCCAAACCCCATGGAAGTACTTGTCCTAGAGCAGCCAGCCCCAGCCCAGCACCACATTGTCTCTGCTCTGCTGATACACGACTGGTTTTCGCACCCTAGCATGCAGGTAGGGCTGAATGCTTTGAATTTGGGCAGAAGAGCACTGCACTCAATGCTTTCTTTTTTTTTTCCATTTAGAGACAGCTAGGTTTTATTTTATTATTGTGTTGGAAAGCACTGCATCTTCCTCAAAGCAGCTTTTCCACATAGGCCATAGTCTCCCCCCAACTCAGGGGTTGTAGGTGGGACCTCCTGTGCTGCAAGGAAAGGGCTGGAGGTCCCTAGAAACTGGCCAGACCCCTTGTTTTCCTAGGAAGCTTCAGCCAAGATGACAATGTGTTAGCTTAGGTCCCCATTGCTGGGTGGTGGCAGGGGGGCGTCTGTGGCCAGCAGGATCCCACAGACTCCTGGCCCCCACCTTCCTGGCTCATGCAGTCCTTCTTCCTCCTCCCCCACTGCCACTTACCTGGGAGCTCTTCTGTCCTCAGTGCCCACAGCACAAAGTTCTCCTCCCTGCTGAGAGTCTGCAAATGTTTTCCTAATACAAATAAGCATCATGACAGGAGCCATTGCACTCTTGTGCAGAAGGGACACATGAGCTCCTGCAAGGAGAACATCAGAACTAACCACAAAGAGACAACTAGGATAGAGGCAACACCATGACCTCACGGGTCTTCCTGCATCCATCCACCAAACAAACAGCTCTTTATGGTACATGTACAGCAAACACTTCTGTTGCAAGAAGCAGTTAGTGTTGCAATATAAATGTTAGGATAAAGAACAGCTCAGTGAGATACCATTTTTCTATCTTGCAAAAAGGGGGCTTTTTTTGAGGTTCCTCCCTTTGCAGTTCAGGAGAACACAACATTGTTGAAACAAGGAGAAAAAAAAAACACACCATTGCTCCTCCAGATTAGCCAACACCACAAGAAGCAAGAAAGAGTTTTGAGCCCAAATTGAGCAACAGAGGGGCTTGGCTCAAGCTTTCCAGCATACCAGAGAGCCCTACCATTACCAACCTGTCCAAGGAGTTTCTCTTCTTGATGAAGTCTTTCATCAAACAATTTCTGACCAGCCCAGCTGCTGTCTTCCTCCCAAGAGCCTCACCAAAACCATCACTGCTGCTTAAATACACCTTGTATTATAGTTAAAATGCTCAACAGGTGTTGATCTTACATAGTTTCATGCCAATGCACCACAGCTGGGCCTCATGCATACTAGCTCTGAATACTGATAGGATGCGAGAGGAAAGATGAGCCCCAAGCTTCTATTATTTTCAAATGACTTCTGATGAGATGCATCAGAAACGGCAGGGTCATTTCAGAACCCTGTTGTACTTTGCGCCAATAGCTGCTTGTTGTGCATAATGTGTCAAGGAGATGCTAGGTGGAATGGCTGTAGTACCAGTTTATAAAGAAATTGATTGCTTATAATGGGGAATGCTCCAATAAGGGCACTTTAAAAAATGTACTTAGGAACAACTCCTCTTACAATAAACTTTTGCAACTTTTTGACACACAACCAAAATTCATTTTGCCTGCTTTGCTGTGTGTGGAAACAGTGGATTCTGCTTATCCTCTCTAATGTATGCACAGCCATACACAATTTCTCTGTTTCTATTAATTGCCAGTGTCTCCCAGTATTGCATTTGGTTTGCAGCTTCAAGGTTTATTCCCCTGCCCTGTTGATGTTTCCTATAATGTACATGACATGGGGCTCCTGAATGTCACTTAAATGTTATTAGAGATGCAGCATTCAAACACCGCAGAAGAGGCACAAACACTGTTATAAGCTTCATTTGTAATCTTTAAGGTGCTTTTTTTGGCAGTTTATTCTTTCTTGCTGCAGGAAAGAAAACACGTTTCCTATCTGCACCGTGATGAAAAAAGAGAAGATTTTAGTACTAATTGGATGAAAGGAACAGTGTAAAACCTAATAGAGAAAATAAATCTAGAAGGGAGAGAAAATTAATGCGTAAAAGTCCTGTGGGTCTCCTAAAGAAAGCAAATGTTTACCTGCTCCGAGCATGTATATTTTGAAGGTACCTTAGCTCCGTAACAAAAATGAGATCAGTGGAATACACCCTTCTATAAATATTTGCACTTCAGATCATTCTCTGGGGTTGTAACATAGTGGCATGAGTTCCATTTCCTTAGTTTATTGGTATGCGTGTTTGCCCTCAGCTAAAGTTGTTAGTTAATAAACCTGGCCCAGGGATAACCCATCTGCGAGCAGATGGTGGAGGCGATTCTGTGCTGCTGACAGTAGATGTCAGCATTGCCATTTTCCTAAGGGGAGCAAGCCCACCAAACAGCCTCTCCAGCTGCTTTGGGGAGGAAATCTTCCTTGGAGGAGAAATTAGTGAAATATTCACATAGAGAAAATATTAAACTAGTAGGCGAGAGCATTTATTTTAGCTATTCTGCATATTTCTGGGCTTTCTTAAATTATTCATGTTACCTAATGCCTTAAGATGGATAAAAGTGTCAGTGTTAAGCCTTTTTCCATCAGTTCAGTGCTCTGCTGGGTACTCTTTTAAGGTTTCTCTTTAACAAATTTTCACATCTATGGCTGAGAGGAAAAGAATATATGAAATTATTATTTCTTTGTTTCACCACGCAGGGTCTGAGAAGGGTGAGTGGCCTCTCTTCTCCCTGCTCTCCATCAGGGAGGGCCACACCGATAGCCCCGTCCACCCGTTTTACCAGCCTGGGACGGCTTTCCGATAAACTCCCATGCCTTGCAGGAGGCTGATTGCGCCTATTCTTGAATCTCTGAAAATCAGCAGATAAAACATCCCGCAGCTCCATGCCCTCATCTTGGTTCCCTGATGGGCTCTGCGCGTACACCGCAGGGCTGCGCAGCGGGGGTGCAGGGACGGTGGTGGAGGCCCTTCCCTCTTGCTTGGTGCAGAAATATTCTTTGCTTTGCATTAGGGTGGCAGCATTGGCCGTGCAATGGGGACGTGCAGCAGCCCCGGCTGTGCTGGCAGGAGCAGTGCATCCCACAGGAGCGGTAGGTGCTGGGCTCTAAGGGCTGTGCAAGCAGGGGCGCAGGGCTGGCTGTGCGTGGGGACACGAAGCAGCCTGGTAGTGCATGCGCTGCCAGGCCCCCCAAAGCTCCTCCAGAGCTGATGTTTCCCCATGCTGGAATTAGAAGTGTTACTCTCTGACGGCTCTGGGATACGCGATGGTATGAAGTGGCCCCTGGCAGCCCGCACGTGGCCACCTGGTATTCACTGACCTGACTCTGAGCATGATATTTGCCATAGTGAGGATGCATGTGAGCAAACAGCCTTGTCACCACTGTCCACTCCTGCTTTCAGTGTTTTGGAAAGAGGGCAGATGGAGTTTGGGGACAGAAAGTTCCTGCTGGTGTAAGGGGGCAGTGATGCCAACGCAAGGGACTTCATCTGGAGGGCATTCCAGCGAGAGCAAAAGAGAGTGGTCCTCTGCCAATGCTGCATCCCCCCCCAACCCTTCCTGTGCTTCCCCAGGAGTGGAGAGAGAAAGGGGATGTCTAACAGAAGGAGAGGAGCAAGGGAAATGGAGGAGAACCAGAGACAGGATATAGCAGTGCATTTATTTTCATGGGAGGTTTTAAAATGACGATGATGGAGTGCAATTGCTAGTAAAGATGAGAAAGGATCATTCATGCTGGGAGACTTCTCCCCTCCCACCTTCTACCACAGCCCCTCTTGCAGCAAACCTGTTTTCAGGACGGCATCCCTCTGCACGTGGTTTTTCAGGCTTTTGCATATCTAAAACTAACACTTTATTGGAGAGACTGACACATCCGAAGTCTTGCAGTCTTGCTCCACCAGCCTTCTTGGGATCCTAAAGTGGCATTAACCATTCTGCCAGAGCCACACAGTGCCATAACATACTTGTAATTTCATTTTAATTTGCAGAAGGGTTTGAAAGCCTGAAGCAGCACTGTTTATGAGTAGCGTAGTCTCCTTTCTCTTGCCCTACAGTGGTTCACTGGTGGAAAATATCATTTGAAGATTGTCATGATCACCTTAAAAATGTACTCACCGGCTACAGTTTTTGGAGCAGCTGACACTTTTTTTTTTGGACTTCAGACTCACAGAAACCACAAGCCTTTAAATGACATGAGTCTTTAGGTAGTGTATGTGGAATGAAAACCACAGAAGATCAGAATTTTTCATTATAATTGCATGCAACTGTTTGGACCGATCACAGCATCCTTCATTTCTGTGGTAATTACACTGGCCTTGAGCAGCATGTACTGACATCACAATGTCTTCCTGATTCTTAGTAACTGCTTCTGATCAATGCCGATGTGAATGAATTAAAGTTAATAATATTGCGTCCTATTAGGGCAATGGTTGCTGGGCTCTAATTCAATCCTGCCAGCTGAAAGCCAGCCTGAGCACGTGCTTTCACTTTGGACATGAAAAGAGACATGATTTAAGGCCCTGATGAGTAGGCTGAGGTTTGGGTTTTTTTTCTTCTTTCCTGGAAAGGAGGGAGAAGATATAGGTATGATTGTATGTTGGAGAAATTCTTTACTAAGTATGTTTTTTCATGGATGTTTCAGACCTTTTTGTCAGCATGCTAAATATTAAAGAACAGTTTTTAAAATTGAAGGCTTTACTTGGTTTTGCCTTTCTGCAACAGAAGCAAGAAAAATGCTTATTTTAATTTGCTTCTATGTTATAAATGGGTCATGTTAGGACAGGTAGATTTGTAATGGAAAAGATATTTGTGTAGTGCATGAAGCCAGCACCAAAATGCTTTAAAACCCCTGTATATGCGTTTATATTGCTCTTGAAGCCTGGGGCCCGAGTTCAACATTTTCCTGAACTTTGTTCATCTCATTGCAAAGCAGACGCAAAATCTAATTTGTCTGTGCTCTAGAAGGGTGAAATTAAAAGCCAAGGTATTAGTAAAAATGACAGTACAAGACAGCTGCAATGTCTCCCTTTTCTTGCTAGTACTTTCCTTCTGGTTAGGTCCCCTTGCAAACTGACAAAAGATATATCTTTGCAAATCATTTTTTAGCCTGCACATGTGTTTAATTAGTCTCCAGCCTGCATAAGGAACTGCAAGGAGAAAGATAATTATGCAGGCTTCATGCTGTTTTGAGCTCTCATGCTTTGCAATTTCTTTTCCAGTGTTCAATTAAAAGTTAAGCACTTTTTGAGGCTATCCAAGTAGACAGCTATTGATTCTTCATTCTGTAGCAGAAGCCCTTCTTATAGTTTGTCAATTTGTAAAGTTGCTGGTTGGGAGCGAAAGTGGGTAGCGCAATGTCCTTTGGGAAATACCACAATGAATTCAAGGCGTGAGCTACAAGGTGGCCTCGTGCTTAAGACCCAAATATCTGATAATGTAAAAGTGTCTTGCTTTTTAAAAAAAATTAAAAAATAAGTTTTTTGACAAATAAAAGGACAATATGTGATGTGTGGAGAAGTTTTGAGAAGATCTCACTATGTGAGCCAGTGCACTGAAAGCTGAGGTGAGGAAAAGGGATTTTTAGGTCTGTCTATAGTTGGAGAAGGTAACCAGAGGATGAGGATCCATGGGCTGTTAAGGAAAGGTATTTCAAGACTCTCTACCTATATTGACAAGGCACCAGTGCTTTGTATAGCTGTAGGGCAATCACCCTGACAGCTCCCTGGGACAAACAAGAAACCTGAGTAAAAGCAGCACTTGGCAGGGATCCTGGCTCTGCCAGAGATGTTTTCTTCTGTAGAGGACAGAGTGCTGCAGGGAGGAGGGGGTACCATGTGCCTTAGTGGACAATTTAACTACCATGTATATCTTTGCTATAGGCACCACTTATCTGCTTTAGAGGAAAGAAATATTTTATTAGAGATTCACTGTCTCTCCTTCAGTTGTGGACAACATACACGTGTCCCCAGTGGCCATGGTTTACCACTGCCACAGGAGAGAAGTTGACGTGACAAGACTTGAGATGAGAAGGGAAGAAAATTGCAAATGTTTGATTTTGTGCTATTAATGGGCTGCCTCAGTAATGCTTGGTCTGTGGAAATTTACTCTGCTTTGTTAGGAGGAAAAAAATCTTTCACAGGGACCTAACCCAAAGACCATTCACTCCCATGTGAACTTTTCCTTTTTTTTTAACAGATCTTGAATTTTCCCTCTAATAAAGGAGCAGCCAATATACTATTAGAGGAATTGACACAGTTGGAATATAAATCCCCTGTGCAGAACTGAAGTTCTTATGCAGTAATGGCTAAGGAGTAAAGAGGATGGTTCAGACAAAGATTATAAATATCCCCATTATGGGCCCTCATTTTCACTGATATAATTACAGAAAAAGCAGGGAACTTTTACGGGCAAAGCCGACCGTCCTCATACAGGCTTTCAGCATTGCTAACGGCATGTGGGTTAATGGTCACCAAGTCAAATGGTCCCTTCTGTAAGCATTCAGATGTGGAGACCCTCTGTTCTACCAGTTTTTTGTATCTGATTCACTGGACACTGGCTGCTCTTCACAGCAGCTGGGTACAAGCTTTGGTGTTGAAACCAGCTGAGCCTGGTCCAAGTTTTGCTTAGTCTTTCCTTCTGGACAGCTTTAATGATGATGCAGAAAGCAGTGGCTATGGCCAGGGGAGCAGGGAGGCTGCTATGGAGAGTCCTGCTTCTTCAGGAGATTCCTCTCACCCACCCATGTTGGGAATGTAGGCAAGAGATGGGTATGAGCTGCTTAAAACATCAGCATTTTAGATCTAAAATGGCATAGCTCACTCAGTCCTAATTAGCTGTGACCAGTGGAAACACAAAGCTGATACAGTACAGTGAAAGAAACATAACTGAATAGGTGCCTAGGAAGAAGGCTGTTATAAAAATACTGTAGTAGAAGATAAGCTTTCTTTAATTAATAGATTTATGGTACAGTGGGTGCATGATGAATTGAGATGGTATGGTTAACTGTGGTGAACAAAGCTGTATCCTAACAACCGGTGGCTCTATAAAACTACATTCGCAATGAAATGTCATCATGCTTGATAACTGCAAGGTGGACTAAGCTGCACATCTGAGATCTAGATTTACACCCATGTGCAAGAATAAATGTTCAGGCATGGAGGCTCTGGCTGATTTTACAAAGTCCATCTGTGAAACCTGGACCCAGAGCTGGTTTCCAGCTTTCAGTGCCAGTTCAGACTGGATTTTCAGAATGAAGCTTTCGGTCTGTGTGTATCAGTACTGCTGTCATACCCAGACACAGGAACCAATTTCAGCAACGTTTTCTCAATGTTGAGAATCATTGTTACTTGTTAATATTAATCTACAGTAATGGTAGTGTTAATCAAATGCTAATTAAGACATTGTGTTCTGTGTGATGATGAAAGAGGTGAAGTGCTTTAACAGTCACAATACTTTTCATATATGGACTGTACTCTTCACTTGAGGGTATTGGGGAATGGCTGAAGTTGGCTAGAGGGCATTCACCTCCATTTTACAGGTGGAGAATGAAAGCACTAGCAGGGCTGTAGCTTGAGATGCCTGCAGTTTTTGTTCAGTTCAGGTGCCATCATTCTGTGAGCCCAATTTCATACAGGGAGTCTTGTGATGGATTTGGGAAAGTGAGGCAAGCGAGATGTCAAGTCTGAAAATGTCCAATTAAACAGCTTAGAGAGTTGTATAGAAAACCAGTGCTCTGTTATGCCACTTGCCATAAAGCCAAAATCTATAGGGCTATTTTGCCTATTACACAATTTAGAGTGCAAAGTTAAGAGGTTATTCCTGCATTTCTCCTGTGTTTATAACTGCTGCTCTTTAGGTGCAGTTTTGGAGGAATGATAATATTTTTTAATTAAACTGGTGATTGTTTATACTTTGCTACTTTTTTTGGTCTGCATTAAAATCCCACATGAGAAACAAATTTTTCTCTAGGAACAAAATGTTACTTTTTTGGGACTGAGTTCTAATTAGTTGGGTAGTACGTCTGTTTCTTTTCAGTTGGGAAAATGCAATGCATATAAAATCCAGATGGATAGCACATGATGCTGGAACCAGCCCCAGCCAATCAGCCACGTCACTTGATTAAAAGAAACCTATAAGAATTTAAGTAAAAAACCAAACCCAACAAGATAGTCAGAGCAGCAAACTGGCTGCAATATGGGATTTCATCACAGCTCTGAGATAGATTGCTTTTCTTTTGCTGGTTGGCCTCCCCACGCCTTATTGAAAGTTAACCTGCAGTTGTATTTAATTTAAACTTGTGTAGGATTTGTGATTAAGACCCTGAGTACCAATGGTGGAAGACATGTGGTAAGCGGGATGGGGAGGAAATTCATCGTCAGACTACATCAGGCCACAAGGACCACAGCTTTAGGGCAACAGGCTCTTTGAAGGAATGCAGCTGAGAGAAATGCAACAGAAATCTGCTCCGGCACAAACCATAGTACTGCAGACCAATTCCTTTTGTATGGATTTTGTCTGTGACTGAACAGTCTTTCAGCGAGCAAGTAAGCACATATTACGGCAATTACTCACAGCCTCGCTGTGCGCGAAAGCTCCCGGGGTTTCACCAAACCTGAGAGTGAGATTTTTGGAGAGGTCGAAGGCGGGCTATGAAGTCTGAAGGAGAGGCAGGCTGGCCTTGTGGAGGGATGGAGCAGCATCTGGAATCCCTATGGACAACTGCAGGAATGTTTATTATGCTTTGTTTATTATTTTGAGTGTGTGCTCTCTCGCTCTTCCTCTCTTTGTCTCCCTTTGTTATTTGTGTAATAAAATTCCTCTAGGCACATAAAGCAAGTCATCTGGAATTGTGCAACTCCTTCTGCCAGGAAGCTGGAAAAGCCCCTCTCCTGTGCAGAGAGAAAAATATGGACGTATCTCAACCACTGAGAAATTACAGAAGTACAGCATTTGTCTTCGGGTTACACTTATAGAGCAAAAAGCCGTGGCAAATAATTGTGCTTCTTGCTGTTAAAAATTCTGCTTTTATCCTGCCCAAGGTGTTATGTTTGTTTAAAGCTTGAGAAATAATTTGTACATTTTAAAATAAAGCATGCAAAATACATCAAAAAGGCTCGGTGTCAAAGTTGTTTTTTCTGCCAGCGGGTGCGGAGAAGGAAAAGGAAATGAGTAAGTAGAGGAGCGTCTTTACAGCCACATGGCTAGTGAAATTTTCTATTTATTCTTTGGGGAAAAAGCAAAGTAGCTGCATAGCTAATGGTTGGATAGGTGCCGGTACTGTTTTTATTGGCAGGCAACTCTGAGTGGCTGAAAGGTGGTCATTAACACCCTGACACAAAGTGCTGACAGGGCGATTATAAGATTAACACCCTATGTTATATTAACAGTGTCAAAACCTCCCCTTACCTGTCAGTGAGAAATAATGGCATGAAGAAAAACATTATAGACGTACAGAAATTTTAACATTAAAAGCCACACAGCTACTAACTTTTTCAAATTGGTTGAAATACCTAGATGACCTACTAAAGTCCAAAAAAATGAAAGAACATATTTTAAATTATAGTTTAAGAGAATAAAAAAAAAACAACCAACCCAAAACCAAACCACCACAAAAGCTAAGCCACCAGGCTTACTTCCTTTCTTGTTGCTGACTTGTGGACCCGATCTGCCTGGGAGTGAGTCTTTCACAACTGATGCCACTAGACTTTTGGTTTGAGATCTTGGAAACTCAGGAGTTTCCCTTAGGACTTGATAAATTTGACAACCAGAAATTTTCTAGAGAATCTTACTGCTGACACTCTAGGCAAAATTTGACTAGGATCTTCCTACAAGTTCACTGGTTATTCCAGACAGCACTAGAACCTGGTTTTATCAGTGACAGCCTCAGGACCCTAAGGACACATCCGCATTTGGAAGTGTTACTACTGCTTCCCGTTCATGGGAACAGGACAGGCAAACCCTCCAGCACAGCTTCAGCTAACCCGGGCAGAAAATCCTTTCTGTAGCACTAGACCTACACCTTCATCGGTAAAAAAAATAATAATCAATTGTGATCCTGAATTGTATGATAATTTTAGTTTTTAAGAACTAAAATGGCATTATGTTTTACTACCTGGGGAGAGGAAGGGGCCAGAGTTACAAACCACACCAGTTAGTATCTGTTATCAGTGGGTGACCCCTTCTGTCTCACTGGGACACCCTGGTTTG
>JANZLP010000001.1:15234622-15248585 GCA_026930925.1 Chelictinia riocourii | reverse complement strand
ATACCCCTGGGAGAAGTGCATTACAAGGGTATAACCCTGAGCAGACTCCTGCCTTCTCCAACACAAGCTGCTCTGCTGGACGCACTGCACCCATCACTGTGAGCAAGGGCGATCTGTGCCAGCCATGGTGAATCAAGACACTACCTGCATGAGCTTTTTTTTTTTAAATGTAGCTGCCATATAGCCAAAACCCACGTCATTAGGAATATTACAGTATTAGTCAAATCAGCTTTGTTTTTCAGAGGGATGAAAGCCAGTGATATAATTCATAAACAGTGGGTGTTTGTGGGTGGTAGGATTACGCAGAGGTTTTCAAGCTCTTTTCTCCTGCATGAGCAAATTTTCATTCTTGGACAGACATCCTGTGTAATTGCTGTTAAAGGGCCACAAAAGGTTTTTTTCCCAAACTCCCAGGCAGAATGAGCTGGCCGAAGGCTTGGGCTTCGGAAGGAGAGGCTGCTCCTTTGGGCCATAGCACTGCTGTGGATTTGAGGCTCTGGAAGAAGGGGCTGCACTGCTTGCTGGTTGCTGTCCTCATTTCAGGACTATATTCAGTCTTCTGCATCACTGATTATTCCTCCACTGGGACATAGACAGCCCAAAGCTTTTTCCAACTGTGCTTTCCAAAGAGGAACAAGTGTCTTTCCCAAAGTACTTTATCCCAGTTCCACCTCCAAGGATGGCTGTGATGTCTGCCTCTAAATGATTAAGACTAGCATATAGTAGAGATTTTACAGAATAACCCCTTTTTCCTCCTCATTAGCCTGTGGTGGGGGGCTGGAAGAGGGGAAAGGATATGTGTTAGCCTCATGAATGGAATGATGGGGCGGTAACTGGAAACCATGGCTTGCAATGGGACCAGTTTAAGCATAGGTGAGAAGATGAAGAATAAGGAGTGTGGAGCAAAGAACTGGACTGATGTAGAAGATGAAGAGGACATAGAAGAACCAAGATACACTGAGAACAACACCTGCAGGTAGATGTAGAGCTTCAGTACAAGAAGAAGGAAAATTATTGATGGAGAAGGAAAAGAGCTCTTAGAACACAGCATACATTTTCCAAGAAAGGGAGAACAGTGAGGTATTCACTAGGAGCTTTTTTGGGTAAACTGGAAGGAGACAGGAAGGCTGCAGAAAATTACATATTTAGATATGAAAGATATATATTGGGATTTGCATTCAATTCTTCTAAGATCTTACAAGCTAGAATTACCTCCTATCACTGTTGGTATGCCATAATATAAAAGTAGAAAAAGCAGTGAGAAAAGATAATACAATGGTGAAGACTGCAATCTTCCCTCTTGTGGAGACCATGACAGCCTAAATATTAGCTGAAGCCATCCAGCATATGAAAGGTGGATGCCTCTATTTGACAAGGTTGCTTTGGAAACCTGGGTTTAAATGAAAATAATTTAAACTACCTGTGCTTATGCAGTCCTAGGAAAAGGATGGATTGGACTTACAAAGCCCTACCTCCGTAATTTTAGTGTGTAACTGGCTCTGCGAGCACAGGAAAGAGCAACTAACATCTCTAAGCCATCTAGTATTGCAAATGGCAAGTTCAAGGAAAAGGAACACAGTTCAAGGTACATTTTATATCTTAACCTGATGTACGAGAGACTACTTGGGTCTAGTAGGACATCTCCATTTTGGAAACTGTTACACATCATGGACCTAGGCTTGAAAGAGCAGTCAGTTTGCAGGGTCTGAGACAAACACATTCAGACTTGACGTATGCTGGCTTCTCAGGCAAGGGACGAATAAACCATAAAGAATTAAAAGTATTTTTTTAGCTGTGAATAAAAGCATTAATGTACCAGTCAGTCCAGGACAATGACTGAAAACCAATTTGTAGCTTTCAGACACTTAAAGCATAGGAGATGCCACAAAACAGTCAAAAGCGTCAACCCCGCTTAAAACCTTGGCAGGGAGCACTGCAAGGAGCTGCGTTCGAAGTACCATAAATCTGCAAAATGCCTAATGTATCCTACAATGAGCTTTTTTAGGTTTTACTATCACTTAGCTGTAGTGTTACAAAATATTTTGTGTATACCTGAAACTATAAGAACTATATTAACTCAGGATTCCTCTTCAACACTCTCTAGCTACGTCCCATTACCTCACCATAGATTTTTATTGGATGCTATCCAGTGATTCAGTATTAGTGTCATAAATGCCATTATGACATATGACATTTGTTATACTTGACAGCAGCATTCATTACTGTAAGCAATAGCAGCCAGACTGCATTTCCTTACAGTATTTAGCCATTACTTGACGAGAGGTGAGAGTAATTTGGCAGCCGGCAGGAGTGGAGCAGCCCAAGGAAGTGACACTGTGTGTTATCTCCCATGGTTCAGTTGATGCCCTGTGCGCACATGTAGCCAGGAGATCTGCTGTTGACTTACAGCAGTAAACACATGTTATTATTTATGATTTTTTTAATAATGCCTAGAGTCTCCACTGGGCAAGCTGTAAGAGTCCCTGACCCAGTTGGTCTAAGGAGATAAGCTGAACAAAGTAGTGTTACTGCTTGCTATTGCAGATGGGGAGCTGAGGCATGGGGAAATTAAATGATGTGTACTGTCAGGGAGTAACGCAGTTATTGGAACTGATCTCCAAACCTGCCCTACCTCTGCCTAAGCCACAAGTCTGTTGATTGTCTACTAACGCTCTTGCAGGGTGTTCATGGATTCATGCATATAAAAGTTATTATGTTCCTGCAGCAAATGTTCTTTGGCAATTAGAGTACTAAAGACCTAAATTTTTGTTCCCTTCTCTGTGAATAGAAACTCTTGGAGCATCAATACAGTCACTTAAAAGCTACATAAACATCCACCTATGGTTTCTGGCGGCTTACCTGGCTCATACCACCCGGAAATATGTGCTTTGCTTATCACACTCTTAGTTCTTGCAATGCGGTTTCCTAAATCCATCGACCATGTGGCTTCTGTGGAGCCATGCCACACCGTGTGATTAATTTGACTGTTCGTAATAGCAGAGATGGCTACATCTCAGGGCAGCACCCTGATCTGGGTAGAACACTAAACCAGGAGAGATTCAAAAAGGCCTATCCCAGGATAATTATTAGCTCAGGAACCAGTTTGTTCAGTGTCACTGGGGGACAACAGTAGAGCAGGAGTAGGAATATAGATACCCTCCTCCCTGTGAAGCGAGTGCCATAAACACTTAAAGGCTGTTGACTGTTCTGGTCTGGTTTACTCTTGTTTTTCTTCTCTTGGTTTCATTTCAATATTGAATCAATGGAGTTTTGCATTATGGAAAACTTACTGCTCACCAAGCTCATCTGCTACATTAGTATACCTAAAGACAAAATGGGCCAGGAGTAGAGAGGTTTATTTTAAGCAGCTGAGTTTCACCTACACTTGTCACTGAAAAATCGTTACACCTACTACAGCTCCCCTCTCCAAAAAAAGAAAAAAAAGTCATAGAAGAAAGTTTAAGAAAAAACCATATAAGCTTCATAAAATGTAAAGGCTTTATTTTACAAATATAACTCCATGGGTAAGTGAGCCAGCTAACCTCAACGATAGATTTATGCCAGCAGCATTTTCTAGCATGGGACTTCAAGGTCATAAAAGTCAGGATTTCATAGTAGTATAAGGCTAATGATTAAAGTATGTGTGATGGTAGTCACAGTAACAGCACTGAACAGGGAAGCACCCGCCTTTCTCTTAGGTGTTCTGACAGCCTGATATTAAAGACCTGCAAGTGTCAGAAGATGTAGGAAATCAACTGGCCTCTTTGACAGATTTTACAGCATAGTGTTTGTGCTGTCAAGGCAGTGAATATGACAACTGTGAGAAATGACAGTAATAGGAATGTTTAGGTAAGGGAACAAGCCTAATAGAGATGCCGCTGTTGACAATAACATGCTTATGTTAAAAGTAGACTTTGTTTGAGCTTTTACTTGGAGAAGATTTTATTAAGCCCGTTTTTCTACTTCTGGTTTTTTTGTTTTGTTTTCAGTCTTCCTGGGTGTCTATCTGTTTTTACTACCATGGTAAAAATACTATTTATTTGTAATGTGGAAGAAAGATGCAAGTCATTCTGCAACACTCCTGTTTCACTTAAATTAGCATGATAGTGTAGGCAATATCTGAAGGCTGCATTGATTAAAAAATCGCCATTTTTTAACCCTGAAAAGTTTATAAACAGACAAAAGAAACCAACTTAAGAGTTGGGAGAGCTGAAGTTTGAGAAGATTAAGGATGGCATTGAACCCATCTATTTGGCTACCTAAAAATGAGGCAATTTGTTCAAGGTAGTCATGGGGCTACCTCTGGAGCAAATGGAGAGTGGGGACCTGCAGAGCACATTTTATTCCACTCATCTGTTTCCAGTCACCATAGAAAATACCCACAGAGCTACAATAGACTGGGGACAGAAAAGTCAGGAAGGTACCCTCAGGCTAAGCTGGAGGCACACCTGGCATAAACCAGGCTTGGCTTTCCCAGCTGTCTCAGCAGTGCCTTAACCAGCTCTGCATCAGCCTTCCTCTCCAGGGAGCATTGTGTAGGGAGGGATTTTGCGTGACAGAAACCAGAATCCACATACATTAGATCATCCTCTAAGCTTGAAATAGTAATAACAACAAACTAGCTTTAAGGACAAAACAGAAGTGTTTCCTGATCTCATTTGCTAGAAAAGACTGATGAGTGCAAAAAGCATTAGGTATCAACAATGTTTACCCAGAGCTTCTGCTCTGATCTGGCTCATAAGGACACTGAACTTCTCTTCAAGGAGCATGTTCAGAGATAAAGCATTTAGGCAGAAAATTGTGAGGTAAAGCAAGATAAATATTATTTTTCCTCAAAAGTGCATTTTCTCTGAAGTAGTAGTTTTCATGACTCTTGCTTGAACTCTAGAAGTAAACTGAAGTTTGGCTTCCAGGTCTGCATGGGCAAACCCTTTTGTCTGAGTCCACCTTCATCTCAGGCTTTGATCACCTGCAGTAGTCATTAGCTGTGGTGTAAGATCTGGCTCTTGGGGTCAAGAGATTTGTATAAAAAAGGAAGTGCTAATTACAGTCTGTTTCAATAAGCTTAGAAATACAGCAGAGACAAGTCCATTATCTCAGAGTTAATAGGGTTACAACATGTTGACAATGCACATGATCTGCTTTGTTACCAAACGCTACTTAAATTATGGATTGTTGCCACAGCATGAGAGTTGTACCAAATGATTAAGACTTGGGTTTAATAGAGGTCATTGTCTATGTAAGTCTGACTTTCAATGGTATTTAAGTGCCTGGAGATGCATACAGGTGCCCAGGTACATTTTCAGAAGCTCTGATATCCACAAGTCTGCCAGTAGTGCAAATTAGGGAATTTCTTTTGAAAATTTCTTTGAGGAGCCTGTTTGCAAGTTTGCAGTGGAATTTAATCTCACCTTGCCTCAGCTGGCTGGAAATGAGCTATGTAGAACCCCTCTGTGGTCAGTGCACAGAGACAATCACCTGTGATAGCTGCCTAAAAGAGGCAGGCTGAGTTCCTTTGAAAAGGAAGTTTTTCTCCCTGGTAGCTGCAGAAGGAGCCCAGATGAACTAACTACTCCTCCTGTGATGGCAAGGTTAGATGAGATGAATCCCACTCTGTGTCAAAGAACGATTACACATCTGGTCATTCCTTTAGAGCTAATGGAAAGGATGATGCATACGCTGTCCAAGGGAAAAACAAATCATTGTTCACATCCTGGTCTCATCTTCTGTAACACAAGCATATCTGTCTTACCATTCGAGAAAGGAAGGAGGATCAAAGAAGCTTTAACTGAATGACTGCAGGCATCTGAAAATGGAGAGTGGGGGAAAGAGAAAGAATAGAATATTAATAAAAAGGTTATCTTCTATTCTCCAAATGCTTTTAAAAGGGTGTTTCCATTAGTCAGAGCTATGTTCCTGCATACCTGGAATGTTTCTTCTCTTTATACATTGCTCAACTTCACTGAATTCTTAAAAATGAGACATTCTGATGCCTAAAATACATACAGCTGCAGCCAAGTAGGAAGTTCAGAGGGAAGCATGTTTTTGCACACAAATCTATATTCCGGGACCTCACTTGTAGCAGAAACCAGAATAAATTTCAATTTGTGGTGACAGCAGTTTTGCTGTGACTTAATTTTTCTAAGTTAACCCATCAGTAAGTTTTATTTTTCTTAATGAAAATTTTTATTTAACATAAGTGTGACATTTTTTCCTCTCAGACTCTTAAAACACCAAGAAACCAGCTAATGTATTATGGAAATAATATTACATGCAGTACAGTACTTGATTACACTGCTTCCAATATATAAGTTTAACAGAAAAGCTTGTTCTTCAGAATAATATTTTAGTGTGAACCTTAACCATGCTCTAGAGCATTTGCCATCACATAAAAAGTCCTTTAGAAAGTTTCTTTGTAAGCAGAGCTTCAGCGTAGCAACTTCTGCAGATAATTTTATGGTGATTTATTCCTTTTTGAAGATCATCAGATGATACTGATCTTTACTCTTTTCCTCCATTGCTTTCTTCTCATGCAGCGTTTTAAAATTCAACATTTTTGTTATGTTGTTGCCCTGGGCAGCACAAGCACAACTACAGCAACAACATTACTGATGTCACCTTCTCTGAAGTTTCTCAGCCAACAAGTGTTGAGGAGGTTATTGCTCTGCCAAGGCTCCAGGCAGCTCCCCGTTGATGCAGTGGCACTGAACACATTCCCCTTTAATGGCGCTGTAAAAACCAAACCCTGCCTTTTGGGATTTTTGATTTCAGAAGAGCTCAGCAGGACTGAGGTCCCACACTCAGTAGCAGTCCAAAGTTTTTGCCAGAAGGCCATCTGTCTTGTTCCTCATCTGTTTTTTTAGCTGAAGGTAGATTCACTTGGAAACATAGACCTACATGTGTGCCCACATACAGATAGTGTAGGTAACACTGAAAGCTAGACAAATGCGTTCCTATTAAACGCACAAAAATATTCTTCTTTGGCAGAAATTTTCATGAAAAATGCTCCAGTCCTGGACAGAAGATGGAGGCTGTTGTCCTTTTATTCTCAATATATTATTTTTTAATATAATCTGAATATATCCAAGCATGCCTCATTAACACATGAAGCTGCAAGCTCTAGTCAAGACCGGACAGTCCCTGACAGGTTAACCAGGTAGCCTCTTCTGAACTTGAGTATTTACATACACATGATTGAATTCAGATGTTAGGCTGAACTGATAGCCAGGCTATCGGTACCAGCAAAATAACACACTCCCAAAAGTCATTCATCTCCTAGGAAAAAGCTTTCTGGCTTGGTTTTTTGGATAGCAGCAAATTCAGGACTTGTCCTCAGTCTAACTAATAGCAGGTCTCTGTCTCCTACCTTTATTTCTTTAAACAGACACAAATTGTGCTGCACTGGGTCTACACTTCTTCAAAAAGTTTTCAAATTTCTCCTATACCAGAGGGGATCTAAAGATAACAACAGTTATTCTTAGTAAGCTGCTATTACAGCTATTTGTACTGCCTCATAAAAGAGAATCTATGTGCCAAATGCCTCATTTTTAAAACCATAACAAATTGGTGGAAAATATATTTTAGTTGCATGAAATTCTAAGCAAATGTTTTTTAAACTCAAATTATTACTCAATTTATGCACACTTAATTTTTTTTTTTAACAGAACTCATTTTTTTCTTGCATAATGGCCTGAGTTTGGCTTAATGCCCCCGAAGAAAAATGCCATAAGAAACAGAATGAAACCATACAGATCTTCCTCCTCTCAACTTGCTCTTATTTTCAACATCATACTGAAAACACTCAAACTGACTGGTTATCATTAACTAGAAAGCAGACAATAAGATAATACCCCATTTTAAAAACAGTCTACACAACAAATTTTTAAAATATCTGTAAACAACAGCCATAAATATACCTCCTCAACTTAAGTGCCCCACACAGATACAATTTCTTTCCCATCTTGCAGACTAAGCTAGAATTTCAGCTCTGCTCCATGTATTGCATGCTTCACTATCACTGAAAATTCTGGTAGGGAAGAGAAGTCCTCAAAAAATGGGATAAATGGGTTTAAAAAAAACAGGTTATTGTGTTTCAGTGGGCACGATATGTTAAGTGGCTTCATTATTTATTGTCACAACAAAACCTTTCTTCTGGTGGGCTCTGGAGAAGTTTGATAAGGACTCTTCTGCAAAGGATTCACAAGACTGCTGGTGGAAGAGTTGAAATGCGTAGATCTTGTCTCCCAGTCACATCAATTCAAGCTGTTCATCTTTCCCAATTCAATACCAAAGGGAGGGAATGCCCAGGCATAGCACAAAAATAAATATGCCACTGGAAACAACAATGAACATATATCAGCATTAAAATATCTTTCCAGAGCACTGAACTACCAAATTAATCTCCACTTGCCCCATTTTGGTTTTTGGGGGTTTTTTTGTTTTGTTTTGTTTTAAATACTGTGTTTACGAACTCTCCTCACAGATAAAGCTAAGGGAATGATTATTTCTGCATCTCTGACCTACACTAGTTCTTGTTTCCAGAATAGGAACAGCTGTATTTTTTATTATTATTTAGCAGAGAGAAACTGGTATTTCTTGAACAGATATGTTCCCAACGTTTCTCAAAAAAAAAAAAAAACCCCAACACCCCAACATACACTTTTATCCTGATACGCACAAAAAAATGCCTCTCAAACTCAGAAAGTGTTACTTGAATTCCTTTAAGAGTTTTAGTTATACGCTATTCAAACAAATAGGAGATGATCGCCCTTGTATTATTTTCCAAAGAAATAATGAGCTTAACACTTTGTGCTTGATTTCCAGGTTTTGACCTGAAATTCTGTTCCAGATGTCAGTGTGGCAACTGACCAGCCAATTCCAGAATCCAAGAATAATCTGAATTAAGTTCTTTGTCCTCTCTGCTGACTAGAATTTCATTCAAATCTCCATTGTACATATCAGAACCAGGTTTTAGCTCTAAACTGCTAACTGAAGTGCTGATGCAGCCCTTATTTAAAAGATTAACCTTCCAAATCAACATTCACAGGCTTAAGAACTTAGCTCTAACTTGGAGGTTATAGAACCTAGTAATTGTTCTGCACGGGGTTTTTTTTGTTGGTTTTGGGGGGTTTGTTTTGTTTTTTTTAACAAAACACATCAGAATAACCTTAGAAATTCTTACTCTAGCACATTTATACATCAGCCACTAAAGAAAGTTAGCTGCTATAGCTATATGGGCAAATCATTAACTTCAGTACAACGTAATGTGGCAGTACAGAATTCAGCGTAGGGTGAAAAAAAAAATTGTCTGAAAAGCTAATTAGATACCTGGGAGAATAGTTTGTGCTGAGCCTCACTCATGTCTGTACCCAAACTAGATGGGGTAAAAATTTCGTGTGCAAAAATCTGCAACCACTTAGTATTCCACAGAAATAGAGCATCTCCTGATCCAGCTCTCTCTTCACTAGTGGGAAGAACTACTGCGCTTCCCAGGAAGAAAACACTATGAGAAGATCTTCATAGGAGAGGGTCTGGTTCCCATTTACTCCTCATTTTTAACTGGTCAGAATACTTACATAAGGAATTTTAATGGCAAAACCTATGTGCCAATGGGACTGTCTATGGACAGAAGCAACCAGGAAATGTCATTGTCACAAACTTAGACTAAATCTTAGAGTACCTCCTCATAGCCTATCATATCAAACCCACCAGGAATATTCTTTCCTGACTATGAACATCACCTAATCAATAACAATTTTTAATTTAATGTTTAACTGCTTTCTTACAAAAAGATTTGCTCAGTATTTTTTCTGTTAACAGATTTCAGTGACCTATAACCTATCTGACAGATCTGCAAGGACTCAGAATAAACACAGCACACAGTCACCATATGGCTTTGGCAGCAGCATGTTTGGAATATGTATAGTAGAAAAATGGAGATTATTTGGAACTTTTTTTGTGTCCTTTTTTGTTGGTTTTTTTTTTTTTTTTTTTTTAATTTAAACTGAGAGAAACAAGTCCTGCTATATCCTGGTGTTTATATTAATGAGTTATACAAAAGGGGTAACAAACTAAAGTACATGGAAGGTACAACTTCCAATGTGAAGCATCCACTGAAAGAGTGTGAAGAAAGTCCCATATCTGTAAGGCTACTTAACTGAAATTAACTTAAAACCAAATCATACTAGTCTCAGTTTTGATTAAAAATGTCTCCTCTAACCTTCAAGGAGTTTATGGCTGTACCAGTACAACAAACAGACAGAAAATGTTCCCAGGCATTGGAACTCGATTCTGTACATTGCTAAACTGCTTTGGCATTTGCCAGCTGCCACTCTTATGAAGAGCACTGGGGCATAGTTAGGAGTCGAAATGCAGCAGATAGAATTCCTAATGGACAATCTGGGTGCAGCCACCCTGCGTAAAGGTATGAAGAATTGTTAGGATAGATGCAGGCCAGTTGGCTTCTGTTCCAGACAACACTGCTGGTTTAATAGCTATCCAATAGGTACTTAAAAGTGTTCTGCTCCAATGATGATCATAGTATTTAATCTTTGCTAATGCCTGTCTTCACATTAAAACTCAACAACAGTGAGAGGTGGAAGGATTTGAAAAGCTCAAAAGCCAAAGATCATGAAACAGAACGTGAAGCTACCCCTTATGTATAAATGTTAATCATATCCTTCATTTTAATTAATGCAATTACAAGAACACTACAAAGAAATGTTAACATGCTTATTATGTGTTAGCAATGCTCTGTACCTTTTAAGACTATAATTCAGTACTTTGCTTTACGTAGTTAAAATCCTGTTTATTCTCCTTAATGAATTACTGTCATTCCAGCTGGAAATGGTTCTGGTAATATTAAAAATAGTGTCTCATAGCCATTAAGCTTTATTGATGGTATTTTATGCACACAGAGATAGTGCAATAAAATTAATTTTCTTCCACATGCCCCTGTTCATTTTTTCTTTTTTTACTTGTTCCTTTAAGATTCTTTACCAAAACAAATCATCTTTTCTTATCATGGTAGCATGGTTACACTTGAAAATTACATGGTTCCAAGGGATGACTACACAAGAAAGATAAATCCGCTAAAGGTTACAAACCACATCTGACTCAAAAACTCCCCAAACAGAAAATAACCAGAGACCAGGAAAGTATTAGAAGGAAGTATCATGTGTCTGCCCTGCTCTTATTCTTCCTTACGCTACTAGGGACAGCATATCAGGCTAGACAGACCTTTGTTCTAATAAAGCAAAGTCATACTTAGGTCTTTTTAAGTCAGCAAATAAGTTTAATCACCTTAAACATTGTTGTTTTTCTTAAAACAGAATTACTGTTATTCTGTAACACTCATGGCCTAATAACGTAAACTCAGGTTACTGAAATAACAGCAAGATTCCTGGTAACAAGTAACTATATTACTGGATTAAACACAGAGTAATAAGGTTAACATGCATGAAGTTCAGACTGCCATATCCCCCTTGACACCATTCTGGAACTTGGTTATGTGCTGGGAAATATCCTCCATTACAGAAGTTTAGAAAATGCTTGCTGGTAGCTTTGCAAGTTGAACTAGCTGGGAAGTCTCGCATAACAACGTGTTTGTAAAATTCATCACAGTTTATTAAAATAGTTCAAAGTGTCATCAGGGGAACCCTTACTGCATAGGCCCTATGCGTAACACCCTGCATCTGGGTTTACAAGGGCTGCAAATCCAACCGTTCTAGTATACCACTGGTTAGACACAACCAGACACCATGGAATTCATGACTCTTTGAAACTTCCTTCATTTCTGAACATCAGCTTCCAGGATGGGCTCCCATCTTCTATAAACATTGCAATGAGACCTTTCTTAAGGCTAAATGACCCAGGACATCTAAACTCTCTCCATGCCTGCTTGCTCCCTTAGCTATCTAAATGTTGAGCACTAGAAAGAAAATCAAAACCACAACAAAACAACCTTGAAACAAGACAAAACCCAGCTCTCGGTAATAAGCTAGAAGCCCTGATATCTCTAGGAAAGGAGCAGTCTGCTTGGCAAAAATTCTTTGGAGAAGGCCAGATACTGCAAAACCAGTAACAGTTCTTCTCATTTTTATGATTGAAAATCAGTGTGGAAGCTTGCTCACCACATGCTGGTGCTCCCATGTCAGTGTCGCATCCAGCCCAGGGGGTGACACTGAGTTGCCTTGTTTACCTATACAAGTGGAAGAAGTACTGGGAGTTATTTCTAATGCTGTTTTTACATACTAGAGCTTCCATCTTTCATTTCACCTTTGAGGAGTGTAAATACTTAATGGAAATTCTCTATTCTTATATTTGACAACCAAAAAGTAAACAGGAAGACATTCTCCTTTTCCCTGGTTGTCGGCTGGGATAAGAACTGGGACAAGGAAGGAAGAGGTTTCAGTACTGCCTATGGTCCCACATAGCTTCAGTTTTAGGTTCTCCTCCAGCAATTGCTTCTAGCATTCCTTAGAGCTTTTCTAAGTAGCAGTAGCAGCATGGTATTGACATGATTTATCTCACTTTTATTGCTCAGTGCTAATGGGATTTAGATGGTGCGTGTGGGTTTTTTTGTGGCACACTGGGATCTGTATCAACACAATGCATTCTATTATTAATACATCCCAATCTGCTCCACTCCTTATCAAATTCTTTGGGAAAATATTTTACAGCTGCTTTAGTAGGCAATTTATATAGCCAGTTGATCATCTCAATTTGCAGAATTCAGACTAGCTCACACATAAAAAGCTATCTTGAATTCCAACTTCTCCTGAACACACATACCTAAAGGATATAGAAACTGCTTTGTTGTATAAATTTACTGCACAGAAATCTTGTTTTAACGTTTTCCCCCTCATACTGTTATAATATATCCAGAGTCTCGATTTACTATGGAATTTGAATTTTATCTCTGTACAGTAAGAGTCATAATGCACTGTTATATTTCTGAATCATTATATATTGAGCGATGATCTCTGATCTCCTTCCCTTACCCACTTGGCTTCCAGTTAACAATTTATGAGCTGGAGATAGCACGAGGCCAAACCTCAAAATAATCTCATTAGTACCATTTATTTTCTTTAGTCATACTTTCAATCTCTATAACTTCCTGGGGAAATGAGTTTCATGACTTTATTACACTTCATGTGAAAACCACTCCCTTTTACATTAGTTACCTGTTAACTGTGTGTGCCCTATTTCTTGCACTGCAAAAAACAGACAGTGATATGAGGAAGGTGGTACAGAAATTTTGTACTGCAATTTTACAGACTTTTATCATCTTGCTCTCCTCCTTTCCTGACCATTATTGCCTTTTCAGGCTAAAGAATTGTCCTGGTTTCAGCTGGGACAGAGTTAATTTTCTTCCTAGTAGCTGGTGGTACAGTGTGCTTTGGATTTAGTGTGAGAATATTGTCGATACACACTGATGGTTTAGTTGTTGCTAAGTAGCACTTACCCTAAGTTAAAGATTTCTCAGTTTCCCATGCTCTGCCAGCAAACAGGTGTACAAGAAGCTGGGAGGGAGCAGAGCCAGAACAGCTGACCTGAACTAACCAAAGGGATATTCCATACCATAGAACGTCATGCTCTGGATATAAACTGGGGGCAGTTGGCTGGGAAGGGTGAATCGCTATTAAGGCATTAGTCAGCAGGTTGTGAGCAATTGCATTGTGCATCACTTGTATTTTCTTGTTTGGTTGGTTGGGGTTTTTTTTAATTTAATTTGCATTACAGTTATTTATTACATTTTATTATCATTAATATTACATTTTATTTTACTTTAGTAATTAAATTGTTCTTATCTCAACCCATGAGTTTTACCTTTTTTTTTTTTTTAATCATTCTCCCCATCCTACTAGGAGGTGGGGAGAATGATTAAAAAAAAACAAAACAAAAAACCAACACAATTTTGGCTGGAACATCCAGGCTTCTCCCCAAGTCTTCTAGGAGTACC
>JANZLP010000001.1:14875855-14887175 GCA_026930925.1 Chelictinia riocourii | reverse complement strand
ATAAATAATCGCTGGCTAGCAAGCACCTAAAAGTACCATCAGGAATTTAGTGACCCACAATGTGTAAGAAATACTGGGCGAGTAGCGCACCAAGAAACTGTTCAGAACGATAGAAGTTGGTGCAGTCCAAGTCACTCTCATAGTATCAGGCCCCACATTAGTGAAGCGGAGATCAGTGGGAGGAGGCACAGCTACATAGCAAAGAACAAATGTGTCTTAGTTCTCTCATTCATAAAAGTTGATCAAGACGTATGTTCAGGGTATCACCAGAGAAAAGTATCTCATGCATCACAGACTACTGTGTCAGACCCATGCAAACAGACTTCTAAACTACAGTTGGTTCTACTATAGTTAAGAGAAAAATATGTCTGTACTACTGTCAGGCTCTTTTAGCCTCTTGGCAATTCCCAATACTTTAAATGTACCCTGTGGGGCTAATTTGAAAAAAAGGTAGCAAGTTTCAGTAACATGCTTCTTGCAGCTGGATTTCGTATTACAGATGCAGAGCCAAGAGAGGTTTAAAGTTGCCATACAGCAGCTTACAAATGGAAAAGTAATCTCATCTAGAATTCATACATGCACACACAGGAGAAGAGAGGGTATATCACTAATTTCCTATGACTCTACTTCTACTCGTGTTGAAGGATTTACAGCCTCAGGATTTTCAAAGACAATAGGATTTCATGCAAGAACCAGTTTTCAGCTTGCCTTCTGCTCATGCACTATAGAGACCCTTGACGGTGTGGCATGGCTGTCAGTGGCATGTACTCAGGGAGCAGCCTTTCATCTGCATCCTTTGGGGCATTGTGGAAAGAGTGGGGCCACCACTGAAACAGACTGCTGGAAGCTCAAACAGCTCTCAAGGCTGAGGGTGTCTGCTGAACTGCTCTGCCCTTTGGCACTCTTATTTTGGGGAATCACCATTTAAAAGTCTGGCAAATATACAGGTCATGTTTCAGGCTCTTGGTTCCAACTGGATTCTGGAAATCTGAATAGCAGAAGGTGAATGAGCCTGGCAAGTCTGCAGCCACACACAGTATTAAAATGCCTCAAATTAGAAAACTAAGCAGTGCATCCATCGCCAACTGCCATTTAGAAAAAGAAGCAAGCTGGGTCTGTCTGGCTTCCCCCCAGCGAGTGGCTGAATTCCTCTTTGGACAAAGCCCTGTCATCCCGACAGCCAGTGACAGCATGAAACACCGTCCATGTTGCAAAACACAGAAGTTTTCAAAATTCACCCGTTTGCTGTGTCAGAGTGGTAGGGGCGCTCTCTCCGCCATTAATGAGTGTGATTACACTGATGTCGTAATCAATGCCCGGCTCCAAGCCTGTGACTGTGTAGTATCCTACTGAGGAGTCCACAAAATCTTCAAAAATAGGGACACTTTCTCCTGCCGCAACTACTGTGATGCGGTAACCAATAATGGTGGAGGCATTTAACGGGGTCCACCTCAGGCCGATGCTTGAGTCAGTTATGTCAACAAAGCTTAGGTCAGTGAGTTGGGGCACCTCTAATGAGTTAAAGAGCAAACCAGAAAGGCGAAGACATATAGAGGCAAAAGAAAGACAAGGGAGAAAAAAGCAGTGTTCATCACTATTAACATTGACAGAACTTTAGAAGCAATTGCGGTGATATGCAAAATTTCTCTTGGGGTTTGAGGGAAAAATTTTTTTTGGTGGTTTGCTTTTTGGTTTTGGGGGGTGGGGTTTTTTGGGTTTTGGTTTTTCTTTTTATATTGTACCCTTTAATGCAGTCTCCAGCTGCCTTTCCAGGCAGACAGAAGCTGAAACCCCCATCCCCTGAGACAATGCACTTCAACTTTAGACATGATTTTCAGAAAGACCTACAAGAGGCACTTAACTTGCAACAAATTTACTTTGAGCAATGATGAGCCATAAAGACCCATCATTTTCAGATGAGAATAGAAACCAAAAAAACATACCCAGGTGGGGGTTTTTGCTGGTAGAAAACAAGAGATAAAAGTCTGTTAATGTATAAATAAAACAACTCCTCTAAAATAGTTGATTGACCCTCTAGAATTTTTGTCTTGTTTGAATGGTAAGTCTAACTTTTATCACTGAGATCATAAAAATATCAACCCATTTGAAGGGGCTAAATCAGACTATGCCCTCAGCTGGTGAGAACTGTCACAAAGCTTCAGGGTAGATCATCCAGTATGCAAATTATTGACACCGGATTTGGAAAAGTCTCAAATCCCTGTAACGGCTTGAGGATCTGGCACAGAATTTCTCAAGTTCTGCTTGCCACTAACTGCTGCAATATATGTGCTAAAAACAGACGATATGGAAAGGTGAGTAATAAAACACTTTCTTGGAAAGATGGCAAATGGTTAAAAATGACCTTTAGATGACAAAAATTCTGTAAGAGCGACAACATCCCCATATTCAGAGGTTATGCCCAGCACATGATGTAGCCAAGAGGCTGACTTGATTTGTTGGCTAAATTGTTCAAAATCTCAGTGAGCCACTGAATTAGGATCCTCTTTAATGACCTTCTACATGTTGCCTAAATTTCTGTATGGCAAACAAGCACAGCTGTGACTGTTTTTGCTATCAACATTATTCCTATTAGCAAAGCTGTTCTTTTCCTGCATGTTAGGACCAACAGAATTGGGCAGGGAGTGGGGAATGTTAGATGCATCTTTAATCAACAATGGCCAAACCCTCTGTTGCTCAAGTCAATAGATTGGTATTGATTTAAGCCACAAGATTTGGCTGTGTAACATTAGCAGGGTGATCCTGGAATCAGTGGGAGCCAATGCTCTTCCTCACTCAGGATCAAACACCACTAGGTGAGTCAAAGATGCAGGACTCGGTATCCATTCTGTTGGATCATTACAAGTTAGCTTGAAAAGGAATTATGGGACCATAATATTGCAAAAGACTGGCTTTAATAATAGTGGTTATGTTCTATTTTAAATGTCCTTCTAGGAAAAGGCTTATTTTACAGAATAGATGCCAAAAAATGCCATTTTTCTGTAAAATGATTGTTTATCCACATGGAATGCATGTACCATATCACCTTTAAAGAGTGCTAAAAGCCAGAGACATACATTCTTAGCTTTCCCCCACCAGAAGATGGTAAAGGGCTAAAGCTCTTACTGCTTTAATTATGCAGTATCACAGTATTAGTCCACCCCTCAGGGAGCATACAGCACTTCAGTGAAGCATAGAAATTTTAAAGCAGTGTTATAAGAGCAAGCAAACACAGTAGCTGGCATCATTTCAGGGCTGAGCAGAAACAAAAACAAAGCCCTCATAAAGGAAAACGAAATTAAACCATTTGAAGAAATGCATATTAATTTTGCTACTGTGACTACAAAGGTAGTTTCTGCAGTCATCACAGCATGTGATGTGAGGTGGCACACACCACTTTGTGTCCCAGAAGTGCTAGAGACAGACCTTTCAGTCTTAGTTTTCCTCTCCAATGTGCTGAAGTGATCTTCTCCCACTATTGCTGCCAAAATTTCTCCTGTGCTTGCTTCCCACTCATACCTCTCTTCACCTACTTCCTATTTTCACCAGCTGTGCTCCAGATGCTGGGGCACTGCAGGGCCAAGTTAAATCTCTGTTGTCCTCCAGATCAGTGTACCGATACAAGAGATCCCTCTCCTTACCACCATCCTGTTGACAGACAATCTAGGCTGCCCATGCAGAGAAGTACATAGGTATAAAAACTGCTCTGTCACATGTTGGTACATGGCTATTCTGCTTCTTGAGACTAAATATAAAGCCTAAGCCCTCTGCCATCAGACTAACAGGAGTTCTGTGATGTAGGGCTCTTGGGCTCAGCAATTTGACTTTGAGTAGCTAAAACTGCTGCTCATCCTTTCATTACCTTGTGTGATGGTTTCTGAGATGGGGATACTCTCCTGGTCGTCCTTGACTGAGTAAACGCTGACGTTGTACTCCACACCAGGGTTTAGGTTTTCAAAGGTGCAGGTGGTCTGATCTGCACCTACTACTTCCTCCAAGGTAGAGCCCTGCTGCCCACTGGTAGGAGCCGTGGTCACTCGGTACCCACTGATGCCTGAAATACAGATACACCAGTATGCAGTAATCTTATGATGTATTTGTTTACATCAGGTCTCAGTATAAACCACTGAAGCAAACACATTACCTTTTACAAATGATTATGCCACCCTGAGCCCAGCAGGCAAGAGGTTGTTTCCTCAAGCACCCCAAAATAAGGTTCCTGGGAGGTAACCATGCCACTCTTACAGCATAATTTCACTTCCCATTGAGACCTTACCAAACTGAAAATCTCATGGCACGTTGAGAAAAGATACATCTACTGAGAGCAGGGTGTTCAAAAGCTTTCAATACTTGTTTTGTGGAAGTCAGCTGTACAGCTCCCATCAGCTATTGTGGGAGAATAGTTCATCTTGAACAGTTTCAGAAATCCCACGCTTACTCTCAATAACATGAGCTCATTCTTCGGTGCCAGAAATCTTTTGGTCCATTTTGCTTTCCTTCCCTTGGACTTTTTAAAAATAATCCTTCAAAGCCCTAAACCAGCTGAAATATTTAAACACATTCATACTCCAAAACAGCATTTTACATGGAATGTAAATCATGAAGAGTCCTATGGCAACCTATACTTAACTGTGAATTACATCCTTGAATATATCTAGAAATAAGTATATTTTTCTTTAAATTACTCAACAGCAAGCTTCCCATCAAAGTCTCCTTAATGAACTGCAAGGCTCCACAGAACAAATATTAGCATTCTGGTACAACAGGAGGTTCAAGCATAGTGTGAGTTCACATAGTTACCTGGAGTTGTGCTTCTATCCCAAGAGACTACCAGGATCCCAGTATCAGGATTGGGCTCCAGGCGCAGGTTGGTTGGTGGAGACAATGCTGCAAGCGTTTAGATAAATGGGTCAATTATGGCATTGAGAATCATGCTAGCTCCCTTAGCATCCCTCCTCCCCAGATTCTATCCTTATCCTCCAGAATTAGCTAAAAAAATATTCTCCCAAAGTTGTGACAATGCATTGCAAGAGCTAGTGCTACTGTCACCTATGCATCAAAAAGAAAAACACCTTCCAGACCACAACAGGAGGTAAAGACTAGAACTGACTCCCAGAAGAGAGCCATTCATCTTGGGAGCACATGGGAAGCAAGTGGAAGAAGGAATAATTGTGGAAAAGAAAATGTGTCATACGTGTAGTCACTCTCCTGATGATCGGAGTCTCTCTCTCCTGGCCGTCCATCAGGACTGTGAGGCTGTAGGTGTACTCCACTCCAGGGGTCAGGCCAGATATCACGATGCTGCCAGAATCGGAGATGACCTCCCGGGGAGCCTCTCCACCTTGGCTTGGGCGCACACCCAGCTGCAGAGAAGCAGCAAAGTTTGCTTTTCAGTCTCAAATATTCCTATTCCAGCTAACTATCAGCAACCAGACTTATCATCCAACATGATTATCATGGGCCTGCACGCTTCACGCCAACTGTTAATCCTGTATCTTGTGTTTTAGATGTCTCACTGATGAACTTGACCCGAAGCCCAGAGGACATGCTTGTACTGACCTCTGTGACCTAGACCTGCCCCTCGTAAGCAGTATGTCTTTTGCACCTTGTTCCTTTGTGCTACTATCTTCACCACAGTCCATAGTAAACAGCTTTAATCTGTCCTCCCTATCACAATGAAGCAAGATGAAAAAGAAACACAGGACTTCAGTTTCCCCTACCTTGAAACCAATCCTTGGGGCAGGTGTCCAGGTGATGACAATAGAAGTCTCAGTCACCTCTGCATTATAAGGAGGAACAGAGCCAACAGGCTGATCTGTGAAGTGAATTGACAAGAGTTGAAGTCTAGCTGCTGTGATGGACCAAACAGTTAGAAAACCTGACCTACAGCAGTCCAAATAGCAAGACGTATATAGTAAGTGCTGAACTATATTACTTCTGAAAATCAAGTTATCTGGGAGGGATCTGACAGATGACTTCTGTCTGCTCCCACATTCCTAGCAGGAGAGACAGGATAATATTCTGGACCAATGCGACTCAGGACAAACTGCAGCTAAATCTAAGTTAGTAAATAAGAGTGGTCACACGGTTCGAATGTACCAGCTCCATCCCGGACTTTGCTCCTTCCCTTTGCTTCTGGCATTCTTTTACCTTGGCTGTTCAACCAGGACACAGTATTTTCTCTGTCTTTTCCCAGCCCTGGAAACTTGTGTGGTGGGAATGTGAGGAATCTGCCTTTGCTAATTTCCGAGTTTGTAATAATGTGCTTCCAAAGAAAACTTCTGCTCTCTCAAGGGCTCTGCTTTCCCATCTAACCCATTGAGGACTGCTGTCTTCTAAAGACTAAGGTGCTTCATGTGTTTCCTCATTTCAGAATTTCCTGGTGAAAGACGGCAGAGAAGTGGACTTGCCAGTTGAGCTGCCGTATTTGGACACATTCTGCTTCGCATTGCTCACTAAATATGGTTCAGTGGTCTGTTAAAATTAATTTCATATTAATTGTTTTAAAACTGACAGCATCCTGTGCTGCTTTGGGTGAGCAATTGCCTTTCTCTGCTGGGAAATAATTCTGGCATTTCATTTGGAAAAAAGTAATTAACTGCATGGGTATGCTTAGTTGAGTAAGTCATTACAATCTCTGACTTATGCAAATGAGATTGTTGAAGTATAATTCCAACTGAGATAACTCCGCACATATATAAACTTTTAATTTGCACAGTCCGGCAGAATATTTGTGTGCAAATAAAAGCTGTTCATGGGTTAATTTGTAAATCTCAGTTGCATAATCCGTTTTCAAGGAGCAGAGAGCTTGTGATGCAGGAGAGCTGCTCCGTAAGTTCCCAAGGAACTTCCTTGGCACGTCATTTGATGGTTAACATGATGTATCCACTGGTTCAGACATCCCTGTGCTCATTTTACAGCTGCTGTAGCATGAAACATGCTTTCAGGGTCACCCTCCTCATATCCTGCCTGCTTTAATTATGATGTTTATTATGGGTGTTATGAAGAAGGTGGCCATGCTCGTGGATTTTAGCAGTTTATTACTGGCTTCTAAGTAACTGTCCCGGACTTCTTTGTTCCATCAGGTTTCAACTTTCAAGTGTGTATTATTAATATTATTTTCCCCTTCTTTGTCATCTTCCTACAGCATGTAGCTTTTTCTCTCCTGGAAAATAACATTATTATGCAATTTGCTTGGCTACTTTAAGATAAAGAGATGGATGCAAAGGCTAAATATGCACAAAGAAAGAGCTAGGAATTTATTTTTCCTTAGCAAATTAATTACTTGCTCCAAATACTCTCATTTATCCTGAATCTGCCTGGCCACTTGGGGAAAAGAATATTTCTGAGACAGATTTCTAAAACAATGGGACAGATGTTCCCTCTTTGTTCTTCACAACTGATGCTGTAGAGACTCGGCATTAGATCAGATGGATCCCTTCCTATTTGGAAGAATTACGTTTTATGATAAGGGTCAGAGTTGAACCAAGGGTCTGATGTCTCTGGAGAAATCCCTGAGTTTGGAAAACCCTCTGCTAGTAGGACAAAAGCGAGTTTCTGGAGGATTTGATATATCATCCTCTGGGGTAGTGATTTGGATAAAAATATCTAGAGGAAAAATTGATAAAGAACTCGCATCCTTCAAAAAATGCAAAGAGACAGCTAGTTTACAAAGGGACAATATGAAGAGGAAGAGAGTTTCCAAGATCTCCCCAAGATTTTAAGGAATCAGATATATTGCATTGATTGTAATTCTGAAAGTTATTGTCAAGTTGTTTAGAGACCACCTTCTCTGAAGGTACTGCTGAAATAGAGTCCTGAGGTTCATGAGATGACATACTATGACAATACACATGCTTGCAAGTTACTCCCTGCTCAAAACCTGAGACAATCACATACAGAAGCAATATTCGTCTCTTCTACTATGCGAAATAGTCTTATTATGTACCAGGGAGTTTTGATTTATTTGTTTACTTCAAGGAGATCGTGAAACCTAGCTGGTTGTTTTTCTGTTATTGAAATGTAACACTGAGGCAAATGGGAAAAGCTCTTAGTAGCAGAAATAAAAATTACGTTTTTCAGCCCATTTTCCAGATCTCATATAGGTACAACTTGGCTCAGTTTTTTTACACAGCCCCACAAGTCTCAGCTGAGTATCATCATCCTTAACCAGGCACCACTGACCATACGCATGTCCAGCCAGGATGCAGACTCACCTGCGTACAGCCAAATGTTAACAGGGTGGTCTGTTCTACATATAACCAGAACAAGCATGGAAGGACCATCATGGATACACATGGAACAGCCCTGTTTGGCTAATGACATCTCACAAATATCAATATAAAGTTTAGCGTGCAAAATGGCCCTTGAGACACTTGGGAGCTTGAATCATTTTCCACCTTGGAGGCAAAATCCTCCCCTCAAATCTCTTGCCCTGGACAAAGATGTATGTGATGCAGGCTTCAGATATACTGTATAGATTCCTGCATGTCATCTGCATCTCAGATAATTTATCCTTTTAAAAATACTGCTCCTGAAACAGAAGTCTGAGGATATCAATTATAACAGGAGAAATATCATTAATGTATATGGAACAATCCATGACCAAAGCTGGTAAAATGATGTGTGTGCTAGAAAGCTATTCTAGCAATCTTAAGAGATGAGGACACTGGGAATTTGTGAAACTCCCCAGGATATCTCTCACTTCTAATGGCTTCGCTACCCATGTTGCAGGCTGCTCTTTGCTCCTCTTGAACCAGCTACTCACCGCAGAGGCTGCATTGTAGGCAGCACTGTGTCATTACCAAGATAGAAGCATTCCTGCTGCCTACCTGAATCCCCATGTTTACTTTTCACAAGCTAAATGGACATGCAGAAAAGGTTATATCCACCTCTGTTTTAATATATTCTTGGCCAACAGATGAGTTCTAAGCTTCAGTTTCTGCCAAGACCTTTCTCACAGTCCAGAAACTGAAAGCAATACAGCCGCAAGACAGGAAATAATGTGTGCAAATGTGACCTGATGCAGATCAGTAACCATGCAGTTCAGGGCAATTAATTTCTAGCTCTTGCCATATTCAGGTACTAAGCCTGCCTTAGAATTACTTATTTTCATATTAACAGCACTAGCAACCAAGTGCTCCAAATGATAGCTTATCAGATATGCATTTTTTTATCCTCTAGGTTGATTATGCTTATAAACAGACCACAAAGAAGTGTTGTATGAAGGTAAACCTTCTCCATAAGGATAACACAACCCACTTAACTTTAAAGTATACCTTCATCTCTACCAACTGTAAAACAAATTTAAAAAAATATATGCTATGAAATGAAAAAGAAGAGCAGCCTACCATGAAAAAAGGAGAATTTGCCATGATAAGAGATAAATATGTATAAATGCCAGCCAAGAGATCATGCTAACAAACAGCTCTGAGACAAGTTTGCAGTAGTCATTAAAAAGTGATGAGGCAAACCTTGCGCAGTCCATGCTAATGAGCCTCTCCTGTGCTCTGACTGATGGGTGTAGTGAGCTTGTAAATCCCCACCGCCTCCTGGCTCTCTTCAGAGGGATGAAGTTAGCAGTTCTGGAAATAGTTCCTGTTGGTCATTAGCACTGATGACATCTCAGGGGAATTGATTTACTCTGTTGAGCTGTAGTGATGTATTGTTTGCTCATTTGTCCTCACCTTCTGATGCAGACGCTGGCTTGGGGCAGATGGACTCCAGCAGAGTTCTGCAGTTAAGGAACTGTTCACGAGCTTTGCTTCTTCCTTTTCAGAAACACGACTGGAGTCACTGAGGAGGCCCTGAAGGAGTTCAGCATGATGTTCAAGTGAGTTGCAGGGAACGCATGCCAAGGAGGAGGAAAGTTTTCCAAGAGGAAACGCTTGTGAGATATTTCTGGCACATGGATGGCTCCCGTTCGCAGGATTCTCTGACTGATCTGTTTGTAGCTCCTCTGATGTCTGCCCAATGTTGTCCTGAGCTGCTCTGATCTCTGCCAAGCGGCGGGAGCCTCCGGCGATACGGCCGCCTGGGAGCCTCTCCTGGGCACCCTCACTTGTGGGTGGGCACAGTGGTGTAGAAACTGGGACTGCCAATGAATTCCAGCTGGGAATATAGCCGGGTTTTGGATGCTTTTTAAGCAAAGTAAAGAACTTGTGCTTACTTTTTATGTATGTTAGATAGAACTATGTATTGATTCAAGCTGATTTGTCTAGAATAGTGGGCTAGTTAAAATCTGTTGTAGTTTTCAGCCTAATTTATAGCTTTGAGTAGTCAACAACTGATACTTAAAACTGTGGCTTTGTTTTTATGTTTTTAGGCACTTTGACAAGGACAAATCTGGACGACTTAATCACCAGGAGTTTAAGTCTTGCTTGCGCTCTCTTGGCTACGACCTGCCTATGGTTGAGGAAGGAGAGCCAGACCCAGAGTTTGAGTCTATTCTTGACACTGTAGATCCCAATAGGTACGTGGGTTGGACCTTTTATTTCTATATTGCGAAATACTGTATCAGTAACCTTTGGGAGGTTGGCGGAAGGTGTCTCACAGGCTGAGCGCTGTGCTTACTTCTGTTGTGGAGAGGCTATGGTTTTCACAGTTCACGTAAAAGACTTTATGGAGGCGAGACTGACATCCATGAAGAAGTTCACTTTAGAAAATGATCTGGTGCTGACAGCCTCCCGTGTTAAGACTTTCACTCCTCCCAGAAAAGTTGAAGACCCTCTCAGAAGGGCGTGGAAGTTCTGTGCTCGGGTATTAATGGACGGCAGTATTCACATGCTGTGTTTCACCGGCAGGGATGGACACGTCTCGCTGCAGGAGTACATGGCATTTATGATCAGCAGGGAAACGGAGAACGTGAAATCCAGCGAGGAGATTGAGAGCGCTTTCCGTGCCCTCAGCTCTGAGGGGAAGCCCTATGTGACCAAGGAGGAGCTCTACCAAGTAAGTACTGGTTGTGGCCCACCAGGGAGGAGCAGACTAGAGGCTTTTTGTTTGTGGATTGTTAACAAAGACCAGCATTAATTGCTTGGAGGTTCATGTCACTGTGATTGAGTTGGTTCTGAACCTGCCAGGGTATCCTCTGCACAGATGTGATGGTAACAGCCCTACCCAGTTGCTTTCTTGGCTGTATTATAGAGGAAGAGGAAAAGCTTTAACTGCCAAAGAACTACTCGGGTCAAGTAAAACAAGAGCTACTCGAAGGCCTGGGAAGGGGGTGTGTTCACTGCGTCTGCCCTCAGAAACTGATGCTTTCCTTTCATCACCTGGGAGACACAGGCCAGCTCCAAATTCCGAACGTCGGGCTCTACCTCCG
>JANZLP010000001.1:14823616-14837695 GCA_026930925.1 Chelictinia riocourii | reverse complement strand
TGAAATTTATTTTGTTATCCAATGCAGCCTTTGCATCAAAACATGCAAAATGGAAAGAATAATGCTTACTTAAATATAAATAAAAAAATAAAGACTTCAGTGTTAGAGAGGTTTAATTTTGTCCTATTAGTATCTCAAATAATTCTGAAACAAACACCTTTCCTTAAAGCTCAATTAACATTTTAAATAGTACTGTTTGTAAACAGTAGTACAACCATGAGGAACAAATTGCTTCCATTAGCAGTTTTAAGTTTGATCAACATGCAGGATTTAAAATTTTCTGTTTTCTAGGAGCAATAAAACCCACACAACTTTTTTTTTTTTTTTTTTTAGTTTTCAGGGGTACCATTCATAATATGCATTTTTATGAGGATTAAAATTATAGGAATGCTGGGATGGAAGGGCCCATTCTAACAGAAAAAAGATAGGATGGAAGGAAAAAGACACAGGTTTTCAAGCGGTACATAAGAGGAATGCTTGAAAAGAAAATAGAAAGAGTTTTATACCTTTGGGGATGTAAAGGAAACAAAGGTGGGAGAGAAAACATATTGGCAGGCACTCAGAGAAAAAAAAAAGATCCGGAGAGCAGCAAGGTTCACCTCTAATAAAGTTTGTGTTTTCAGCCTGATTCTCTACGCAGTTTGAACTCGAGCTCTTGACACTGAGCATTTTTTAACCTTTTTTTTTTTAATAAAAAATACCCAGGCAAAGCCTTTTGGAGTTTGATTGTAAGTACTGAAAAATAGGCAGTTATACAAAAGCCCATGCAACAATTGGGCTAGAAATTCACAGTTGAGACTAATGCATTCCATCTCCCTTGTCCATTAAAGCTGTGGAAAGCATGGGGATATTCATTTAATGTCATTATTGCAGAAGTGATGGTGAAGCCAGAGTTTGACTTTAGGATTTCCTGTAGATCAATATCAAGGCAGCATTTTTAAGCAAATATTTGTCTGCTAGGGATAGGATTGAGCCAAGATCATTTAAAAACACACATTTTTGAGAAAATATTCATTTTTTTGCCACATTATGCCTGAGTTCTTTTACTTCACACCTGACATCCAGAGACACTTGTGATCCTCTGTCATTACTGGTCTGAACTAGTTTTGAATTCTCCATATATCAATTCTAAATTAATCGCAGTGAAATTAATTCCTGACAACTTCATTATCTTCTTGCAGTGTGGAAACTGTTTCACTGTGTTAAATTCATTGACACATTCATCTGCTACTGAATTCAGAAGAAGATGATATGATATATGATATGTGATATTATCTACTTTACCTTTCTTCAGTTTGGGGACTAATTTACAAACCAGGAAATCTCTAAACTGTAGTGTTGTTAACATGTGGTACTCGTTTTATATTGTCTGAGCGATTTATCATTCTTTTCCAGTGATAATTACCGTCAATCTTAAACTGTCCCTAAACAAAACAAACTATAAGGACCACTAGATCTGGACTTCTTGATTTAATGGGATTTAAATTTTTATTTGATATTTAATTCATTATTTCTCCCTATGTTTTGGCTATATCACGTATAGAACATATAAGTAATACAACTAGAATCACTGAGAAGAGAGACTTAGCCCTCCAGAAGGTACCAGTATGAATTTCCTTCTGACTATCACAGGAAAGCTATATACAGTATGAGGACTGTAAGGACAGGATAAGTAAAAAGGGAGTAAAAAGTCTGCGAAGAAATTCCTTAGGAGAAAAGAAGTGGATGTGTTATCCTCAACAGGCTTGCAAGACAAAAATGTCGCCATAGGCAAACCTAAGACAGCAAAGCAACTCTATTTAATATTACTGGTGCACAGAAAATCTTTAGAAAGCAGATTTCTTAGAGACAATCGGAAATATTGGCAATGTTAACAGTTGGTCATTTGATACTACTTGTCATGCTGAAATGAATTCAATAAGACCAGTATAGTGACTGTGAGTTGCATTCCCAACTGGTATCGGTTGCAGATGTTTTCTTGTGTCTGGGGCTGTGACTGATAGGTGTATTGGCTCTTTGAAGGCTTACTTCTGCACAGCAGAGCCTAGGATTTCTCAGACTCACAAAGTGAGTGTAACGAAGTTCCTTCAGGCACCACCTCATGAGTTAGAGGTAACCCTGACACTCTCACAACAGCAGGAAAACTGAAGTGGGACTCCATAGGGAAGGAATGCTATCTGAAGACGGGTGGGTATTAGTGTGACACCTCCTTCTGCAGCAGGCTCTGGTGTTTAAGTTTTGCATTCTGTTACGCTACAGAAAAGGCAAGGCACGGCTTTCGTCACAGTACATTAAAAAAAGCTCAAGTAGCTATAGACTCCTTGAGCAGTTAAAGTGGCCAGCCCATTTGGGTTCTCTGCAGAGTCATGATTCAAAATGGCAACAGCAAGACTTTTTACACTCACTTCCCTGAGAGCGGAGAAAACTAATCTTGTTCCTATGCACCCTAGGGGTTGTACTGCTGGGAGCATCCCTAGAGGCCCTGCTTCTCTCTTTTTCCTGAAGGCTTTTCTCTCCCCATCTCACGATGCACTCCCTAAACCATCTTTTAGTGAATCAGGGTCTTCAGATGGTAAGAGCACATTGGTATTTCCCTACTAGCTAAAAGCAAATTGAAGAAAGTTGGTGTAACTGTGTCTAAATGTGTAAGTCCTTCTTGCCCTCCCTCTTCTACAATGTGCACACACACAGAGGCACGCACATGCACACTCTCCATTGAAGACTATTTGTAGCCACCTCTCTCTAACCCTTCAAATATTTCTCTTCCTAGGATGGTGTTGGAAGATTGAAGTAAATGTGGCATTTCTGTTAGACACAGACTGTCAGGAGCTCTGTAATTGCACACTGCACTCATAGTGCATTCAGTCTGAAATGCAGGAAGCATGTTAAAGGGATTTTGTTTTCTCCTTGAATGAAAAATAGATTCATGCCTTAATATTTTTCATCCTATGGTCTTGGAAGATGTGAGAAATATCTGCCAGTTTAATTTAATTTCCTTGTCCATGCTTAATTCAGACACCTCTACAAATCCACTTTTTAAAAATACAAAAATCTTGGAGTATTTTCAGGAAAAGTAAAATTGGAGTACTTGGGGATTTTGTGTGCCTATGTTTGGAGTCACAAGGCATCATGCACCTTCAGGCCACCTTCCTGCTCCCAAGTCACAATGTAAATTCTATACATAGGCTCTCTAATTTTTCCTCCAGAACAGAGAAAAAAAAAAAAAAAGTGCAGGAAAACTAACCTGCTTTATCAGAACTTTCATTTAAAGGCATGAAAAACTACAAGTGACAGCTGTGCAGATTCAGTGAATGTGACATTTCTGAATTTCTTCAACTTGACAAGTAAACACCTTAAATCGGTAATGCTATATGCATAATACATGACCTGTATTTTGACATCCATCATCAAATGCTGACTTGAGAAAATACAGGTTTGTACGTCAAGGAATAGCACCCATAAAGCAGGGAGAAATTCAGGTCACAGGGTATTAGGAAAACTCTATTTCATTACAGAAGCTGAAACAAGCTAAGGCATCAGATTTAAGATCCATTTTCAGCTGTGAAAAGATTCAATTCCTCTGCACAGAGCATTCATTTAGAAATGACATGCTTTCCTCACAGCCTCTTTTCATTTTCCTTTTCATATTCCATTTTCTCCTTCAGTCCCCAAATCTTGTTCCATTAACGCTCATCAAAATCGTAAAACAGGGCTGATAGTTGTGATCTTCTTATAACCACAGTGTCTCCTTGTTCAACAAACAACTGAGGGAGCTGTGGCTACAATTGCTTAACAGGATCAACTTCTACAGTAAAATTCACATGGCCTGTGCAAGCCTGAGCACAGTCCCTGTGTAAGGAAATACAGTGAGAGCAGGATGCTTCTGGAAAAGGGAATCCTCTTTGCCAGCAATTAGGAGGTAAGGTGCAGCACAACCACGTCCATTCCTGCAGGCACTGCCTCTGATACTAAATTGCTGTACTGGGTGAGTGCCTTTGCATCACTTGGGTTTTGGTTTTTTATGTTTTGGTTTGGTTTTTCTTTTCTCTTCACTTATTAAACTGTCTTTACCTCAACCCATGAGGATTTTGCTCACTTTCGCCCTTCTGCTTCTCTCCCCCACTGCAGTGGGGGGACGGGAGCAAGAGACTGGGTAGGGGCTTAGTTGCCAGCCAGGGTCAGCCCACCACCATTGGCTATAGAGATCACCACCACCACATCAAACTCAAACAATGACTTGGACTTCAACAGGAGGTACCAAGCCCTTGTCCCTCTCTGAAACAAGATGCTGCCAAACAGTGGATTAAATATATCATGTCTCTGAGAGGAACACAGGCTCTGGGCTCTTGACGTGCTCAAAATCAGTGAGGACTGGCAGTCAGGAATCACTGCTTCCCTCCCGGCAGCAGGCTCCCTCTTTGAGAGGCAGGGACTCCTGTGCCCTAACTCAGCTACCTGCTCTGCAGGAGTTTGAGCCTCCTGCAGTTCTCTGCAGAAAGAAGCTGGTTCAACATCTTGATTCTGTGCAAAGAAATATTTCCCAGCTCCCTCTGGGATAGAACTGCTCACAAAAGTAGGTGAAACAACCAAACAACTGCATTAGAGGCAAGATCCTACCTCTTTAAGGTGTTCTCAACTTTGTGGAAGGAGAACCTCGGGGAACTTCCTCCCCATGAGGAGGCAAGCTCTTTTTTCCAAGAGTTACTGGGGATCCAGGTGCTGCCCAGCTCAGAGCTCAGCAGGGCCAGTTGGCTATGATGAGCCCTCCTTGTCTCTTACAAAACATCACCTAACAAGTGATGAGCAGTACTGGGCTTCTGTGAGAGCTGTGCCTCCTGAGCCAGGCTGGTCCATGGTCCTCTCGGGAACTCAGGGCAGCACTAAGAGTGGCTCAGCAGTAACATGCAGGTATTCTGGAAGCCATAGTGACACTGTGATGAAATTCAAAATTAAGGAACGCTGGCATGGCTTAACAGTGACTTCTGCCCACTGAAAGCATAAGCAATAATTACAGTTTGCCCTGCTTACGTGTTGTTTGGAGCAACTGCCCTGATGGCCACATGATCTGCTGATTCTGCTGGCTATAAACCACTGGGTTTTGTTCCTGTGCAGTTCACTTGACTGAGTAACATCCCATGAAATGCAAGAAGGTTTGCCCTACATAGCAGTAAATATATACTTTTAGTTTGCTGAGGGGCCAGTAAAGGTTTACTGGGGTTTTAATCTAGAAACAAAATTGGCTCTTGGATGTGCACTGCTTCTGTTCCACTGACTTCACTGAGACCCAGATGGGCATATTCTCAAATCAGATTTTTATGGTACATTTATAAAATAGCTTCCATTCTAAAGGATCATAATAGATCCTTTATGATCCTCTTCCCCTTTCCCCTTGCCCCTTTCCTCTTCGCCTCCCTTCCCTTTCAAGTATGTATGATTTATTAAACTGGAACTCTGCACAGGCAGAATGCATTTTCCTAAACCGAAAATCTACTTGGCAGACCTAAAGGTTGTGGCTTTGTCATTAAAGTGCCATGTAAATTGATAGTGCCCTTTAAATAATGCTATTCTAGGGAAAGGTGCCATGGGATTCACTGGGTAATGTATGCACTAAAGTCCTCAAAAATATAACTTTTAAAGCATATATACTATTAACTAGCTCTGGCTCATCTGCGAAGCATAGAACAACAATCATATTTTGAGCATATATGAATAACACACAGGTGATGAACTGCCAAACACGCCCCCGAGAAGTTATCATGCAGGAATATGGGACAATGACTTTCATTAAGCAGAGCCAGCCAAAAAGAAATAATTCTCTTACAAAAGTACCTCACAGCTATATCCCTTTGCTACTGTTTGCTGGCAATGTCAATTAATATTCCAGTGAATTCAACTGAATGATAGACTATACCTGTTATTCTCCAAAGTACAGCCACTTGGGTATACCTGGAAAGTTCAGCAGCAGTCATGCAGCTAAAGAGCTGCTGACATTCATGGGAATCTGTTACAGCCATTCAATTTAGAAACAATTCTAGCCTCAACGTCCCATGTGGTCTGAGAGAGAAAGTTGCAGTTTGGCCTCAGAACCTGGAAATCCTAAATTCTGGTTTCAGTTCTGACTTTTACTGTAATTTGTGCCTGAAGATCTAAAAATCTCTTGGCGATTATCTCTAAAGCTCTGGAAAAGGAGAGGAATGTGGGAGAGCAGATGTGACCCCCCTCTAAATGGCTGCTTGTGCCTCTTACTTTCCTCCTTTCAGAGGTTAAGCGGCCCCCAAGGACTACTTGGTGGTCCATTCCACTGGAGGGAATGGGCAAGACTTCCTCCAGCTCACGGCCCAGTACTCCTTGAATGGAAGGAAATGCTGCAGCTTCTCCCAAAAGCAATGATGGGAGAGCTCCAAAAGACCCTGAAACGGGGCTACTAGGGACAAAATGTGCTAAAGAGGATTGCTGTGAGGAGCCTGGGCAGCAGAGGAGTTTGCATTGTTGAGCACAGGGGTGACAGATCACCCATCAGGAGCCAGAAACCCCCTCCACAATTAACAGGGGAGAATTAGCAATGCCTGCAATCGTGTGCAAACCAGCACACATTAAGCATGGACAAAGGAAGGAAAAAAGTTATGACAGCTGGAAAAGTGCAGTTTCTTATGACTGTTATTTTCTTTTCGATTTTTGTGTTTTGGCCAAAATCCCACCCAGTGGTGGTGATGGGGGAAGGCTCCTAATTCTAGTGGCTGTTTTTATTTAGTCATTACGGGTTTCTAAGAATAATTTGACTTTTGAGTAATAAAGGGGTTTTTTCTTTTAATGGAAGGACAACAGTTAGTTATGTTCATGTTGTTAGCATAACTTGCATCTCCCTCAAAACCCAGAAACGGAATTGAAACCCTCCCTTTTTCCACAGCAGTCTTTAAAGTACTAAAGCAAAGTGAAATAACGGTGATATCACCACCAGGAGCATGAGATGAACTTGGCCACAAATCGTGGCGTTTGAGTGCAACTGCTTTTATTCTCTCCCAGTGAATATGGCAAATCACGACGAGTCTTGTTTGGTTTTAGGCAGGTCTGGTCAAAATCCAAAAATAAATGCTAGTGCTGGGTTGAGCTTGGCTTGCTGCAAGGAAGTTGAATACAGTGAGCAAGCAAACAGCTATTTGTCATGATGATTATGGGAGAGTGCGTAACGGGTTGAAATTGAAAGTCACAAAGGGCTGAACTGAGCCAGGAGCATCCAGAAGGAAAATATTTTAGCTCCAAGCTGCGGTTTGTCCCCTGTTTCCTTCTTACCCCTTCCACCCAGCCTTACATGGAGCCAAGGAGTGTGGATAGTTCTTTGCTGCCAATTTTGAAAGGTTTGCTTTTTTTTTTCCCCCTCTCCTTCTTTTACTGTTGGTAACCTGATTTTTTGGCTGCACTCTCAGAGATGAGAGAAGCTCTCACTTTCACTTGTTTTTCAGCCCTGCCCAGAAGTTCTTGTTGGCCGCGTTTTATACTTTCCAGTTTCTGGGGAAGAAGTTGGGTCTTCTCTCCATCTTCATTCACACTTTCTTTTCCCTACTCTTCCACCCTCTCGCTTCCAGTAGTCCAGGTCTCCTGGCCAGCAAGATGTTCCTTGGTTTCTGATGTATTTATTTTAACTTGGCTGTTTCTGTGGCCCAGCAATAGTGTCACTTCTCCTGTGGGACTTTCACAACTATTTCTCTTCTGTGGGTGGGAATGCAGCCCAGAGAGAGAGGCCCAGAGCAAGGCATAAGGGCTGTTTCTGACTTATTGAAACCCTTTGTGGATGATGAGCTTCTAGCAAGAAATTTTAGTAAAGTAGGCTGGAATTTCATTCTATGTCAATCAGTAAACTCTTAATTGGTCTGAAGAGCTTTGCTAGTGGAGAGTTTTGGTCCTATATAGGCATAGGTATTGATAAGATTTGTTTCCTCCCAAGTCACTTCCATCGGAAACCTCTAACTTTAGAGTCAGGCTGAGAAATTGAACTATCTCAGTCCTACATCTCATTGCTTAACTGTTTCTGGTGTGGCTTTATGTTAAAACTATATGTGCTTTGGTTAATTTTTAGTTGAAAGCTGGACCTCATGGCAAAGGACTTTCTATACTGACTCAGAGAATTTCTGCTCTGTCATTAATCCTATGAAATAATTCCTTACTTTCAAATGTTGATTATAGTGGGCTAGAGTTTTTTTTTTTTGCTGGCACTCAAAACTGATAATAGTCTGCATATGGTTTTTTTATTATAGTCCTTGTTCTAGCTTTTGGGGTTGCTTTGCATCTTGGACTGGCTTGGAGTTTGTATTCTCAGTCTATACTGAACTACCTATCCATGAAATCATAGACTGGGGACGATGCTTTCCAACAGTCATTACCTACTTCTAGCTTTCTGACAGCATTTATGGAGTTTGCAGTGTTCTTTATTGTTGAGATGATGAATTATTGTAGTAACAATAAATATACATGGTTTTCTTGGTCCATTTTACATAATTCTTTCTGCCATCTATATTGATACAGTCACATCAAAGGAGTTTCTGTGTGCAAATTAAAGTTTTATCACTGATAGTATTTAGCCATTGATGTATGTATGATTGGCTTAGCTAGATATGCTGCAAGAGGTTTTCCACTGGAACATCACAAGTGAAAACATGTCCATCTGCCCAGAAAAAGGAGCTGTGCCCATGTTCCAGAAATCCATTTCACTACTTCTGAGCACTTACACACCGATTTAATGCATCAAAGTGTTTTGCAGGAAAGCTGGTGATTCAAACACATCTCTTCTCTTGCAGAATTCTCCTCTCAAGACCAACAGGCACCTTTGACTGGTGTGTGGGGAAGGGATGGCATCATATTTTAACCTACACTTTCTTGTGCACAGCTCTCCTGTAAAGGCATAGGATCAGTCACCAGGCAGGCACTTAGGCATGTAATGGATGGAAAACTGAATCACTAACCTGATTACAGTAAGGTGATTGCAGTCCAGCCTGTTGAACTGAACAACAAAATTCACATTTGTCTTAAAAGGAGTGGGATTTGGGACTGTTAGCATGTTGATCTAGGGACTTTCCAAACTGGGTAACTGTTAGCATTTCCCTTTCATATGGAAACAGAAAAAAAAAGGGGGGGAGGTTCAAAGGAAAGAAAAGCCTAAATAGTTCAACACAATCTGGAGAGGAGAGCTTATCATTATGTTGTCCAGGATAGCTTCTGGCAACACCAAAACAGCTGAGCATAATTCTTAAGTGAAGTAGGAAGTTTTGCAAAGATGCATCATATCTTGTGGTCATACGCTAACAACAAATATCCCAAAGCTCTTGATGATGCATCTGGTGTTTTTACTCATTGAATATGTCCCAAGCCAGCCATATATACTGGAGGCACATTTTTTGCTTAGTCAGGTCATACAGAAATTAAAGAAAACATTATCTAAATACGTATCATCAAATCAAGGTATTAATCTGGCTTGATTAGTATAAACCCACTTGCTGTCCATTCCATAGCTGAAAGAATTATAGGGGCAGGTAGAAGCTTCAGAGTCTGGAGATATACATTGCTTCTGCATTTGATTATACTCTCCAGATTTATACATGATGTGGAAAGAGGTCATAGCTGACTTTCCAGGAACAGCGTTCATATTTTCCACAGAGTGCCTCAGTATAAAATGCAAATTACATGCACATTAAATGAAGGGAAAGTTTTTTGCCAGTATGTCTCTTCAATTAATTTATAATCAGAAATGTCATGTGTGATATTGAAAATAAGTGCTACACATGGCATTTAGCTCCTGAGTGACACTTCCTTCTCACTTTTTTCAGGTTCTGTTTCAGTGGTGTTCAGGGACATGGAAATGGGAGGCTGTAAAGGGCCTGTATAAGTGTCCTGTCTTTAGAGAATATTTTGCTGAAACATAGCTTCTAAAAATTACTCTTTTTTCCTCTAGCAAATAAGACAGCCTGAGACATTTCTTATATGGAAAACCTTGAAGGAGGAAACAAAAAGGAAAAGAGAAACATACCTTTTGATAGGAATTAGATAGAGCATCTGTGCATGAGGAAGAAATATTTAAGACAACAAAATTCCAAGGACCACATGAAAATCAGTAGTATTTTACCAATGTTGTAAGATGACTCTATGGTAGAGCTTTGGGCTCTGGAGTACTGGTGTTTAGGCACCTCTGAAATGCCTGGGGCTCAGGTTGACATATGGACGTCTGCCTCCCATTTGTTTGAGACCTAAGATTGTTTGACAGGCCAGGTCCAAGGTACCTGTGAGCCTAAGAAGTCTCACTGAAAGACAGTACAATTTAGGTTTCTCAGTACCTGAGTCTGTATAGACATGCCATTTAGGCCCCTGGCTCCCGTGTCTGGTAGAAGCATTGCCAAGGGGAAGAAGGTAGGTCAGCTGGGGAAGCAGGGTTAGGCTAGAGGCAACCCAGTGCACTGAACTCGTTGCTGTTGTTGACTCACAGCTTAGAGATCTGTGAGGGAATTTTTGTAGCTGAAAGGCTCAGATCCTGACCCTGCAAGGATTAATTAAAGTGTCTAGCTTTACCTGCTGCAGTAATTCCACTATTTGATTTACCTTGGCTGTCACCTGAATAAAGCTAGGCATGTGCTTTGTCTTTCCAGAGCCCGCTCCCTGCACCTCTGTGAGCAGCATTTAAATACATCGGTATCCTCAGCCTTGCCACTGGGAAAGTGTGTATGAATAAGCTGCATGACAGGGTCATAAATTACATGGAGAGTAGAACAAATCTTGGCAGCAGATCATAGCCACTGAAGAGATGAGAGCTATGGCAGACACATGAGGAGGAAAGGAAAGGAAAGGAAGACTAATATTTAAAAGGAAGGCAGAAATTTTACTACTAGACTCTGTTCCATTGAAATGAGACCATTTCTGACCTTGGTTTCTTTGGGAGCAGGCTTGGTCTCTTAATTTCTGTTTAATGTTTTTCTTTTTGTCTAACCTCTCAGGGAAGGATTGATGCTTTCAGACCATTAGAAATTCTGCCTTCCTTATAGAAAAGCGAAAATCAAAACCATAAAGTGCAACTGATTTTTAAGCAGGCCAGAGCAATGCCACAAAAGCATGTACGCTGTGCATGCCTATCTCTGAATCCATAGGCTGCAGCTATATCCTTAACTTTGCGTGTCAGCCTTCATGGGATATGGGCCTAAATATTCTTTCCACATCTAGTGTCCATCACAAAGTCTAAACACCATTACTGTGTGAAATTATTTTTTTTCTTTGAAGTTTCATAACCTTGTAACATTGCTATGTGTTGGAAAACTGTAGTGTGACTTTAAGACATGCTTGGAAAACCTTCAAACAATTACAAATATGCACACAAAAAACTCTGTGCTTAGATGAGGTAATCCACAAGAAGGTTTCCAGTTGGCCTTTTGAAAACCAACTATTTTATATATAAATGTCAACGTTAATTAAAAATCAACACAAAACAGGAAGTAAAGAAACCATAATGCTGTATTGGTTATATCTGAATATACTGATTAAGTCCTACCCCATTACTAAGTTTATTCGTGTTCTTGGAGGCAGTCAATTTTTTTAAAAGAAAGAAAGATACAAATACCCACTGGAGGATACAGCCCATCAGATGATTTCATATTGAAACCAACACGTGGAGAGCAATTTTCAAAGACATTGTGGGTCCTTGCATGATGGCTGATTAATAATGAAAATGCATCCTAATCCTTTTGGCATTTGTGAAAATCCCTCCCATGATTTAAGCATATTGGCCAAAGTCCCCTCCCTGGAGAGCTGCTGTTGTCTGCGTAGGCTTATACCATAAATCTGTGAGACCTCATGAATTAATATTTGTGTGCTTATGCTCTTAGCTGGCTTTTGTGAGTGGTACTAGATGGCTTTTTAGATCCAGTCCTCAGATACACAAAATGTGCCTTCCAACCTGCTGCTTATATCCAAGGTGCTGGAGGGAATAGGAAATGGCCTGAGCTTAATCCGTCCTCAAGACAATCTTGAAATGATTCATTTGCGGTTGTCCTCAAGTGCCACACAGCAGGTTTCACTACTACTGAGTTTTTGCAGAAGGCTGCTTATTTATTACTGCTGCATACATTACTGCATTTTTTTAGGAATGGAAGAATATGCCAGTGCATTCATGTCAGCTTCACTACGTCACTAGCGGGCCACACACTTGAAACAAGTTCCCAAATCATAGCACTTTAAATCAGAAATCATATGCAGATAAAATTAATTTCATAAACATGCCCCATAGTGTGTCCAGTGCTATGCGCACTATTTCTTTTTATGAATGCACAGGGACACTGCAAATATGCCTCAGCTAAGGGTGACTGTTAACATCTTTAAGTCCTGTTAGGTCAAATTCTCTCCTAAATGGTAGACAGGGCATAAATAAAATGGTGAACCACACTCATCTCCTTCCTCAGATAAATTACCCGTCCTGGGGACAGGATGGGTTCAGAATGGTGTGTTCGCTCTTGGAAGTGGTGGGGGTGTGTTAGGTGAATGGGAGCCCCAGGGTAGAAAGCTGTCTGGCAGAACGAGGTCCCCAGGAACAGAGAGGGTGCTCAGAGTTTCCCTCATGAGTGCTGCAAGGAACATTACTGAAGTTGGCATTGCCTGCTGTATGAGGTTTAGAAAGTGAAATAGAGACTGGTACCTCTCAAACAAGGTAGTTTGCATAATGCTCATGATTGATGAGTATCTTTTTATCCTTTCTTCTACTATGGGGTTTAAGGCAAGGAGGAGCTTTGTAAAATGCCAGTCCGCACACTTCCCCGATGAGAAAAGTTTCCAAGCATGAGGAGAGATTTAGACCTGCTGTAGGCTGCTGTAATGAATGCAGCTTTCTCCATGTTGCTTTCTTGTCCATTTGATCTGACATGCTGCCTGCACTAGTGACCAAGCCAGGTAAGAGTACGGCTGAGAAAGCAGCCCTGTGTACATCCTGCCCCATAAAAATTATCTACTAGATCTCTGAGGATCCTTTTTAGCACCTGTGTGTGAATGCAGCCAGCCACACCAGCTGATCAGCATCTAACTGTCCTGCTATACGGCTGATATCATTGCCAGTGCAAGTTATGTCATAGTGTATGTGACTATGGGCTATGATTATGTAGTTCTTAGACAAGCATGTACTTGTTTGCGTATATAGTTCAGTGAGTTATGTGTTTAAAGAGGAGATTCATCTCCAGGGAAGGTAACATGTTCTGACATTTCAAATGCCACACTAGATATCAGTCCCTGATTTGTTTTGCCTTATTGAAAGAAGAGACTTCATTTATAAAACTGAAGTTTTGATGTTGATTTTAAATCCAAGCATAGCTTCAGGGTGTTTTGATTTGGGACCTTTAAATTTAAATTCATGTTCAAATTTACATTCATATGTCTACTAGATATTCATGTTGTATAAATTCTGCATATATGAACAAATTATATGATGTTCATTGGGTGGGAACTATTAAACATCACCTTGCTAAACTGGTGCTGGAAGAGTCAACAACAGGGGCAGCATCGCAAGCACCACCTCTGAGTCATGACTTCCCAAAAGTAAAGATTTTTTGTAGGGTAAAGGCTCAGCAAATGCCCATAACTTCCTGGAAATGACTAGAAATCAGTCTGCATTCTTTCCTGCTGCAAAGAAACCTGAGAGAGGCTGCAAGCAACTGCCGAATCCTGCAAAGAAAGGAAACTTTTCACCTGTCACCATTTGCAAGTTGCCAGAGGCAATGAAAGTATAAATGCAATAACTCACTGCAGTAGCAATAGCTTTGCAGTGAACTTCAGTCACTCTAAACCCCTGCGTTATATTATAGGGTATGCTGAGCATGATGAATGCTTCTGATTTAAAATATTCCAGAGAGAACATTTTTTATCTCTCTCTTCTTCCAGACTTCTACCAACTGTGTTTGCATCTAATAAAAAGTTCTGTTGGTGCTCCCATCACCTTCACCTTGCACAGGGTGTCTAGGAAGGGAGGGCACTGAGGGAACCTTTTCTCTAGCTCATCAAAAGAGTGTCCGTTTGGTGGAAAGCCTTGGGGGATAAGGTCTGTTAGTTAGTTTGCTTACCAAG
>JANZLP010000001.1:14774896-14789269 GCA_026930925.1 Chelictinia riocourii | reverse complement strand
CAGCCAGCTCCAGGCTGAATTCAGGCTTACGTTCCCCTTCGGCAGCCTTAAGGCAGGGTTGGGACAGCACACAATTCCACATTACGATCTCCTGCTCCTGTTCCCAGATACTGCACTGTCTGTTGAGCTCCTCTCCTAATGTTGCTTTTTCTTTGACGAGTTGTTCTAGCTGGGCACACTGCAGCTATGTTATCCACCACGGCCTTCAGGCACGAGGGGGACTTGCAGCTGCTGGAGGTCCATGCAGCCCAAGGTCTGGGCAGCTATTTCAGTCCTTGGGAGGCCTGTTTGGGTGGAGGTGCCAGCACAAGCAGGCTGCAGTGCTTTGGTCTGTGTTTCTGCCTCAGCCTTGCAGCTGTGGTGTATGGACACCATTTTCTGTCAGGAGGACACACTCTCCTCAAAAAGAAGAAAGGAAAAAAAGCCCGCTTGGGAAATGGCAGTTCTTTTGAAAGCTGTCACCCTGGGGCCCTCAAGCTGCTGGGTGGGCTTTTGCAGCCACCAGCTGGGACCCTCGGGGTGCTGGGCCAGGCCCGGCCCGGGGGCCGCTGCTGCTGCCCGGCAGCCCCTTACCCGTGGTGGCACTGCCCCGCTCCCCTCACTAGAGCTGGCACCTGCCGGCCCTGGCCTCCCCACAGGCAGCCCAAGGGCAGCAGTTCCGGCCGGCTCGGCAAGGGCTCTGTGTGATGGTGAACTCTGTCCCTAAATTGAAGGCCCCACACACTTTAAGGAAAGCAGCTGTGTCCCTCGCTTGCCTCAGGGGTGGAACGGCGCCATTACTGTGTATGAGCATTATGTGAGACTCAGGGTGCACAGGCACAGCCCCAGGCCGTGACTGAAACCCTTGGAGCAGAAGGTGAGGCGGAGGCTCACGCTGCGTGCTTCACACCGCACGAACCCCGGCTTTTTGGCCTTTTGCCCTGCTCACGTAACCCATAATTGCCTCAAGTTTTCAGCTTGAGCTGTTATATTGATCATGTACTCAGGGTCCAAACACCATGGCTGTCAAGGAAATGCCCACGACTCTTCAGGTAACCAGAAGCAGGACTGAAAATGTTAAGTTCCTCCCTGACAATACCACATATGAAGGTTTTTATTGGATAGGGACTTAAATGCATTATAGTGAGTATATCAGCTTATTATCTGGTGTATGATGATAAGTTGTCCCTAGCTATGCAGAAATGCATAGCTGATACATGCCTTGGCTTTTTTATTTTTAACAAGAAATTACACAGTTTGATCATTTTGTTTTTTTCCCCGTGAAACTTTTAATGCAGTCTGCATGCATATTACAGATCTATGAACTCACTGTACTCCAGAAATTCTATAGCTGAAATAAGAGTCTAGACACCCTATTTCTATCTAAAAAGATGCTTATTTGTGCAGGCCAAATTAATTTGAACTGTCCACCTCTCATTTGAAAGGCATTATTTCTGAAGTGATAGTTGGAGTTATTTTTGTGTGCTGTGTTAATTTGACTTGGACTCACGGTTGAATACATGACTTAGGTTTGTTGCTGCAAACCTTCTGCTCGGCACCAGGAGCAGCGGTTGGGAAGTCAACACAGAATCCTCAACTTTTCTCAGCAAGGATTAGTGCTTTTAATACCCAGCTTCCAGAAGCTGGTATGTAATGAGATGGTGAAACCTGTTCTAAAACGTTGTTTCTGAATGATTGTAACTGGTGTTTTGTCATAGGACCTCAGCAGGCATTGTTAGTAATTAGTATCTTTATATATAATCCTTAACAATTTCCATATACTATTTGTAGAAGCTGTGTGTTGGAGGCTGATGAATAATCCATGTTATTGAAGATACACATGCTCTATAATTACACTGTTCCTTCTAATTCTGCAGTCAGAAAAACATAGCGGGTAATGACATACATGAAGCCTCGTTCCAGGTTGAAAATGAACAGTGCATCATTAGTCTGTTATGCATGCTGCTTGAGACAGGTTTTCCAAACTGTTAAGTGTGCTAATGACTTCCTTCTTTTGAGGATCTAATGCTCTGTCTTTGTAAACTGTATCTTTTGAATGCTGGCCACTTTTGAGATTCTCGCTCCTGCTGAGGAACATGGAGGGAACTACTTGGGAAAGGTGGTCTGGATGCTGCAAGTCAGAACTTCAGAACTCTAAGTGCCCAAGAAAGTCTTGTAAAAGTTGTCCTTGCTTCAGCTCTCCATATCTTGACATAACCCTAAGGAGAAAAGAGATTCTCATTCATTTAATTTCTATAGTTTTAGAAGATGAAATGCATCAATAAGCAATGTTTCAAAGTCATGCTCTTTCTCTTACTGGCCTGATTTTTGGCTAAAAGCAAGAAGCTATCTAATTGAATTTGAAGGTTCTGTCATTTCATTAAGCAATAATATAATGTGAAATCATCCTCCTAAAATCTTAATTTTTCAGGAGTTTAGCATTGCATATCAATACATAGAGTAAGCCAAGAACTTATAAATTATCATAAGGTGGGGAGTCACAGGACTCAAGGCCTACTCCACCTTCTTACGCTCATTATTTTATGCTAACTCTGCAATCACTTTGTGCCTTGCAACCCAAATAGTAGAATATCATTAGAAAACAGATTTACAAGTTCACGGTTGTGGTAACACCTGCTGAGGTAAAAAGCTTATTCAGCTCTTATAAAAATAAAAGAGTGCGCAACAGAGGTGGTGTTATCCACATGATTCTAACTCAAATCCAAAATGGATGCTTGAAATTGTGGAGAAGAACAGAATCCAGTGATGGATTAGAGACACAGAGTAAGACGTGACAAAGACCAAGTTTAGCCTTCATGTAAGCTATGTGGTAGAAATGAATGGCTTGAGTCTGTTCTGTGAATAAAATTCAGCCTCAGTTGATGGTGGAAGGGAGAATTGATGGATGTTTTGTTACTCTGCTTTGTGCTTTCCGTAAGCAAGAGGCAATCCTCTTTATCATTCCACTTATTCTCACACCAAAGGCTCTGAAGTCTCCTTCACTACTTGTGAGAGCACCTGGGTGATGTTTCTGACAGTCCTGTGTTCCTCTCCTTTTCACCATGGTTTGTCTGATGGAGCAGAAAGGAGAGTCAGCATGGCCTGCACTGACATGAATGGTGACTGCTGAGAGATCTGATCCAGCTTCACACAGTAATGTTCTCATAATGAAGCAGATAAAAGTGCAAAATTAAATAACTCAAACTTTTTTAATAAAGTGAGTGCATATTAGAGTAGCGACCACAATTTGTTTGGTTGTAGGAATGCTTTCACCAGAATGCTGATAATAAAAAAATTGAGACATCTCCGAGAGGAGCAACAGGAAAAAAGAAAACCAGCCCAAACTGGAAGAGTTGAAGGAAAAAAAGGTAAAGTTTAAAATAGCCAAATATATATCACCTAGAAAGTGACAATTTTGGTTCTGATTCAAGAAAGCACTTAAACATTTACTTAAGTGCTGCTCTGAATAAGAATGCTTTCCGGAGTTGAAAAGCAAAGGAACTGGTAACAGTCTAAGTATCTAGCATCCTGTCCCTGATGTAAGGAAAGAATAACTTGGGAAGATGTAAATATTAAAAAGCTACATTTCATCTGTTCAGAATACGATTTTTGCTGTTTCAAGTGAAACATTTCTTGGGACATTCTAAGGTAAGAAAATATGATAGTAGAAAACATTTTCTTGGGAATAATTCCAGCCTGGCTGGGAAATCAATTCATTGACCCTAGAGATTTTCTTGTGTTGTTTGCTCCATTGGTACACCTAAAAAATAAAATTAGGAAAGAAAACCGGAACTGGCAGAAATGTGAACTCACTGCTACTTCAGTGTTAACTTTCCAGTAATGATCTTTGAAGGCTGTTGAGTGAAACCCTCCTTCTCCCCTTCCCCCTTCCTATTACCCTTAATATATTATTATCCAATTTAGCTCCCCTGCCAAGGGAATCTTTTGCTCTATGATCTCTGCTGTAAAAGGAATGAAAAAGCACAAGTAAGCTGACAAAGTCTGAAGGAGCAAACTACACCAGGTTCATGCATAATGTAGCCATCATATCTTCTGTTCTTTTAATATTAGTGAATTCATATGATATTCAACACTCACACTCAGAAGAGAGACATATCTATTCCTTACTTATGGATATTATTTCTGCGTTAATGAATTCTCTTTCCATCAACAGATGAAAATTCAGGAGACGGGGAATTCCTCCTCTCTCAAGTTCTCTTGATAATGAAACATTTTACATAATTACCAATAAATTATAAGAACTTAGTTTTCTTAGAAAATAAATTTTAGCATAGCTCTCACATACCATATTATAATGCTTTTTAATACTTCAGCTTCCAAATGCAAATGTAAGAGAAGTAGCATTCTGGATTAACAAAAACAAACAAACAAACAAAGACAACTGAAAATAAATTTAATTACAAAGGCAATTCACTTCAATGGCATAAAAAATTAATCTTATGTAACTTTAAAATGTATGTCTACTGCACTAAGTCCCAAGGCAGTACAGTATTGAAAAGTATGGAGTAGGCTTATTTCAGTCATGAGGGAACAGCTCATACAAACTTCCTAGAGCACTTACTGCTATAAGTAATATGAAATGTTTGCTGAGATATCGTTGTGTTTCCTTCAGATGCATTTATAAACAGTTAATAGTGGAGAGTCTGCAAGGAGAATCATTTTGTTTCTTTACAAGTGAAGAGGCTATGCAGGAAAGGAACTGAGTAGTCTGTTATATATATAAAAAGAACTGAGGCAGAGCAATGAAGGGGAAAATGCTTCTATTTCTAACTTCTGTTTCTCTCTTCTGTTAAAGTCCATGTTCAGAAGAACATAGTTACTCGGTTTGCCATTGCCAAATGCCATGGTTGTGATTTCTTTTTAATCGGTATCATTTAAAAGGAAACACATCACCATGTATGAGCTAATTCAGTTTGATGAGAAACCCAGAGTGACAGTAGGGGACAGAAGTGTTACAAAAGAATATACTTCTGAGTGACAATTAAGTTTGATGCTCAGGGTAGCAAAATGCAGCCTGGTCATCAGCTGATGCACTGCAAAGTGAGAACACTGAAAACATTAAGCAGCAATTTGCTTTTATGGAAAAATCAGCTGAAGATGGCTAAAGTCTTGTTTTTAAATACCCAAATGGATGAGATGTGCAGATAATAACACAGTGTGCAAGAGCTGGAAAAAATATGGAAGGCTCCTTGTGCAGGCATTGGTGGTTTGGTGTGAGAGAGGAAGAACCTACAAAATAAATTTTTTAAAAGTTGATATATAATGCATAACTCTTGGCCAATAGCCCCTTGTTCTGAAAACTACAAATTAGCACTTTTTCTTTCATCTAGCTTTGCTAGAAATCCCTAATTTGGTATATTGAAATTGACATAGAAATTAAGAGGAATCTTAAAATGGGGCGAAATCCTCCCACATGATGCAATATGCTCCAGGCTCAGCAGTGACTCTCCTGTGAGCCAGAAAAAAATCTTCTGAGGGCTTGTGTGTGTGTGAGGATTTGCTGTGAAGGGGGATTCTTTGCTGTAACTGCTTCATACAACCCGATGTTGAGAAATGGAGCAGCCAACTTTCTCATACCGTCAGATAGTGCTTCCCAGCATGTGGAAACACAAATGGGAGCTGTGCACTGAAACTCTGCTGCTAGCTGGCTGCCTGCTGAAAGGAGCTAGAGATGCCTGTTTCCACGTCCTGGGGATTGTTGCTTTAAAAACTCCCAAAGAGATAGATCACGGGCACTTTGTCTTTGAAGGCTTTTGAGAACAGGTCAGACAAATGTGCCACAGATGGCCTTTTTGAGATGGGGTAGATTAGATGACCTCTCAAATTTCTTTTCACCCTGTTTTCTGCAGCTCTGTAATCTTTCTTTTGAGGAATAGCTGGTGCCAATTTCAAATCCTAAATAGCCTATGATGAATGAATCTTCCTGATGAAATGTTATTCCTCAATCCTGCTTCACGTCTTCCAGCCTTTTCTGGGAACACAGCATATTACCAGCTTGGCAGGCAAAGCACAGGGACCAGAGAGACAGCTGGTGAAGACAGCTATGTTGTGGGTGCAGCTTCTTATGGGAAGTGATATGGGGCAAAAGAATGGATAAAGATATCACCAGTTTGAAGAATGTGGTGTCATAATCCATGGGCCTTCCAGCAAAACCTCGAGGCTACAGCATTGCAGATGGCTACAGCTAGAAACCATTGTGCAGCTTGGAAACTGAGATACCTCAGGACACCTAAAGCCTCAGATACGTTCTCTGCTCTGTTAAATATCTTGCAAAGTGTGGGCATGATGCTACTTAAGTGGAAGCAATGCAAAGTTTGAGCACATCTGGTGGATTGCACCAGAGGAGAGGATATTCTGGGTACTGGTGAGACAGCAAACATAGGATTTAACTGAACTTCAATATATCTTTTAGCCCTCTTGGACATTCTAAAGCATCCTAATTCTTCTTGTTGCTACTTGCATCACTTAACAGTGTACCAATGGTAAGGTACTAACTTTCTTTGATGGTAAAGAGTGTTTTCAGAGGGTGCTGGATGTTTTCAGATGCTGCGTTGGGACTGGACAAGCCCTGTGTGGACAGAGAAAGGGGTGGTGCTGGAATATTTTCTGTTTCTCATTCCTACATTTTCATTAGGGAAATGGCAGGTTGGCTTCTACTAGATGCTGTGAACATTTACCCCAGTGACTTGAAAGGGACATGAGTAGTTTACAGGTCTTGGAGAAATTTTACCTGGTTGAATATTATGCATTTTCTCCTCTAGGTGATATATCATGGCGATTACAGAAGAGCTACAGTACTGTGGTATCAATCATTCGAGGTATGAGCTACCTGTTGGAAATGCTTATGGTAGTGTTGGGAATGTCCTGCTTTCCTGTCTGAGAATGCCACCATTTTCTCTGCTGGAGCAGGGGAGATGAGTTGTTGTCTCCCCTATTTTGATTTGTATCAAAAGACACTGCTAGGACTGACATAGTCATTTGTTGCACTTTAACTAAGAGGGTGTTTTGTCCTAATTGGCAGCACTAATTTTAAAGCATTTTGTTTATTGCAATTATCTAGTCATGCCAATTTGTGTGTGTTAAGCAATTTCTTAATGGAACTTACTGTTAAAATGCTTTGTTTACATCTGGTGCTTTTTTTGCTTAAGCTGAATGAAGCAATGGTCACTTTGGTGTCCTAAAAAGAAACGTTAGCTCTGAGGAAATCAATAAATTATTTTCCTCTTAACAGCACCTCCCTTCCATTTCTGTTTCTCTTTCCTAGTTCCTCTGAAGTTCAGAGGTTTCATAGTCTGAAATGATGGTCATTTAGGAAATTCTTTATATAGAGAGGTAGGGGTTGAATGTTTCTATCTCTGATTAAATAAATTTATCTAATTTCTTGTTAATGAGAATAATTTCTTGTTAATGAGAATAATTCTCTTGTTTGTTTTTTTGTTCTCCTCTGGGAGAGATTTTTGAGCAGTAATGCTCTAAGAATGTATGGCTGAATTATCTGCTGCTACTCTGATTTCAGTGGAGTTGGACCAGAAGAGACTTTGGCCCACTGCTTGTCTACATTTCTCAGAAATGCTATTCTGAGCAGATTTGCATTGTTTCCCAGAGGAAGGCTAACTCCACTAAATGTCTTAATCAAGGCAAGTTTTTAAATGCAAGAACCACATGACAAAGTGTAAAAATAGGAGTGAAGGCTACCTCATGTCCACTTATCTTAACAGGTTTTATAGTGCATGCAACAGCTAATAATAACTCTTCCATCTTCATCTAGTTATAAGGATCTGTTAGTCATTTGTCTGTTACCTGAATGTGTCTCTCTTTCTCCCCCTGCAACTTTTGAGTACATAAACCAATTTCTTGCATACCACAGGACCAAATCAAATCACCAGAGGGTTTCTTGCTTACATCCAGTGAGGTTAAATCTGACCCGTAATGAATGAGATGAAGAAACACACAGGTGCGCCACATGCAGTAGCTTACTTCAGCTCAGCTATCATATACTCATAAATATTATGAAGATCAAGTCATGTAACGAGTAGGGTGAACTATGAGGCCCATTGGCTTCTTTTTTTGTGGCTTGTATTTGTTACTAGTATAAGTGATTTCAGGACACTGATGCATCTTTTTGGAAAAGCATCAATTTGTTATGGACAACTTGGAGGCATCTTTATCTAAATCTGCCTAAAAAAGTCAGCTGGGAGGGGCTTGCATGATATATTTCTGCTGTTGGACATTTGTGAAGCAGAGATATCTTGCCATGTTTGTAACTTAATCCACAAGTTCAGGGGTATCTGCATGTTATAAACGTTTGTGGTCCTTCATTGTAAAGTCATGTAACTTACTGAGCTCTAAGCACTCAGCCATGTGTGATCAGCCAAACCATGAAGCCAGGACCATGTTATTCCACTTTCCTCAAGCCAGTATTCCTCCTTGGTGGGACTTTTGTGGCTTATCACAGGATGGCATGCTTGTCACCGGATAAGGTGACTGACTTGAACTGAGTGGCAGTGAGGGAGAGCACTTCTGTCCTTGGAATAACAGAGGGAATTGCAGGAGGTTAAACCTGCATTCCACTCCAAAACAAATGGGTCACAAGCAGCATGTGAGTTCCAGTGAATCCAAACTTCTATAGGTATCTGACTTCCTTGGAGCCCTACTTTATAGGGAATTACAATGCAGGAGTCTTGTCTCCAATTCTAAAGCACAGCTCAAAATTCAGCTGTTGGATCCACCAAAAATATGTTGCATTGGAGAAGGGGGAGGGATTCCTTCCATTTCTGCAGCTTTCAGACATTGTGGCAAGCATCAGGCTGTTTGTGTATCTTCCTGAGAACTGAGTTGCTGGCCAGTTCAAATGTCCCTTTTTGCACCACTGGTAGCATGTCTCTGCTTATTAGATGTGGAACAGTTGTGGCAGCTCTCCCTGCTTTGGACAGAAGCACAAGATGGACTTGTGGCTATGTACAAAAGGCCACAGCCTTACTGACAATACACCATCATATGAGTCACTTAAGAGTAATAATATTCCAAGCTGCCTGAGCAACTGTGAGAAATATCCTGGTTTGAACAGTTTTCTGAGTGCTAGCCCAACTGGATCCATCCTTTCATGCTGTTTCTCATTGTCTGCTGTTGCAGACAGACTTACTGCAGAGCTAGAGGGAAATTTCCAAAGTGCTCCTAAAAGAGACCACCCAAAATTCCTGCCCAAAGATAGGAATACTAATTAGGGGTGAACCCTTCTGTAGATGAGAAGAAAGGTTATGGCCTACTGCTGCTTAGAATGACCTTATTCTCCTCCTTTTTTGAAAACTTTTCTTGGTTATGTTGGTAAGAGGTACTTCTGTTGGGGACTAGAATATGTAACCAAATACCAGAGGCAGCTGTGTCTGCAGGATCTTCTGCAAGCTGTTCTTCTAAAAGGGGAGCTGAATATTTGTAGGACTGAGCAGCCCAGCAAGCCTGGAGGGTGTGGGGGTGAGTCCATTGCTTTCCAATCAGTCCACCTCTTTGGCAAGCTTCAGTAAGAGATGGAGAAGGAAGAGGCATTATGATGGGGACAATGTTATGCTCCAGTGGATCTGTGTGCTAAAGGGCTATTCTCAAGCAGACTGGAGGGGAAAATCCCTTCTTCAGCAGAGTCTGAGTAGACAAGGTACAAGCTTTTTCTCTTGCACCTGTGCTAGTTCAAGAACAGGAATAAGTCTGGCTTGCCAGCTCTGTTTGTCCCCAGAACACAGTAATCATTTACCATAAAACACCAGCCAATGGAGCTTCCATGAAACACAGTCTGAATAAATATTTTTTTTCTCCTTCGTCTATTTCTGTAAAAAGGGTCTTTTGATGAAAATACCATCAGTATGTTTGAAAAAAACCCCATCCCCTGAGTAGTTATTTACCAAGTCTTTAAATACACAGGCTGAATAATCAACTCCTGTGAAAGCACTGCCACTGTAGACCAGGCAGAAATGCCCTGTGTCCCAGTCGGGAGGCTCCAGTCATTTCCTCCCTGTGCTGCAGATGGTGATGTGGCTGCATTTGTGTGGATGCCCAAGGGGAGAACCTCGGCCACCACTCCCTGTCTGACTGACTGGTGTAGAACACAGCCAGAGTCTCGGACCTTGCCCTTTCCTGTGTACCATGTACCTGGCTGTGCTCAGGTGGAGAATAGGGTCTTGAAAGACAAGGGACACTGAAACTTGCAGAAGATATCAAGGGCCATTGGGAGTTTTCAACACCTTATCTTTCTGGTAGTGCATAGGGATGGAGTCAGTCTTGTCCATCAATATTGTCCAACAAAGACCAGCCTCAATAACTTTAATAGAATTTATGGAGTTTCAGTGTGGTCTTTGTACTCCTCTTGTGTCTCTGCCCAGAGAGGGCTGGTGGTGGGGCTCTCCCCTAGTTGAGCAATCTTTCTAAAAGCCTCAGGCAGTGAAGTACAGAGGTCACCATCTACAATCAACATGATTGCCCCCTCACTGAGATCCTATTCAAAATGAACAGTAGTATTGGAATTACACCTTGGGTGGAAATCTGTGTCATGGCTTACTTGGCAAAAACTATTTCAGAATGTGACTTTTACTAAGCACGACCTATTTTGCTGCAAGCTAAATATACATACATATATAATATATATAAAAGTAGTTGTGAAGTTGAGAGGCTGATGAAAGGTTACTGTATAAGCAGTTGATAAATCCTTGGCCTATTTCACATCTTGCTGAGCTTTTTATGAACTAAGGAGCTGTAAAATATCTGATTCCTGATGACCAGCAATATATGAGATGAATAGCCAACTCCTACTGGAGAGTGAAGCAGGAGCCAGTAAATGGAAATGGTCTTGGTTTCTTTTGCTGTAGGTGTTACAGATGTTATTTTCACTCATGGTCTGCATCTGCTATAATGCACTTGTGGTGCTGCAGGATGTTGGCTGTGAGCAGCTGAAAGGTCTCATTAGCCAAGAACTGTTCAATTTTTGTTATCTTGTGTTTGTCCTTACTTAGGAAAGGATACAGCTGAGTGTGTGGAAATATACAGTTATATTTGTATTGCTGTTGGGAAAGAAGACAAGCTGTGGACTCTCCAGCTCCAACTTCCATAGCATCATGTCTTTGCATGTAGCCAGTGCTGTGCATATAGGGCTCATTCTCTTTCCTGTCTTCTGTCTGGAGGTTTTGGCGGTATCAGTACACTAAATTCTGATAGGAATTGAGTTTGTAAGTGGAGCTGTTAAGTTTTATGAGATGTGCACCATACTTAGAATAAGTTTTTAGCTATAATTATGCCTAACGTTCCCTGAAGTTTAAGCTAGATCAGATGGGGAATTCAAAAGTAATCATGTTCTTTGGAGGAAAACACAAAAAGCTGATGAGCTGAATGAGCTAAGTGGTTTTTTTGTCTATGCATATACTGCACAAACTGAAATATATTGGATGTACTAAGAATTACTTAGTCATCCAAGTCACTGAGAGCCTTTAAAAATTGCATGTACTTTCGGTAAGATAGTTCTTAAATTACCTTTTTTTAATCAATGTCAGCCTGCATCTTTAAGTGCCTAGAGTAGATCTTAACTTGGTCCTGTGTCCCAGAATCTTTAAGGTGTTTAGGTGTCTGCCCCTGCCTTCACCTGCCTAATTCAGACTAGAAAAATGAGACTTAGGGTCCTGAATCAAATGGTGCTTACTGAAATATAAACTTTAGCCAGATGCTATAGCAGAAATCATAGTTGCCCAACTGCTAACCTCCAGAAGTTTATTCTATTGTTGTTTTTTATTGTGGATAAATAACTATTGATTTACCTAGAACCAGATCAGTTCTGTAGTTGATTCAGTTAGACAGTTGCCTGTCTAATCATTCATTCCTAACTGCTTTTTGTATTAATGGTGAATATTTTTTTATTATTCAGAAGGGTTTATTATTTTTAATATAATCTTAGCAAGGAGTTTACTAGTGCATTTTGGCTGTTTTCTCTTCTCCATTGATCAAGAGGTGCTATAATGGTGCTATATTAACAGTTCTGCAGTGCCAGAGCAGCACAAAGTCACCAGAACTTACTAGTGAGCCTTGCTCTTCATATTCAAACATAGTATGGATAAAAATATTAGCTGTGACTGTGCTATTGAAAAGCTGATGGGAACATTTTGTAATCTGTAATTACTTTCATGGTGTATTTTGGGGGGGAATTGAAATACTTGGTAAAAGTCTAAATTTATCAATATATTACTATCACACACCTGTTGAAACCAAGAACCTTTTGAGGCTTAATGATATATTAAGTCTTTCTGCATAATTCTGGGACAGATTATTGAGCAGATCCCTTTTATGCTACAAGTGCCATGCAAAGAGTTGTTAGTCTAAGCTGGCATTCAGTTCTTCACATTTAAAATTGGGGAGGGAGTGTTTGAACCAAACCTCTCTGTATAAATAATATCTTGCTTTCTCAATAGCCTCAAAATCCACTTAGATAAATACCCTAAGTTATAGTAGACTGAACTGAAAACCTCCAACCTCCTCTGCATCCCAAACTCATCTAACTCTGGAGCTAGATTTGTGTGGGTAGGAACTGCCTATTTTAAACACTTATTTTGAAATTTGTGGTTTAAGGGCTGGAAATTGTGCCTCTGTTCTAAGCATTTTTCATTTTCCATAGTTCTCAGGCTAGCCTCTTAATAAAACAATATTGATCATGCTTATTTTGTAGTGTTTGGGGGCAGATGGCTTTGTGTTCTCTTCTCCCCAGCTCATCTTCAGGCCACAGTGGTGGTCCAGTGGTGGCAGCACATTAGATTGCTCTCTAATGCTGTGTTTGAACACTTTGCCCTTTTAAAAGTACCATTTCACATTCATCCATGCTGTCGTGCAGACAGCACTTACACATTTATTCATATAACTGCCTATTCTGTTGCTGTTTCCAGAAGAAAAGCAGACGTCTGTTTCTGCTACTTAAATAAGCTTGGTGAGTTCAACAGCCCGGAAGAGCCACGTGAGACATTTTAGCTCTTTTAAGTTACCTTGAAAATTTCTCTTTTGTATTACTATAGCTCTTATCTTAAAGTAACAAAGCTCATGGTCACAGGAGACCATACCTAAGATGTTCAAAGCAGCAAAGGGGACAACCTCTATCTATTTCTTATAGTAGGCAGGGTCAACCTCTATCTATTTCTTATAGTAGGCAGGGTACCAGTCATCCACTGAACTGTCAAAAAAAAGATCAAACCATAGTCTAGCTGGTACAATGTTTATCAAATAAGCCCCCTGCTCTGACTGGGTGACGAATAAGCTGCTTTCCATATTGCAAACTGTTTTGGGGGGGAGGATCTCCTGAAAGGAGGCTGCATGACAATGTATATATGGGGGGAAAATGAGCAGAAACAATATTAGATGTAGCAACAGTTCTTAAGAAAATGCAACAATTTGAGCATCAGGCTCAATGGGCAAAATGACTTTATCTGGGAAGACAGAAGAGGAGAGGTCTATAGGCTAATGTCATAACTTTGTTAGCTCTGGGAGCTGCTGACTGTGATAGGAATGCCAGCTGAGTGTTGGTACTAGCATTGGTCATTAGCATGTGTATGGTATGACATAGGATCCTTTACACCTAACACATGCCCTTGCCAAAGCTGGTGTATAAACATATATTTTGAACTGCCATTTATCATTGCAGACAAAACTAAGCTGGGCTAGAATGCTATATTTAAAGTAGAGATTATAATAGTACTTGCTATGGTTATAGGCTTCCCACAGTACTAAGGAAACTTATGACAAATCCAAGCCAACTATTTTTCCAGATTTTGTGCCAGAGCTCAGTTTGCATAGGTGGCAGTATTGGAAACTCTCCAGAGAAAGCTTTTTATCTGACCATTCATTTCTACTAGCTGTTCTCATCTTGAATCCCATTCAAGTTGAGTCTAAAGCTGCCATAGCTGAAAAAGCCAACCACTCTGCTATCCAAAACAACTCACTAGTTTCAAACCTACCGCAGATTGAGACAAGTAGGTCTCAGATAAAGGCAGACCTGGGCTTTTCCATTTCCTCTGCTTATCAGAGCCAAAAGCCCTTTTCTAACAAGTTGAACTCATCCAAAGGCATTAAAAGGAGAATATGGATTATTGGCTGGTTGCTTTCTGCACAAACATGTAGGTTTTCACCATTGGCATGGGCAAGTAAAATATCACATAGAGTGCTGAAGCCCACCCACTGGGCAGATAGGTGGGCAAATGTGAGTTTGCTTGTGGGCTGTTCTCACTTCACTTCAGACAGTTTGGAGGTGAGAGAGGGGAGGGAGCTGTAATTAGTTACCTCTGCCTCGGCCTCGGCCTCGGCACAGGCCAGCTCCAAAATCTGAACGTCGAACTCTAGCTCCCTCCAGGAAGGAGCCAT
>JANZLP010000001.1:14430139-14440556 GCA_026930925.1 Chelictinia riocourii | reverse complement strand
GGCCAGGATCCCCAGGGCTCTTGCGCCTGTGCGTAGGCCACTAATGGCAGGGGCCACGAGCGTCCTTGTCTCCGTGCTCCCTCCTCCGTCCTCCTGCTCCAGCCAAGGCTTCTCCTGCTCCTTGCCCCAGAGCATCGAAGTGAACTTGCTGGCCTGCTGCGCTCACTCCGTTCCTGCTAGACCTGCCACTTTCTCCAGCCTGCCCTGCTGCTTGCCTGGCTCCCAAGATGCCATATGGGAGGGAAATAGCTCTAAAAATTAAGCTCTACTGCGGTTCTTTCACAAAGGCTGCTCTGCAGTTCTTTGACGATACAAATTGCGCTCATATATGTTTTCAGTAAAAATGTATTGGATCACTTCTCTCTTAAAATTGGGGACTTTTTTATTATAAGAATGGGTTTGTTGCTTTTTTTAAAGACACGCTGAGCATTTTTTATCAGCCCCTTAAAATTCTGCTATGAAACCTGTTTCAGTGGTTTACAGCCTACAAACAGCGCACTACGACTTACTGTAGCGTCACGTCCCAGAAGCTCAAACCCCATCGTTGTCTCAATTCTGTTGCCAAATCTAGGAACCGAACCTAGATTTGCAGAATGCACGACAAGGTATTGTAGGCACAGCCAGTATAGTAATATGGCTTTAATATTAAAAACCTTTCAAAAATCGGGACTTTCTTTTAGGTTTATCGTGAGGCAGGGCCATGTCCTGCAAGGAAAAGGAGCGCTTGTGGAAACGCACGTTTCTCCGCTCGCCTTGCTCCATGCCTCAACCCTTGGTGCTTGTTGTCATCACCCAGCTCTGTTAGCCACCAGTCTGAAATCACGGCCTGCCCGGGCTCTCTGAACGCAGGGCGCGGATGTGCCTGTGGTGCCGGTGGTCGCTGCCGCTCCCGGCAGGGAGAGCTGCTGCCCTGGTTCAGGGCGCTGGGCTCGTGTGCCAGTCGGCAAAAACCCTTCCGAGTCTCTCTTCCCGCTGGCTCAGTCGTTGCTGTTCAAAGCTTCCGGATGATTTTCCTTTTGATACTGTTTGCCCTGGCCTAGGAATAATCAAGTTTTACATTTTGTTGGTCAAGGAACAAGTTAAGTTTGCCCGGCTAACTTGGCTCCTGGCAGTTCTGAGGGACGGAGCGCGTGGCTTGGCAAGGTCCTTCAAAGAAGCAATAATTCTATTGCGGTATTAACCGGAGGGCAGTGGCAGTCAGTGTCGAGGGCCATCAGGCTGCTGCTTCTGGGACTCCCAAGTCACTGAAGTGACCCGCAATCTCAGTTATTCCCAAAATTCGGACTGCAGCGTACACATCGCTTGGCATTCGCTCAGAAGGAGAGAGGGGCTTTTTGTTTATGTCTAGGAAAGAAGTAGTCCCTACCATGTTGACAGAACTTTTCCTTTCTTGCAGTTTTGGTGCTTCAAACTCAGCTTTTCTTGTGCCTGAAACAGAACTAAAACAGATCCAAGAATTTCATACAAAATAGGGCACAACGATTTCAAATTCTACAATGATAGCAAGTACTCTGAAATATTTAAATATTTCCAAAACCTCACAGTAAATAAGTAGAATGTGCTTGATAACTCTTAGCTTAAAATGAGAAGAAAATATTTTTGATACCTGTATTTTATAAATGCATTGCTTGCAACCTGAAACATAAAGCTATGTTCTAGGTTTGTTAGGCTGCTTTTCCTTTATACCTAGATGGCTTTCTGCAATATGTATTGATACATATCTTCATGATTTGTGATCTCTGTGCAATTTTTTATTCATTTTACTAATATTTAACAAGAAATTTGAAAAAGATCTCTGGTTGTTTACCTGATGCAATAAAAACTTTTTGCCAAATTTGTTTTGATCTCCACTTACATAAAGTAATTGCACATGGTTCTTGAACATGCAGTACCATGTCTGCCAGAAACATGAACGGTTTTTCTATCATTCTTCATAACTGAATGATAATCTTAGCAGAACAGATGCTTATATGCCTAATATTATTGATGTTGGCAATAAAGTCTTTTTGTTTTGGTGGGGCTTTTGTGGGTTCTTTTTGTTTGTTTTTGGTTTGGCTTGTGTTTTTTTGTTTTGGGGGGTTTCTGGTTGGTTGGTTGGTTGGTTTTTTTAAGACAGATAGCATTAAGATTAGAGACAAAGATTTTACTAGTGAAAGTAGGGAACCAGGAAAATAACCTGTAAATTGAACATTTTTGCTATAAAGATAGTAAAAATACAACTCCATAGTTTGCATGCTAGAACACTACATAGTAAAAATTTCCTTAAAATAAAATCACTGTACCCAAAGTGCTATGCTAGTCTTTCAGCTGAACAGTTTGGAGCAACAAGATACATCCTGAAATAAAGAAATTCTAAGTTTAACATCTTTTAAACTCGGTTCTCATTTATTTTGAGCTTTACTAAAAACTACAAATGAGGACTACTTACTCATAGCAAAGATCCTCTCTGAACAACTGTCAAAAAAGAAAAGATTTGTTTTAATTTTCTTAAGAAAACGATTTTTATTAAAAACAAAAAGCAATTAACAAATTACCTTGCAGGGGACATAAGAAGAAGAGATTGGGAACAACTTCATCTCAACTGATAGCGGTGGAAGCGCATTTAAAGGTATACCCATTTTTATTTTCGTTCTCATACTGCTGTAATTCTTTTTTAGCTCTTCCAAAAATGACGTGAGAGATGAACCTAATTCAGCATTTCCATTACATCTGTTAATATATGTATAAGAAAATAAGATCCATTTAGACAGACATTTCTTTTATTTTGCTGCTTCCAGAACCACCCAAACATTTTACAGCATTTAAAGACTCCTCCACATTGCGCAAGAACATGAGCTCACTCCTAGCATGCACTGTAGCTCCCTGGAGCCATACTCTGTTTCACAGCATTACACTCTGCTCTCTTGAACCCTCTCCTATGGAACAGACACTATGGTAATGAGGTTTTATAGCTATCCGTGGCACAGTAAAGTGTTCAGAGGCAGGACTTCTTGGTTGAATTCCAGGTTCGTTACAGGGCATATTCTTTATCAGCTAGAGACTCTGCAATCGCTACCCCCTTCCTGCTGTACCTCTTAACAATTCTGCACCTCCTCTTTCTCCTTTACCACCTCCTCCCCAGCTCTCCCTCTATGCATCTTGTCCACTCATGAATGCATTCCCTGTACTACTCCTGTACTTTTCCTCCTGTACAGAAGGACATTCCTGGAAACAAACTATATTTTGCTGGGTCTGTGAATTCTATAGAAAATTTTAGGCTGAAAATAAGACTTGGCAGTTATGAGAATGTAAACTCCTTTGGACAACAATGCTAACTATAAACACTATTACAAGCTATGGATAGAATACACCAGTAACATTTAGCAATTAATACCTTTTAACCCAGTTACCCATTTCATTTAAAAGGACACTGAAGTACGTGCCTGCTAAAACCTGTGTTTTCCTCCAAAGCCAGTTTGTAAATCTTCAAGCAGTGCCGATAACACAGCTGATAATGAATGTTTAGAATCTGCAATTCTGCTTCAACTGCTCTCTGCAGTATTTTTTGACAGTAGCTTGTTGTAGAATTCTTCACAGCTTGTTTGTCAAGGTGTACTGGCCTTTAAAATAATAATAATAAACAAAATCTGGAACTCTTGAATCAATATTTTACATTCATTATGTTTTATTTTGAAACAAGGAGCTTTCCAGAAGCTATTTCTGATATGATTTAAGGGAAAAAAAGAAAAGAAAAATTAATCAGTTCCTCCTATTTAATACACAAAAAAAATGATGTCTTACAGTAGCTTTCACATTATCATCAGCCTTAACTGAGAGGTAGTAACTGCACGAGCACCATAATAATTTCTATCCAAAAAGTGCGGTCATAAGAACAAAAAGCAATTTAGCAACTCTGTTGATCTACAGATTCACCTATTTGTGTCCACAGTCACAGTAATCTACATTGGAAAGGATCTCTGGAGATCTGCAATACAAACACCTGTTCAAAGCAGGGCTAACTTCAAAATTAGCTCAGGGTCTTAGCCAGTCCAGCTTTGTTGCTGGGTTCAGGGTTTTTTTTGTTTGTTTTAAATCTCCAAGAAAGGAGACGGTATGAATGCTACTCTCGCTGCAAGAAACTTTTTCCTCACACCCACTTAGAATTTCCCCCACTCTAACTGCTGGCTCTTGCCCTTTCAAAACACACCTTTGCAAAGAATTTGACAGTCTTCTCTGCAACCCACCACCAGATTGCCAAGAAATGCAGGGAGGTTCCCCACCTCCCCAGCCTTCCCTTCTCCTGGCTGCCCAAACCCAGTTCCCTCAGCTCTCCCCACACATCAGGCACTCCACCAGCTCCCCTCACCATCTCAGGGGCCCTCCAGTGGGCGTTCCCCAGTCTGCCAATCTCTTTCTTGCACTACAAGGCCCACAGCTGGAGATACCTTTGCAGATGCAACTTCAGGAGCACCAAACTGAGAAGAATTAACACTTCCCTCCATCTGCTGGCTGCACTCCTGCTAATGCAGCCCCAGGATGTGGTTTCCCTTCTTTGCCATACAGGAGCACTGCTGACTTACACTCGACTTGTTCTTTGCTAGTCTGCAACTGCAGACCGAGGCTGCTTTGGTCTTTGTTCAACTTCAGATCTTCAGCTCGTTCTTCTCACTTGTTCAGGTCCCTTCCTACCCTCCAGTGCAGGAACCTCTGCCCAGCAATTTTTTAATGCCATCAGTTTTGCTAAGTCACAGACAACCTTTTGACCATGAAAAGAAACTTATTCAGCACCTACAATTCCAAACCAGGAAAAATTCACAACCCACCTGTCAGTGCTTATCTTTAAATCACTGCTACACAGCTCATTTTTTGATTTCCACTGTTCCTAAACAAAAAACATTTTTAAAAGTTACAAATTAACATTTGTGTAGACAAGTTCAGAGCAACTTTGAGTTAAAAAAAGTTCTACATATCAAAATTGTTTGGTTGTGCCTTTTTTTTTTTTAAATTACCTGAAATTGTGAAATTCTTTCAGCTGTTGCCGTATTGCCATCTGAATGTTCTTCCAGTGTGTCAGTAAGCTGCGACAGACTTTCCTTTGTGCTACCAGCTCCACATGACCAGTCTGTATTGCAGGCAACATCTGCACAGGTTTCACGGCGCCATCCGACGGGTCGAGATTTGTTCATCATTGTTATCTCTGTATTAATAGCCCTGGATGAGAGACAAACCTGAGCACTGGTACTTCTGCTTGTTGTAAAGCAAGCTCTAAAATCAGAACTCACATCAACAGCCTGGTTAACCATAGAGTCACTGGCAACATTTTTCAAGGTTTCATGATGCTCCGAGTTCAGACAGCTGGTATTTCCATGGGAGTATTTATCTGCAACTTCCACCCCAAAGAAGGGGTTCTTGCTAGGGAGAATTGCAGAGACTGGAAATTGGGTTTCAGCATCCTTTGCAGTGCAGTCAAGGCAGCTGGTACCACGTGCGGACACACCAGATTCTTCACAAGTGTAGAAATCAGAATCCCCTGCACCATAGCAAAATTGCATGGCTACTTCTGGGGCCCTTTCCCTTGCTGACGGTAAAGGATTGTCTTGCTTCACTGAGACGCTGTGAATGTGTCTGTCATTCTTTTCAGACACTTTGCTTGTAGCGATTTGGGCCGGCAGCATGCTGTCCATCAGTAGTATGTCTTTCACCTCTCCATTTTCTAAACTGCCACATACAAGCAGATTTGGACAGACCGTTTCTCTACTCCCACATGAATGACTTTCAAGTATACTTCCACAAACAACACTATGATACTCTTTTTGCTCTTCCTGATGATCATAATTCACGCCATTGCAATCTGGCAGAGACAGAGAGTCCTGAAGCAGGTGGAGAAGCTCTGGCATAGCTGCTTCTGGGCAGGTCTGGTCACCTACACCATACTCGGAAGCAGAGCAATCTTCTGACACTTCATTGAGATTTTGTTCCTGTGTGATCGCACCGTCTGGAACTCTATGACCTGGATCTATCAGCTTTAAGGTTCCGATTCCTATAGCTTCCCTTTGCTCAGAAAACTCACTTGAGCTATTCCTATCATCAAAATCTTGTTCATTAGCACTGAGATACTCCAGCTGTGAATGTTCACCTAAATGGCTTTGTCTGCAATCATCACACACCCCACAATTAAAGTGTGTATTGTCACATGCCCTTCCCAACATATCAGCTTCTTTCTTGCTTTCATCTACCGGTGCACAGCAAATTCTCATTCTCTCTTTAGTATACATTTCAAGGTCTGCATCTAAAGATGAACTTAAATAAGGTAAGCTTTCCTCTGACAACTTTAATTCTGAAACATTGGCAGAATGTGCCTGGTCAAAACCAGAGTGGTTAGCTCCTGCTGCAACATCTCTGTCGAGTGTGTGCTCAGCTTCCTCAGAATAAGAAAAAAGATGGGAGGTCTGACTGAAGCATCTCCTTTTGCTTTCAACATGGCCGTTCTCTTCTAATTCCATGGTACAAACACTTAAGCCCTCCTCCTCAGAAGTAATCCACACAACTCACTTCCACTGCAACCTCTCCAAGCCAATGGTATGTCTCTTTTTATCAGTGTCTAACCTTAATAAAAATTAAGGTAAGTTTGAGATACGTCATAGTATACAAGAGGACATGACTGTTTAAAAAATATGTTAAATTAACCATCTTATTTTCACCTACTGCATGCTAGTATAGAAGCTAGGAATTACACGATATGTTTTCAAGGAAATCCTAAGAGCTCACAGAAGGCTGTTAAAACAATTTGCCATTCTTGCTTGTGTCATTTCAGTTGTGTAAAAGCATCCTCAGAGACCAATCAATCCTATTTCCTTACACTCTTGGGCAAGGTTACCATCCTGTTACCATTGAAGCATTTCTTGGCCGAATCATCAGAATCCCTGTTGATACACAATGAGCTATTTACATCATACCCTAACTTCATGACAGCACTGAAGGTGTTTAGATGCACATACTGACTCTGAAAGTCAAGATGCTGATGGTCATGGATTCAGTGACCACAAACCGATCTCACATCATTCCTCATTGTATACTGGCCTGTAAGCACTCCTTGCCACAGAAAACTTAGAGCTTCTTGATCCATGACCAGTGTATTTACTGTAAGAAACATCCTTCAGTCCAGGGGCTATAACAAATTTTAAAACTACTTCAGTGAGTGAAGGGGTGAACTTAGAACCCTGTGCCTCCCGAGAACTAAAAACCCTTCAGGTGCTGGACAAAGGGGAAATGAAAGCATATTACTTTTAATTCTGGGCAAACAAGAAGAAATCGTTACTAAGCACAGAAAACCCGAGAGTCTTTACAGCCAGGAAGTGTAAGTCATAAAGGAAAATATGAAGACAGTTTCTTGGATCAGAGCACTTCTTTTAGCAACAGTAGAAAGCTGGACAATACACCAAAGCAAAGCAATACCCCTGCTCTGGACTTGCAACAAACCTAGTTTCATAGCAAACGTGAGCAAAAAGCAGAGAAAAAGCATGTAGGGATTGAATATGCTTTTTGTGAAGCTTGTTTCTTATAAATAGTTGTCAATTCTTCTCTGCCTTCCCCCAGAAGCTTATAATGAAGAGAGGGACTCATACAAATGTTAGACATATTTCTCAGTTAGGTATGCACTCTATGCTACCGAAATGAAACGTAAAAGTTTTATAGTATAGTCACAGGTCTATAACCCAACTATAACCTTATATAAAGCACAGCAAAATACAATCCTATCTGTAACTCTTCCTCCTGTGAGAGCATGCAGATCAACCAACAGGCCCATAAGCTAGGTTTCACATGCTTCTGAACACACAAATCACTGGTGCATCCTCCAGAGGAGGTTTCCAGCGTGGTAAAACACAGTCCATAAGGAACCGAGCGAAGTACTGAAGCGAGACACAGGCTGCTGGTGGAGCATGAGGGGAGACGGGAAACTCAGGCTGTTTCTTGGCCACTGCTCTGGGATTAACACATAAGTTAGGTGAGCTTTGTCCGTTCCAGATATAAACAGTGTAACCCAGGCCTCTGCACAGGAAGGTTTGCAGAATGGACCCCTAAGAGATAACTTCATAATAGCCTTTCCTCACAAAGAAAAATGGCTTCTTTCAAATCTGCATCCACTGATTCTACTCCAGTAGGGGTCATCATTAAAATGACAACATTTAAAAATCACTTAATAAAAGTAATTTAAATCATTTAACCAAAGGCAACAACAGAAGTCCATCACCCTCCAAAAAAACCTTACCATGATTTCATTATGCACTTCTACAGTTATTTTTGTTTCAAAAATGTTAGCTTTCTTATTACACTAACTTTACCTTCACCTCCTAACTGAGGTTTTGAGCAACTATACCTGTGAAATTAAAAATCTTGTTGGAACACTACCAAAGCACATCTCAGATGCCTATACATAAATCACAACATATTATCGCAGAGAAGCGACTTCTCCCCCACCCCCCTTTTTACTTAAGAACAAGTTAAGACATGTTAAACCTACATAAGTAACAATAACCTTGTTGTTACTACTGCTGATGCAGCTAGATGCTTAACAACAGCCAAGCCGGTTAGAAACCAGCACTGATATTAAACCACTGCTTCCACATCGCAGCAGCGCAGAGTGGAAAGCTACAGCCGAGCCCCCGGGAAGGGGAAGGGAAGGAAAGGGGGATCCCTCAGAGCAGCCCGGTACCCCTGCCCGCCCAAGGGGAACGCCCAGGCAGGGGACCACGGCTCACAGCCCTCATCCCAGCTCCAGGGAGGGCTGAGCAACCCTCCTGCTGCCCAAACGAAGCCCCCCCACCCCCGTAAGGCCGCCGTACCAGAGCCGAGGCCCGGCCGAATCCCCGTGCCTCCGACCTGGCCTGGCCACAACGGCCCCGCCGAGCACGCGCTCAACGGCCGCCAGCCGCCGCTCCCCGCCCGCGCCTCCAGCCCATTGGCTGTCACGGGAAGTGCTCTAGCGGCTGATTGGCCGGTGCGGCGCCGGCGCCAACTGCGTGCTGCCTGCCCCCACCCCCCCACCGCCATGTCTCCTCAGAGGCGCTCGGGCCCTTCTCCTCCGCCTCCCTCTCCGTCACGGCGGCGCGGGGTTGTCCCACAGAAAGGTCGTCCCCCGTCCTTACCACAGAAAGCCCAAACCGCGGCCTGCGGGGGACAGCAGCAGCATGTCGTCTTCTACAGTTGTTAAAACCTGGCAGCACTCTGAAGGGGCAGGGGAGGTGAATGCAGTCAGCTGGGGAATGTCACCCAGTAAATTCCTGCTATATGGGTTACCAACTGTAGATGTACACGTTATTTTTACAAAGTTGGTTCTGTGCCCTATTCCTTCCTTTAAACACATATATTTACATATTTGTATACATATATCCACGCCTTTGTGGATGTTGTCTGCCTCGACTTCAGGAAGGCCTTTGACACTGTCTCTCATGGCATACTCCGTGAGAAGCTGGCATCACATGGCTTGGACAAATGTACTCTACGCTGAGTGAAAAACTAGCTGGATGAACAAGCCCAGAGAGTTGTGGTGAATGGAGTTAAATCCAGTTGGCAGCCACATACATGCGGTGTTCCCCAGGGCTCAGTGTTGGCACTGGTTCTGTTTAATATCTTTATCAATGATCTAGATGAGGGGATTGAGTGCACCCTCAGCAAGTTTGCAGATGACACCAACTTGGGAGGGAGGGTCAATCTGCTTAAGGGTAGAAGGCTCTGCAGAGCCATCTGGACAGGCTGGATCAATGGGTCGAGGCCAATTGTATGAAGTTAAACAAGGCCAAATGCTGGGTCCTGCACTTTGATCACAGCAACCCCATGCACCACTACAGACTTGGGGAAGAGTGGCTGGAAAGCTGCCCAGCAGAGAAAGACCTGGGGGTGCTGGTTGACAGCTACCTGAATAGGAGCCAGCAGTGTGCTCAGGTGGCCAATGGCATCCTGGCCTGTATCAGCAATAGTGTGGCCAGCAGGAGCAGGGAAGTGATTGTTCCCCTATACTTGGCACTGGTGAGGCCACACCTTGAGTGCTGTGTTCAGTTTTGGGCCCCTCACTAAAGGAAAGACACCGAGTTGCTGGAACGTGTCTAGAGAAGGGCAACCAAGTTGGCGAGGGGCCTGGAGCACAAGTCTGATGAGGAACAGCTGAGGGAACTGGGACCGTTTAGTCTGGAGAACAGGAGGCCGAGGGGAGACGTTATTGCTCTCTACAACTGCCTGAAAGAGAGTTGTAGTGAGGTGGGGGCTGGTCTCTTCTGACTAGTGGCTGGTGACGGAATGAGAGGAAATGGCCTCAAGTTGTGGCAAGGGAGGTTTAGGTTGGCTATTAGGAAAAATTTCTTTACCGAGAGGGTTGTTAGACCCTGGAATAGGCTGCCCAGGGAAGTGGTGGAGTCACCATCCCTGGAGGTATTCAAAAAGC
>JANZLP010000001.1:14246945-14258163 GCA_026930925.1 Chelictinia riocourii | reverse complement strand
CATGTTGGTTCTGGGTCACAGCACTTCAGAAGGAACCTCCCTGCTATGGCCAAGTAGGACACCCTGGGTAAACTTGAATGAAAGCTTCTGGGAATCTCCTCCTTCTATCCTTGACCCCCCTGAAAAGGGTCAGTTCTTTTGAGGAACTGAGAGAACAAAAGAAAAACACTACAGTTTTAAAATAAAAATGAGAACCAGGAAGAGCTTTTGGTAGAGGATCCCCAAAGTTACCAATGGAAATGGTGACATGAGTCATCTCAATTTTGAGTCCACAGTTCAGTGTCTATATCCGAGCTAGCTGTCTGGGCTCCTGTCACAGTCAGTCTAGTAAATTTAGTCGAGATGCTCTACAAAGACAGTGTCATCTCACCGTAGAATAAATACTTACATTTGGTCTCACGAATCAGCCTTTGGAGTCCAGTGAGAATATTGACTGGGTTTCCATTGGTTGCAATGGAATCAGAGGGAAGCAACATAGGTATAAGCACTGACAGACACCAGAAGCAGAGCGTGATTGCTTCCGCACTCCTTAGGATCTGCCAAGGTGTGCAGTCTAGATTCAGACAGTTTCAGAAAACACTCAGATGGTGAAGCTGAATCTGGATTAATTGTGTCCTGAGCTTTTTGTCATGCATGTGTTGATATTGTTGCTCTTAAATTCTATTTCAAGAGAAGCCATGTGACTACCCAGCCATAGAAAATGGCAAGTTAACTGAATCACTGGAGTACTACAAAACCCACTACTTTCCGATGAGGTTTGGGCAGCATGCTGATTACCACTGCATTTCTGGTTATACAACCCCGAGTGGAGAATACTGGGTTCGAATGGTCTGTTCTGAAAGGGGCTGGTATCCAGAGCCAAAATGCCTCAGTAAGTACATTTCCATGATTTGCTCAATTCTGTTAGAATTATCAATTATCTGTGCAGCAGAAATTGTGCTGATGGAGCACAAGATGGAACAAAGAACAGTTTGTTTAAAGCAGAAATGCTTTAGTTGACCCCTGGAACTGCACCCAGATTTCATCCTACCTGCAGAGCTCAAACTGTCAGCTGGTAAGTGACGCTCTGAAATGAGGAAGGCTGAAATGATACTTTGGGATTTTCGAGATTCTTTACTCCTGAAATCCTTCATGAGATTAAGAAATACATAGGAAATATTTCTTTTCTCTGGCTTCTGGGTCACAGGCATACATCTACTTTCATCTGCATACACAGCTGCACATACAAACAGAGTTTCTACTCTGTCTAAATATATTCTTCCTTCCATGGCTTGGGCACTTTGTCTAGAGATTCCTCTCTGAGGTCCGTTGCCTGGTCCCTTTGGATAACATTTGGAGCTGCGAAGGTGGCACACTCTTGCAATAAGATGAAAGTGAGCAAGGCATCAGAAAAAAATCCAGATACACTGACTTAGATTTAAAATAAATTAGATTTAAAATAGATTTAAAGCAGCGAGCTGAGGCCTCCTCTTCTAACACACATCTTCAGTTGCAGTAAAGTTCCTACCTACTGGTAGGGCTTGGAAGTGGATTACAAAAGGCTGATCTTTCTCTGTTGCCTTCAGTGGAGTGGTGCTCTGTGCAGGAAATTAGTGGAGTCCTGCCCAGAGGAAAGGACCAGTTACTCAAGTAACACAGCTGTAGCATTCTTTCAGCCATCTTCCTTGTGTCTGGGCTCTTGGGGGCACAGGATGTTGTAGAGCCAGCATGCTTAGCCGTTGCTAAAATCTCTAGAGCTGGTTTGAGAGGCTGATGCACTTGCACAGAGGTGATAAAATCTCCTGGAAGCAAATGCTGAAAATCATTCCCGGCAGCCATCAACATTTTAGAGACGTAGCAGACCAAACCAGAGCTGGCGTACGCGATGCTAGATTCACTGAAGTTAGCCAAACTTGCTTATAAACACTAAGTAAGCAATATTTTTTAGTAGACCACTTCTTAGCACTTCAAGTAGTGACTTGCACTCCTGTTCATGTGATTTGTGAATCTTAGGACAGTGAAACAAATCGTGCTTTCATTCAGGTTTGAACACAAATGTCTTTTGGGGATAGAAGGCTACAGAAAGGCACTTGGAGGCCCATTCTTTAGTAATCATCTTTCTGAGAATTGATTTACCTCAGTTCTTGCTGTACAAATTACTGTGGTTAAATGTACTTACCTTCCTTCTTCAGAAAATTGTCATGTCAGACAGCTGGAAAATGGTTATTTCTCACATGGACAGAAGAAAGTTTACAAGGAAGGTGAAAGAGTTAAATATGTCTGCAGTGATGACTATTATACTGAACATGAAGATGGGCAAGTCACATGCACAAAGGATGACTGGTCACCTCCTCCAAGATGTATCCGTAAAAGTAAGCGCACTTGTATTTTGTTGAGGTTTCTAGCTAAAACCAATCAATCCATCATCACATCACATATGTTAATCCATCACTACTGCTTAGTAACTCTAAGTCTAGGTGCTCTACACCTGAAACACAACGCTGTCATTCTCTTAATTTCTCAAGCAGCCCTCATGTCCCTGTCTGCTGCTGAGGTCAGCCACTATGCAAACGTGCAGAATGAAACCCTGTAAAACATCTAAAAGTAGCTTTTAGGAAAAAGGAGCAATAAAAGAGGCTTTCGTTAAGGATGCAGCACACCACTGATCCGGTGTCAGCAAGAACACAGCAACCAGTACCAAAACCATGAAGGAAGCCATTCTGGGAAGAGTCACTTGCCCTAATACTGAAATTTTATGTAGAGCCGTGTGGAGACTCGTACCTGACACAGACTCACTACATGCCCCATGTGCAGTACATGCAGCCACACTCTCCAAGCCCAGCAGCAGCCAGGTTTTGCCTTGTGAGGCTGAGAAACAAAAGCACATTAGAGAGAGGCCTCATGGCACCACGAAAGTCTCTGCAACCTCAGACGAAAGGAGCTTTGCAGGAGAGGAGAGGGGCAGCAAGGCCCCTGCTCACTTCCTTTGCCACACTCGCCAGCAACTGATGTGACAGAGCAAAGGCACACATACCCTATCCACTGCCAAGGCAGAAGGGAGGAGATATACAAATAAACCACTAGAGACCCAACAAGGAATGCTGACCTCTCCATTTTGTGCTAATGGACCATCTCGGGAGGCTCTGCCCAACTGGAGACACACGAGATCTCCCTTTCACTTGGGCTGTCATCAGTTGCTTATGCCCGATACTGTCACCCAGTCCTACTGCCCGCCAGGCAAGGCGAGGGGGAAGCGGTCCAGTGCTTCTGTCTGCTCTCGCTCTCCAGCCAGGGAAGCTATTCTCCCCTGCAAGGCTGCGCACAAATGAATGCTTCTCCAGCCCTGCCGTGGGGATACACGGGGGAAAGGAAGATCACTGAAATGCACCCAGCAGGCAGAGGGATAAATCAGAGCTGTGCAGGGTGAGGGACCCTCTGAGGTGATGGGAATGGGGCTGCATAGATGCTGTGATCACTCCTCCTCTCCCTGACTCATGTCCCCACGGATCACCCACCACTGAGTAGGGGTCAGGAGCCAGCACTGTACCGTAAGTACAGGAGCTGCTGACCTAGCAGGGTGGAAGCAGGGCCAGCAATTTTGGAACTCAGGAGCACTGACAGGTCTGGAAGAGACACTTCAGGCTGTAGCAGGTGACTGACAAAGGCTGCTGGTACTGAATAATCACCAAGCTCTTCTCCCACCCCAGGACTTTCTTCTCCATAATGACATCCAGATCCTGAGACAAGTCTTCTAAATAGATGTGGAGGTTGTGTACCTCTCCATGACAGGTAGTAGCCTGCAAGACCTCTAAGAGACTTTGCTTTTGACTCTTGGATGAGACTGGGAAAGCCTACAAGGAGAAAGGTCCAGATCCAACACCCTGGGACTTCCCTATCCCTTGACACTCTGTTAAAGCAGGCAGCTAAATCACACATACCACAGCCCTGGGAGGCATCGAGGAGGAGGTGTGGGACAGAAGAAGAGTCGCATTATCACGGTGTAAGCCATAAACCACCAAGAGCAGAAGGAACCGCAGATGGAGCCTAGAATGGTGTGGGTGGGAGGACACAGATTACCTTTCGAGCATCTCTGGCCATGTCATCACTGGAGGAACTCATCTCTGGTTTCTTTGCTCTCTTCTTTTCTTCACACTCCTCTTCTTCAGAAGAGACTTCTTTGTCACTGATGTTGCTGGCTAACTCCTCCAGCTTCCTCTTCAACTCCTCCTCCTCAGCATCAGGATCAAGTTGGGACTCTGGGGCTGGAGACTGAAGGGGCAGAAGAAGAGTTGTGTAAGAGTCTCCTGTGGTGGACAATGGAGCATGCCCAGGTCCAGACATACTCGTCAAGATGGGCCAGTGGAGGAGCTCAAGGAGTGTAACCACAGAAGGATTTTTGCAAAGGGGACTCCAAGCCCCCTCTCCACACCCATTTTCACAAAGGATGGTCAGACCACCCAGGGGAGCAGCAGAACCCAGCAAGATGCGTTCCAGCTCCTTGCTGAGGAATACAAACCCTTGATCTAAAGAACCTCCATTCCCATTCTGTGCCCTCCCCCCCAAACTTGTTTGTTTTTCCCTGTGGAAAATTGCCTTTTTTCCCACTTAAAAAGGTGTGCATGGGGGATTTGGGGCCCCAAATCACCACATTTTCATTAAGAACCACAGCACGGCTGGTGGCTTTGAGGGCGGAGATCACAGCAACCCAAAGACACGGTCCACCAGGGTGAGAGAAGTAACCGCATGAACTACCGCTCCCCTAGGTAGCTTTCAGAGTCTCTAGGTAATCTTATTTGCAATGAGAAAACATGCAACAAATTTTCCTGTAGGATAGATAGCATATTTCCACCCAGCCCTGTTATTAGGTGCGATTCATGGTACCTGGAGAAGAATTCTATTAAACTCCCAGGCACTAGAAGGGATCTCCAGAAGTTACCGAACTCACTGTCCCTTGCGTTAGGATGGCAATACAATTATCTGTGTCATACCTGGTGGGTTTTTGTCTAAGCTGTTCTTAACAGCCTTGAACAACAGCATCCACAGCAGGCAATCTTTCTCCCAGACAATCTATTCCCAGGCTCTGCTATCCTTTCTGTTAGAAAGCTTTGCTTGATAGTTAACCTCAACCTGTCCCGCAGCAGTTTAGACCCATTGACTCTACTCTGATCTGCCGTAGACATGGGAAGAAAGCATGGGAGCCTGCAAACATGCACACCTCCTGCTCCCTTGGTCAGATTACTGACAAAAACTCTGAATGATTAAAAACATGGCCATCCTCCCCATTACGAATTTTAGAAAAAAGAAGAAATTGCATTATTTCACCTATGCCTAGAGGACTTCTCTGTAATTATCACTGTCCATTCTACCAAGCCATCAGCTGCCAGAGTAGCTCATGGTGATGGATTCACATGAAGGAAAATAAGAGTACATAGTCTAAAATTAGAAACCCCAAATCAATGTTAAGCAACCTAAGTATTCACAGATTTTACATCACTGCCCAGCTTTAACTTAATTTAGCTGTTTTCTTCCAAGCTTGATGGCATGGTAGGACAAGGGCAGCTCAGAAGTGATATAGAAATCCTTCTTGACTCAGCTCTCCTATTCACAATAACCAGGTGACTTCCTCATATGCACTAATTGAGTCTCCCATGATTTCAAATGAGCTGTCACAGCTCTGTGGATGTACCGACACCCACTTAACAATACTCCTGAAATTAGCATTTCGTAGAGTATGAATCTGAAACCCAATTTTCTTTGTGCAGAAGGGCAGGAGATGCACTACTTTGCATGGGGCCCTAAATGCCATGGGTTAAATTCACTTCTGTTTCTGTCCTGCCGTGCAATGTTTTCTAAGGCACTCCACCACTTGGAACTAGAGAAAAGCCTCCAAGGCCAAAACAGAGGATTAAAATCGAACAGCCTGACTAATTTTGTCTATCCAGCTTTCTCTCTGCAATGCTGGCGGTTTCAGAGAAGCCCCTCCAATGACAAGGGGAAGGGACCACTGCAGCCCATGCTCTCTCCTTGCTGAGAGTGCCCCAGCTTTTCCCGGTTACCTCATCAGAGCGCACCAGGATTTTTTCCTCCAAGCGGTTCAGCATGCGTTCGATTGCAGACATGCGTTTGTTGAGCTCATGAATCTAGAGGAAAGGAGAAAGGGAGAAAAGGAGTAGAGAACAGACCGGCCACCACTGCCAGGACAGTGAGAAAATAGTGCAACCAGCAGAAGAAAGCAAGCAGCAAGACACCGCCACCATGAGCTGAGTTAAAAGACATTAAAAAATAATGTCTTTAAAAAATGGCCCTGGATATGTCGATGAGCCCCAGGAGGTGCACAGCCTCTCCTCGAATCTGGAAGACTCAAAGTGATGCTGAGTAAGTACCCAGCACATCGCAATTTCTCCCAAAGCATCGGTAACTTTAGTGCAGTGAAAAAACCACATCACCGGCCCCGTTGTGTCCCTTGTCCAGACAAAAGCATCAGGCTGTAACGAAGCCAACTATCTTGCATGCTGCCCCAAATTCAAGTCAACATCAATTTTCAGTTCCTACTAATACGTTTTTCAAGCAGCTACTACTCCGTCACCCTACTGCCTGGAAAGCATTGGAAAGGAAGAGGGGAAAGTAAGAATTTCCCATGAAAAACTAAATAGATAGAAAACTAAACTTGAAAGTTTTCCCCCAAACACTTTAAAATTTTCAGAGTTCTCCACACATTGATTTACCAAGATGCTTGCCCCTCTTTCCTCCCTCACTCTTCCAACTAAAAAGAGGGGCAAGGAGAGAAGAGTAGAGAAGAGAAAGACAGACAAAATTCTGAAAATCAAAGAGAAGTTACTTTCTGTGCTCAAGAGCCAAGACAAACTTTTGTGGTTAAATCACTGAAAACATTAAAGGAAGGGGTTTTTTTGTCCCTTTTAGAAATTGAAGTTTTGGTTTCTTTAAAAAAAAAAAAAGGTCTTTCTCCTTTGATCCAAACAAATAAAACACAAATGATGAGAAATATTGCCCATTTTATAACACCACCTCCCACATCACTGCTGTTCTGAGGGGCTGCCTCCCATTCAAAGGGGAATGAGCAGCAAATGGAGTAAGTAAATGCAGTAACAAAGAGATGCGAGGGCTTGGCTTTCTTTTTATAACATTTCCATCCTCTCACTTAGTTTTTGTGCTTGCTAGTGTTCAATTAATTAGATATTCACAACAGCTCGGAAAGATAGCATCTGCTTAAGGGAAGATGAATACAAAAACCTGACACTCTGGAGAGCAGAGTGCTGTAATTACCATCCCGAACTGAATGCATCTTTAAGCAGCATTAAACTCACAGACAGGAAGCAATCTAATCCATCTCAAAGTGGTTTCTCAGTCCTGCTTAAGGCGTGACTCTTGCATGGCTCCTGGTGACAATGAGAACTCTGTGATGGGCCATAAGCTTCAGAGGAAGAGATGGTGACAAACCGAGCCCCGGCACTACCCTGTCTCCCGGCACTACCCTGTCTCCGTAAGCAGAGGTTGGGAGAGGTCAGAACATAATGCACAGTCTGCTGTTGATGGGCTACAAGGATAGGAGCTGAAGAGCTTGCTTTCATTATCCTTCCCTAGCAAGGCTGGTTTTAATGCGTGGTGGTCACCCCCCATCAGGGGCTGGACCACCCTGCACTGCTCTCTGTGTGACAAAGGCTGGCAAACGGTGCTCTGTATTGAAACATTTAAAGGGAAGAAACTTGAAACACAACCCATAAGGAGGGCATCAGTTAGGGCAAACTGTCACTTGCTGCTGGGGAGGGAAGACAGGTTACTCTAGCAGAGGTGCCGCCTCTAGTCTTTCAAGTACCCAAGACCTCTAACAGAAGTTTTATGTAAAGAAGAGGAGCCAGACAGCATCAAAGTTTTGGGAATCCAAAACAACTGAGCTCCCTTGAGATACAGCAGAATGGCTTTTGGGGAGAAACATGGTAAATTGGCACTATTCTTTGTGGCTTGGTCCTGTTCCTACCTGGCTTCTGAAGACCTGAAGGCAAAGACTTGCACAGTTACCAATTCAGGGCTACTTTCCATGTCTCTTCATGTTTAAGAGCTTTTTTAATAGTGGACTTTTAAAAAAATTTTGTTCTAGCACCTTCAGCTCCTGGAGTCACAGGGCTAGGGAACAGCCTCTGTTTTTGTTACTAGAAAAGTTAAGTTTCTTGTGTTTGGGACTGAACAGTGTATCCTCTCCAGAATTAAAGCAAAAGCAATTTTCAGATCAAATGTTTTTGACAAACTTGCACCTAAGGCAGTTTTAGGAAAGAGGGTTTTCATCTGTAGGGTCAAAGTGATGCAGGGCAAAGAGCTGAGCCCTCCACCTCTTGAAACCTTCAGATGCCAATAAGGTGTCTACCAGGAAAACATTGCTTTTGAAGCTAAGCTATGGGATTCAATACAGGGTTAATGGGGATTAACAAACATGCTTCCGGATCCTACACCCACAGGCCAACATCTTGAAACCCCAAAGGGCACAGCCTCTGAGAAGTGCAGTGCCAGGATGACCACTCATACTCAGCCATCTTCACTGTCCCCTGGGAAGTCCCATGAGGGGCTGGGATACCCCAGAAATCCTGATGATAGCTACATGACATGCCCTGGAAGTTCTTGTAAGCAGCTCAAGAGGCCCTGCTTTGCTGCTCAGGACAATGTAGTCTGCTGCTTGCTATCCCAAATCCCTCATGGCCTGTCTCTGCCCTCCTGCTAGACTCAGCCCTTCCATCTCCTCCAACTTAAGGATGAGATGACAGACACCAGCCTCTTCTGAACCTCTTCCAGCTCTGCCAATACAACAGAGCTGGCTACCACCGAAACCTGGATGTTCTTCCCTTCTCTCTTCTTCGGGCTTGTACCTGGCCTGTCCTTGACCAACAGCAACAGTGATGCATGTGTGCATCATTCTAAAGTTAATGGTCCAGCACAGAGCTGTGTCTCTTCCTGCTGGTTGAGAAGGCTCTGTGGGAGGGTGGTTGCTAGCTGTAAACCCATCAGCAGCACAAAGGGCAGGAAGGATGAAGAGCTGTTTAAGCTAATGAACAATGTTGGCATAAGCGCAAATGGGCTTAAATTGGGAATGAGAAGGTGTCTCATAACCACTAGAGTGACAAGGCTCCACAGCAGCCTTTGTACTGGTGTGACACAGCAAACCACAAAGCACGCTAGACCACCCTGAAGTGAGAGCTTGCCCAGCTGATGGAGGAAGTAATCTGAAGCATTGGTAGGAATTTGGCCCTGTTTCCCCACTGCAAAGCACGGTGCACATTTCATGCCTAACGTACCATGGCCTCATTAAGGACTCTTAGTCCAGAGTTCTTCCATTTACTGTTGACTGAAAAAGGAATGGCATTTACTAATTAAAACATGTACCGAGAGAAGTAAAAGGCAAAGGAAAGGTTTCCCTACACAGACACATGAAGTATGGTGCTGAGGAATGGTTGTGGTTACAGATTCCGCCACCAATTACCCAAAGAGGGGCCCAGGACATGCAAAATTACCAGCTGTGAGCAGAGACAGGCAGCTGGCTCTCCCCATGTATCTGTAGCCAAACACTACCCTGCATTTTGCTGCTCAAGAGGTCCAAGGGATGCTTTACCATTCTCACCACCCACCATTTGCAAAGGTGGCATAGGGAACTGCAGGTCCTTGCTTGACAATTAAAATACAAGCCCACAGCCTTTTTGATACCCTTCTCTAGGCTGTTCCCCCTATTATCATCAGTCGGGAGAGATACGTGACAGGTCGTCCTGACCCCGTCCTACAGGGGCAGGAACTCTACACGCTGCAAATGAAGAAAAGGATCTTGATGCTTATTAAATGTCCCTCTCCAAACCTCCATCTGATCATAAAGCACCGGCATATTCAATTGAAGAAAGCCTTTTTGGGGACACAGAAAGCCATAGGTAACTTGCAGATTAATAAGGTCAAGCCGGAAAATTAACAGCAACGAAAGCAGGCTTGTTACTGTGACAGCAGCATGGGCAGAGCGAAGCCTGATTTTCTCTTTGTCATGACTGCAAGAAGCGGAAAGGCTGGAAGGAGGACGTGGGAGAGGAAGCAACAGAGCTCCAGTGTACTTCTGCATCATCCTAAAAGGGCAGAGAAATGTATATCCTTCCTCATCTTAATGAATGAAGGAGCCTTAAATGCACCTTCCCAGGTCTCAGTCTGGCTCCCTTTTCATGACCACCTTGACAGGTCCCTCACAACACAGAGGGCAGGACATGTCCTGGGCATTCATCTTGCTGGTGCCACACAACTGCGATGTGACACCTAGCTGAGCCAGCTCCTAGGTCATCCCACAGGCCTTACGTATTGCTCTGGCAATGCAAAGTGGCTATATCCCAAGCTTCTTCAGTTCCTGAGCTGAAGAGGAGGAGCGATCTCGAGTCTACAGAGATCTGGGACCCACTCTGCTCCTTTTTGGACCCACACATGGGAAGCATGGGCACCAAACCACCCCTGTACAGAAGGGCCACCAGTTGTGTGGATACCTAGGGCACACCAGCTTTTCTGCTCGTTCTCCACATCCATCCTGGCTGGAGACTACCATGATAGCACCCCAGTTTGCCATCACTGCTTCTCTTCTCTGAACCATCCTGCAGTGCAAAGATAACAAGCGCCATTTATGGCAAGAGAGGCTTGGCCACAGACTTGGTCTCACAAGAGGTTCAACAGCTGTTTGGTACCTGATTCCCAGAGTGGCTGATGTTCTCCTGGGAGGAGGCTCTGTTCCGGCGTTTTGTGTGATGGGGGAGGTAGGCAGGGAACTGGGCTCCCTTCACATCCTCATCAGAGGTGTCCATATCTGCAGAGTACCGGGACCGAGGCTGCTCGTTCCAGTGGATGCCTTTGGAGAGAGAAGGCTTCAGCACAAAGTTACAAGAGATTCATACCCCTGAGTTCTTTCCTGGACATTGGCCCCATCCTTAAGACAAGCAAACAATGAGGCACTTCTCCAGATCACACTTTCTGTCCTTTGGCAGGAGATGCTTCTGCAAGAGAGACCAAGGTTAAGGATGGCTATGCTGGATCATGCTGCAGGTCCACCCACTGTGGCCACACAGTGCCCAGCTCAGCAGGGTCCCACAGAGCACTGCTGAGATAGCAGTGGGCACAGGAAGCATCACCCTTGCGCTCTCATGTCCCAAACCGCCAGGCCCCTCAGAAGAAAACTGCTATTGCCTTCCCAATTTTGTTGGAGCCCAGATTTGGACAC
>JANZLP010000001.1:14140844-14156225 GCA_026930925.1 Chelictinia riocourii | reverse complement strand
AGGTATTTTAATGAGGTCTCAGTTATGCTCCCAACACTTTTGCACTCAGTCCTGCTGCTTTTTTTTTTTTTTAGATTAGGAGCCGGTGAGGCGGAGCCCGGCGAGGACTCCCCCGCTCGCCAGCGGCTCTGCCGGCGCCGCATCGAAGGGAACTCTGCCGGCGCCCTTCCCCCGGGGAGGCTGCGCTCGCCCCCCCCGGCCGCGGGGGGAGCCGCCGCCGCCGCCGTCCCCGTCCCCGCCAGGGCCGCGCCGACGATGTCGGGGCAGTCGATCACCGACCGCATCACGGCGGCGCAGCACAGCGTCACCGGCTCGGCCGTCGCCAAAGCCGTCTGTAAGGCGACGACCCACGAGGTGATGGGCCCCAAGAAGAAGCACCTGGACTGTGAGTGAGACCTCCGCGGGGGGAGCGGGCCGGGCCCAGCCGCTGTGAGCCCCCGGTGCGGCCTTTCCCCCTCCTGCTGGGGGGGGGGACGGCGGGGGAGGAGAGGGGGGAACCAAGCGCGGCTGCTTGCACCCGGGGGTGGGGGGTGTCGTGTAAAGCTGGGTGAATCTGGCTGGTTTGCTCTTCAAAACTTATTTCCACTTGGGGGGGTGGGTGAGTGAGCTTTGTAAAACCAAACCCTGTCGCGCCCGGGAAACAAAAATATTCCAACCTTGTGAACTCTTCCCGATTAGAGCTTCTTGTCTTGTGTGCTCTGCGTACAGCAGTGCTTGTTAATCTGGCACCTGGGGAAAAGGTGGGTGAAGTGGTGTGGGTTTAGTGGTGTGAGCGAGAAGTTACATTTTTAAGCACTCTTCTGTCCTGCGCATCTGGTGGAGTGCAGCCGCATAAGTATTTCTAACATTTCCTGAAATGTCATAGCTTTCTGTCTTGCAGCTCTTGGAATGAGGTAAAAACACTTGAAGTGAAGTACAGGGAAAGGCGAGGGTGGACCAATAACCTCTCAAGAATGAGAGTATGTTGCCGCTGATATATTTAAACTTAATGCATTGAAACTCCTTTCTGTATACCAAAAGTTGTGGAAAGCTACCCTTCGTAGCCACAAAAGTATCAGTGGTGTTGCTTTGCTTCAGATTTTAGTAACTGGATAGCAATTGAAGCTACTGTTGTACTGCTCGAAAGTGCACTGAATGCTTCAAACCTTGTACGTTGTGTGCTATACCTGTTTTATTAAACGGTAATAGATGGTTCTATAACCATCTATTAAAAGTGAAGTAAGCGTGCGTGTGAGGGAGAGGAAAGAAGATGTGAAGTTTTATGCTGGTTTCTTCAAAGTCAAGGGAGCAGGCTGGTAGTTTTGCAGGACTCGTTCAAGTTGGTGGTGCCAAGGCCAGTCTGCTGTTCAAGCTCTTGGAAGAAGCATATTCTGTTATATCGTTTGAGGGTAGTTTGGCTTTCTGACGCTATGGCACTTGTCTGTTAGTACAGACCCCTTGTGCGAGAGCTTTTGATGTGGATCAAGTAGTTAGAAAGAACCAAATATACATCTCATTCGTTACTGTTTCTGAATGAGTGGAATCCAGCTACAGTAGTGAATATTGCAGCTGTCAATTTCTTTTCTTAAAGATACCTTTTTAAAGTTACCTTATTTTATCTTGTCTTGTGTTCTGCCTGTGGTACTACAATTTAATGAGGTAACCCTGAAGTCCAGAAATGGCAATGTAACAGGAAGCCAGAAAAGTGGTGACAGTTTGCTCAATAGTTTGAAAGCTTGTGAAGCTTAAGTGATGTAGTGTATTGTTTGAAATACCCTTGAAATAACATCATCTGCTATAAGTTACCCTTGCAAAATAAGAAAATGGAAACCTGGAAAAACTCTTTGACTTGAGAATAACATAAATAGAGGTTGCCTTTTGACTGTCAAATTCCTTTGAATATTTTTTGATACAAACCTGTTCAGAGGATACAAACCTGTTTAGAGCTGTCAGTCTCCTGAAGGTCCCCTTCTGTGAAAGATGAATTCTGTGTTTTGGTGTAATTCACTTTCTCAGGGTTTGGTCTAAGACAAACAAAAAGCTTGTTGTTCTGACTTGGTATCTGAAATAGAGGAACATGTTGGTGGGGCAGGGAAAAAAAAAGATGTGAAAGATGGTACTGCAGATATCTCTGTAAGGGGTTAAAAAAAAATAAAAATCCCCATGACCATTGTCCAGTCTTCATTGAGTATACCCAGGCGCTCATTTTCAAACATCTGCAAAGCTTTGTGTGGCACTTCCTATTTTTTCACTTGCACACAAAACTTACTTGTATTAAATGCAAGCAGGTAAGATAATAATTTAAATACTGTAATCTCCGGAAAATTTACACAATGTATTTGCAAAGATACAGTGCACGTACTTTCCAATTTAAGTAAATTATGAAAGAAAACATAGCTTGGATTTAATGCAAAACACTGCTAGTTGCACTTTGGTCGCTAGGTGTGTGTCATTGAAAATGCTACACCATCTGGTATTACTTGTAATTGCTGCTCAAGAAAAAGCTTCACTAAGAATGTTTTTGAGAGCTGCTGTAGTTGTATCAGGGATCATGGAGGAGTATCAGTTTGTGCCCTCTATTCAGATTAATTCTTAAAATCCCCTTATTGCCAAGTTTCCTCAGCAAGAAAAACTATGATATCACAATGCTGGTATTTACAGGAAGATGTTACACATGCAGTGTGTGAACTAGTATTTTAAGATTCTTGGGTTTTGCCTGGCTACTAACTGCTGAGTAGTATAGTTGTATTTTTCTTGAAGAGAAAAAAACCAAACAAAAACAAAAAAAAAAAAAAACCAACCCCCAAAAGCCCCAAACCCCAAGCAGTGTCCGTGGGAATACTTGGGGGTTTTTTCCTTTTAAAGTAGGTCACGGTGTCCTAAATAAGTCAGCAGATCTATTTCTGTAGTACTTTGTAATATTTTAGGATAACATAAAACATTATACAGAGGCTGATCTTTTCTCTTAGTGGAGTACCTGAAGGTCTTGTCTCTTCTTCCCTCCGTGTGGGTTCTCTCACTTCCCCTCAGCCTTCTGAGTTTGGGTTGCAGTGGAGTGGGGCTAGATGCTGCTTTTGGTGACTGACCTATCTCTTTTTGGCTAAGTATTGAAAAGCTGTAATGAGAAAAGAATAAATTAAAGCTGTAGCCAAGATGGTAACTGGCAGAGTAGACTTGTGTGTAGACCAAAACTTAGAAAAACACAAACCCCTAAATTAATTGCATTTTAAACTTTGAAGTGAACACAGTAATAAAGAAAAAAACAACACCTGTTTAACTTGTATACAGCCCACATAAGAAGCACAGGGGAGGGGAAAGTAGTTAATGTTGCTCATCAAATACAAGCTTTGGAAATCTTGTAAGAAGTGATAATTTGGGTACTGTAAAATTGTATTATGTAACAGAATTAGGCTCTTAGGCCTTTTGTTTTAAGAGAAAGTTCAGGTCTCTGCGAAATCATCACAGACTTAGTTTCACCAGTAATTTCATATTATGTCTGTCACAGGTTTGGGTTGTTGTAGCTGCTCATTCTTAACTTTTGGCAGCTAGAGTTCATGACTGTCAGGTGAATGCTGATGCAGTGTGGTTCTTGCAGGGATATGCAAGTTGTGATACAGTATGAAGGTACGTTCTTGAACTCTCCCGCAGGCAGTAAGGTGGCTGTCTCTTAATTTGAAGCTCTTTAGTAATCTGTGAAGCTTTTCAATACAGTAATTCAGGAAACTTGACTCGAATAAAGAAATAGTTAATGTTTTTGTAATCTATAAATGTGAGATTTAGAAATTGCTTAAAGCTTTTTTAAAAACTTCATGGGACGTCATGTGTCCTTGTTTAGTGGGGGACTGGGACAGAATAGCTGAATTGCTTTGCTTCTGATAAAGTAACTCTAAGTTCAGATTTAGCTATTATATAGGTGAAACTTAAAGATTGATATCAAATCTGCACTAGAAGAGCTCATAGGCATAAAAATATTTGTATCAGTCAGGTGGTATCTTTTAATTTAGTCTTCCAGCAAGAATTGTTGCATTCCTTAGGCTAGTTACATGGAGGAAGTTTGCTGAAGCAGCACTCCTGTTTTCTGATCTATAGTTTACGGTGCAACTTCCAAAAAGAAAATGTAAATTCTTTTTGCAAGGCTACCAGGTTAAGGAAAGTGGTCTTAACTCTTACATCTGTCTCAGGGCAGCTTCAGTCCTGTGACAAAATAGAAGAAATACGGGAATATTAAATCATTATAGGTGTCTTTAACTGATGTGTTTACAGTTCTCTTGAGAGAGATATTGCAGTATCAAGAAAATGATTACTTTCTTGTTACTTGAAAGTTGAAAATTATGCCAGTTTTTGTCAGTGCCTGGCTGAGAATTTTCCTAAAACCTGTGGGTTTTTTTTAATACCTGCATTTACGCATGTTGTTCTCCAAAGAGCTGTATGGTTTCATAGATGATGTGCCAGTATTTCAGATGAGCTGTGGAAGAGAAACCCTCAGTACTCTTCTAGGCAGTAAGATTTCCACAGCTCTTGCAGGCTGCTAGAAAACCCCTATGGTACTCCTCTGGTTTAAAGCTTTTTTTTTTGTTTTTTCTTTTTCTCTCCTGTGTGATGTTAACATGTTTCTAAATTCCATTCTAGAAATAGCACCACAGTTTCACGTGCAGTTGAAATGATTCCTCTGGGTAATTGGCAAAACGCTTTGAGTTGTAAAGTGTTTATGTAAGTACTGTGATAAGAAAATGAGTGTCACTCGCCCTACACATTTCACTCCAGTTTTTGCTGCCAACATCCATGTTACAGTTGCTCAGCTGTCAGTCTCTCAGGTGCATGTGTTCCTTTATACTTTCAGATGTATGGTGTTAATAGCCTCTTCCTCCTTTGCCGTCAGCTGTAAGAGCTTGATACAGTTGTTTCTATGTAGATATTCCTATTGCAGGCTTGGAAGAATCATACTGAAGAAATGACACTTGCTTTTTTTGTTATGTATCTCAATTGCTAGAATTCAAATGTGATGCTAACTTTATTATTACTGCTTGTAAAATAATAATGAAAACACTGCATTGCGTATCATTATTAAAGAGTCTTTTTAAACTTAGGGTTTTTGCAGTACACTGGGAAAGTCCAATTTTAGCTTATAAAATGCACTAAGATTTTTTTTTCTGCCGTTCATTCTTAATTTAGTATTTTAGAGACATTTTGTTTGCCTAAGCATGTGTTCTTCAATATTGGCAACTGTGGCTTACGTCTTTCGTAATGGCAAGAGGTTTCCACTTTTGAAATCATGTGTTTTGAAGAGGACAAATGGCAATTTTAAAATACTGAGGTTCTTGTGCTTCACTGGCAGATCTTCCAACGAAGAAACAGCAACTGCAAGCTTTGAATCTTTTGATTCTCCTTCTACCTGAAGCAAACAGAGACACTCTGAAGGTTAGAATTACTAATACTTTTTTCCTGTACAAATATTTTGTCTATTTCTGTGAATCCACTGTAATGAATGTTATTGTCTTTTAACATTTTTTTCGGTTCAAAGTTAATGCTGAAACTAGTGACTCTTTCTTTTTTCATATTCCACGGACCTTCAGAAAAAAACCCTTAGGACCCTAATTCCTCCCAAATGACTTCTAAGAATGTGACTTGAATTTTTTCCAGGAGATTGCAATAATAATCTCTCAGTGAGCGACCTTTATTCTTACAAGTTTCGTTCCTTTTTTTTGCAGCAGCAGTCATTGTTTCCAATGTAAATAATAAACAGTGTTAGAATACTATGGATAAGAGTTTGCTTTTATGAAATAGGTTTAGCTCTTCATTTTTATTCCCCACTTTTCTCTGTGCTGTTTGTTTCTACTCTCAATAAACTAGGAATTTACACTTCCTATTGGTATTTGCAGCACGTTACATGGAGTTTTCCAATTTGAGCTTGTCCTTTTGTAGCAAAGCTATTCATCTTTTTCAGAATATGCTTGCTATTAAAATTGCTACAATCAAAAATGAATTTGCAGGATTTGTGTAGGATGCAGAACATCTTCTAGTACAGGCAAAAAATCCCATTAGGTCTTATTGTTCAAACATGACTTTCTTTTTGAGTTTATTTACTGTGTGGAAGCAGTCAGGAGGGCTCCTGAGTTGAGTTACACATATCTGAAACTGAATTAATTGAAGATTGTCAGTTTCTAACTGGCTACCTGTCATTCACAATGCAGTGGTTTACTCATTAATTGCTTACCTTACAGAACTAGCCACTCCATGTTTCCATAACCATGACAGCTGGCACTATTGTGTTCACTTTCAGTTTAAGAAAAGCCAACAGTAATTTTTCACAAGCATCTGGGGGATGCTACTTGTGCACCTATACAAGGAGGGATTTGAAAAAAAAAACTTTATATGCAGGGCTTCGAAGTCACTTGAATGCTTTTGAAAAAGTTATCCACAAAAATAACGAGAATGGTTTACTTCATTAATTAAAGGAAACAAAACTTGCATTCCAGTTCTTTGAACAAACATATCTATGCTTCCTATTATTGATTGCTTTTAATGTGGTTTTATTAGGAATGAAGAGCTTTTCCCAAAAATACATAACATCATGTTTCACTCATAACTTTTTCATGTGCAGAGTTGAGCTGTAAATTCTGCTGTTGTTTCAGGTACTGCTTGAATTCCTCCAAAGGGTAATTGATCATCGGGACAAAAATAAAATGACGTTAAAGAATGTTGCAATGGTGATGGCCCCAAACCTTTTCACATTTCATGGGTTTGGCTCGAAGACTATTGAACAAACCGAGTTTGTTATGGCAGCTGGAACAGCAAATGTCATGCGCTTTATGATTCAGTACCAAAAACTTCTCTGGACAGTAAGTGTATTCTTAAGGGGCAGGGGAATCATGCGTTTCGCAAACAAGGCATCTGAACAAAGAAGTAATATGAACTTATTTCCATGATTCAGAGAAAGATCAGCCGCATCCACCTGGGTTCTTGCTCATAGGTAACTATTCTGGGAACAAAACAGAATCATTACAACTTATGGTAGAGTTAAGCACTAATGGTCAGAGTTTTTATATTGTATATACCATGTGTGAACTCAAAAATAAGTCCTTGGGAGATCTTTGTGTCTGGCTTATCTGTATACATTGTTATGAGGAATTTGTTCTTTGCTTAGAGATATTAGCAGGAAACACAGTGGTTTAGTCCATTTCCCTTTTTGGCCAACCTTCGTATTATATAAAACGTGTTTTGATAAAGCATGAAGTTGTGTCATGGTCTCAAGCAAAGCTCTAACTTACACAGACTGGAGAAGTTCGGGCCTTGTTGTCCATCAGCAACTTTAAGCCGTTTTGACCTTTGCTGCATGTGAGGAAAAGTTATCACCATTGTACAGACTAAGTGTTGAGTGAATTTCTTTGGCTGAGGAAAATAAAAACACTGCATGATTCCACCTCTGTTCCCTTGAGAGCTTACTGAGTGGAATGTAACATCGCAATTGGAGTGGTTTTTAAATTGCTTCACAGCTTTATATTATTTGAATCTTTAATTATGACTGGAAATAAATACTATTTTTTTGAGTTCTATCTGTCAGTTTACAAAGTTGTGATAAGTTAGTTGCTTAAGGAAATTATGTAGATATTCATAGTTATTATCTATATTCGTCTAGATTCCTAAGTTTATTGTTAACCAAGTGAGAAAACAAAACACTGAAAGCCAGAAGAAGGAGAAAAAGGACAAAGCTATGAAGAAACTTCTGAAAAAGATGGCGTATGACCGGGAAAAGCATGAGAAACAGGAGAAGACCCCTAATGATGTAAGCAAATATATAGCTGAAATACTTTATTAATAAGACTGTAATCTCTAGTGAAAAAGTGGATATAGCAGAGGGGATATCTACATTTATTTAACTGAGAATTTCAATAGATAGCAAGTTAATATGGGTTTCATAGTTTATGGGTTACCAGCATGACACATTTAGAGCACTGGGCTGTTTGTTTGTTTGTTTGTTTTCCCAGATTTTTCAAAATATTTATATTCTAAAAAATTACATCCCACAGGCTGTTCGAGTTTGGGCATCTGAAACAAAAGTACATTAGGTCTGTATCTGTAGTGGGAGCAAGTGTTGTGGCAACACTCGGTATTGCTGTACCCACGTTTAGATGCATTGGTGCCCAATGGAAGGCACCGCAGACCATGTGTTTACTTAAAAAAATTAGTATTTAGATTTCACTATTGGATATTTAAGAGTGTTTGGAAACAAAGCTAGCAATTAATCCTCCTTCCTTCTACAGGAGTTCCCAAACCACTGAACTGTTTGCCTCAATGAATCTTTAACTATTCCTTGTAAAGTGGAACATGCTAGAGCATGCACAACCTGCCCAACCCAAGAAAGGCTAAAGGATGAAACAAATGTAAAAACTGATAAACCGCTTCTTATGCAGCTGTTGTCCAAGTGTCTACTCCCAACTTACCCCTGTAGATACAATCTACAGTTCAGTATCTCTCCATTAGGTAATTTACTTCTGCCAGCCGCATCAGTGTTGTCAAGGCATAAGTTTTAGTGTAACACTCTTCACACATTCTTTACAATAAAAAAAAAATATCTTGTGGCATTATAGTGCTAATTTTTCCTGTACCTTAGAAATACTTTAATTGCACTGTTCCCACTGACACTGAAACTTTTCAAAAATATTTCTCATGTATCTTGAAATTGCTTATTATTTACGATTTCAATGAAGTTAGTAATTACAAGTTTTTGAAGCTTGTTAGCCTGTACAGTATGGTATGTTAATTATAATGCATTTGAAATACATGATTCCAAAGTTATTTTAAATAGATAAACAGGTAACACCAAACATGTATCCTGATAACATAATGAATGCATATCAGATTTAGGTGGTATGAAAATACCACCTTGTGGGTTGAAGTCACATTGAAGATTCTGGTGAATTAGAGACATCTTGTGGTACCTTGTAAAAATGCATTGGTCTGAATGCTCTGTTTTTCTTATCAAGTATATGTATGGCAAACTGTTACAAAAAAAGGTTATCGTATTCTAATAAAGGCATTTTTTTAAGCCAAAAAATAGAATATAGCAAATTAATATGCTATAATGACCCTCAAATCTGACTGGTTTGATCTTGCAAGTATGCCTTTTTTTTGTTTTGAATGTGCAAATAGCTGGATCCTTTGGACAACTGCATCCAATATCTGCTGGAGACTTGTATTTCAGTGTTCCTACCTAATTTTTAATGCAATATTTAACACATCCCTTAGCGTCCAAAATTAATTAATTCCCTGGCATCACTTTGCCTTATTTTGATATCTATCTATATGAAGGAATCTGTACACAGAATGAGAACTTACTTACAATTTTAAAATAAAGCTAATTAAACACTGACATTTGTTTTATGCTGTCTAATAAGAAAAGAATTCTTTGAATACAATTCAGTTGAGCTGTGATGAGATGACACTTAATACTGCCATCCCCTGTTCAACATAGAAATAACAGCAAGTACACTGAAATAAGCAAATGCTGTTGCAACTTCAGGTATGGGATTTTTTTGTAATGCAGTGCTGTTCGACTTTTAGAGTAAAAAATGCCTTTTTAATCCACTGGGGAGTTAGAGCTGAAGTCTCATGTAATACATTCTTACTCAAATGTAAATGTAAAATTACTATTCAGTAATTTTTTTTAAGCCCTAGAATTCTGTGGGGATTTTCTTCAAAATTAAATGGTACAGTTTCTCACAAATCCTTCATGCTTATTTGGACCATTCAGTAATTTGGGTGCCTGAGAACATATTATTCTTAAAATCATACTCACAAATTGATAAGGCTTCATTGTGAATGACAATTTTACACATTTTTCCAAGTAGAACATTATCTCATTCTTTAAGGAAAATTTGTTGTGGGTTTTTCCCAATTTTCAATTTATATTGCCTTAATTTGAAATTGAGGTGATCTTCCTGTGCAGTTCCTGAACTGCATTTCACTATTAGATGGCAAGTGAGGCACCCAGACTTGTGGTGAATCCCCACTCCAGTGAAAACTCTTTGAAACTTTTGAGAGCTAATTATTTTGCATGCAGCTGAATAAAAACTAAGTAAAAGTTGCCATTTTCTACCACGTACTGTGGCACCCCACATGTTTAAACAGGTTAAATAATTATTCCAACTGGGTTCATGGGGCACTCTGAAAATACACATTGCACTCAATTTTTCTTTATTTTTTAAACAGGGACTTAAAGGCGATAAAGGAGAATCCAGAGATGTAAGTGTTGGCATAATTCCTCTCTTGTTTTGAAATATTCCTTTGTTGGCTGTGTCACATATCTCTTTTTTTCCCCTTTCTCCCTCACTTTTGTTTTATTTTCTAAAGCAATGTGCACTTGTGCGGAACATCAAAGACAAATGCCGTGAGTACATCAGTGCTTTGCTAATTCCATTTCTACCCTTATATGCCCATCATGCTACATGAATGGCACTGATCAAACTGCTTTTTTTTTCCCCCCATCTTTTCCACAGCTTGCTGTTATGGTAAGTCACTGTTGGTCCTTTAAACCCCAGTGTGACTGCATGCCAGAATTGTTACTCTCCCCATAGAGGTGGTATGGATGATTTACCCCTGCCAAGGACATGGTCCTTGCACCCTGACAACTATTTGGGGCACTATTTGTTCCCAACACACATTTCTGGCAGGTCCCAAGGAGTGCCCTGTCTACCCAACTGAGCTGGCCTTTGCTATCGACACCTCCTCTGGTGTGGTGAGGGATGTTTTCAACAGGATGAAGCAAACTGTGCTTAGAGTGGTCAACAACTTAACCATCGCTGAGAGCAACTGTCCTCGGGGTGCCCGGGTGGCTCTGGTCACCTACAACAATGAGGTCACCACAGAGATCCGCTTTGCTGATGCCAGGAAGAAATCAAGCCTCTTCCAGCAGATCCAAAACTTCCAGGCGACCCTGACCACGAAGCCACGCAGCCTCGAGACCGCCATGTCCTTCGTGGCCAGGAATACATTCAAGCGTGCCCGAAGCGGCTTCCTTATGAGGAAGGTGGCTGTCTTTTTCAGCAACGGGGACACGAGAGCCTCCCCGCAGCTCAACGATGCCGTGCTACAACTCTACGATGCTGGAGTCATGCCCGTGTTTCTCACCAGCAGGCAGGACCCAGTTCTCACCAGAGCTCTGGAGGTTGGGGTTATTCACCCTTTCTTTCATTTTCTGCTCATCACCTCAGTCTGATTTGCTGGGGAGAGTGCTGATGTTTGCTCCTACAGGCAGTGGTTGGCTTCCACAGGCCTTTCAAGTGCGTAGCTCTGAGAAAGCATTGCTGGCTAAACTCATCCAGCATGTCTATTAAGAGATTAATCCAAAACACAGCACATGCTGTGAAACGCTAGTGAGGTTATGATGAGTCATTTGTTTCCCAGACCATGGCTCCAGGGTGCCAGGTGTGGTATGAAAAGGAAGACAAGACCGTCCCCATAGCAAGACAGGTCTGACAGAAAGGCAGAGGGTGGGAAGGTGGAAGTACAGTAGCTTTGCTGGCAGAGGGAAAGCGGACGTACAAAGATTTAAAGCAATAAAAACCTGCAGATGAGCCCACTGAGCACTGGTTCAAGTGCTTGACCCTCTTCTTGGAGTTTATGACTCTAAACTAGTCCCACTAACTGATGTTGGGGGCATTAGGTTCCTCCAAATGGGATCCACCAAAAGCAGCATGCTGAGTAGAGTATCTCTTAGAGTTGTGGATTGCCCTTTCCTACTTTGAGCTGAAAATAACAGAAGGCAGCACTACTAACACTATGTTTTTCTGTTTGTGTCTAACCAGATCAACAACACAGCAGTTGGACATGCAATTGTTCTTCCAGCCAGCGGCAGTCAGCTGAATGAAACTATCCGGAGGGTCTTGACTTGTCACATTTGTCTGGGTAAAGCATCCAATTTCTTCTCTAGTCAGTGCCAGATCTTTCTGGTCGTGCAGCAGTCAGTCGTTAGTGGTGCAGAAGGGAAGCCCAGCTGGGAGTCAGTCCTTTTGCTGTTGAAGACAAGGGCTGCATATTCTTAGGTTTAGTGGAAAACATTGGTGTTGTGAATGAGGCTGACTGGGCATTCTCCACTTTGTAAAGAGAAGCTCCTTTTTTTGGCTGGTTCCCACTTTTACAGCCCAAACACCGATAGCTAAACACTCTAAAATATGGCTGCCTGCCATTTATGACAGAGTGCTTTAGGGATCTGTTTGGACAAAGAGCATGTAAAAATACTAAATGCATAATTTAATGTGTTTTGGTATGAAATTACTTTGGTATCAGGTAATGGACCAGTGAATGTCCATGGCTTGATAGTATTTCCTATGACACAAGGGATTTTTGCAATGACAAGGGAGGGTCATCTTCAGTTCATTCAGGTGAAACCTACTGTATTTCTTCTCTAGATGTGTGTGACCCTGATCCCATCTGTGGTTTTGGTAGTCAGAGACCTGTATTCAGAGACAGAAGGGCAGCCCCAACAGATGTAGACACTGACATAGCCTTCATCATGGATAGCTCAGAGTCCACCACCCCTCTGCAGTTCAACGAGATGAAGAAGTACATCTCCCACATCATAAGTAACCTGGAAATCAGCTCTGAGCCAAGAGTATCTCAGCACCATGCAAGAGTGGCAGTTCTCCAGCAAGCTCCGTATGAATACGAAACCAACTCAAGCTTCCCACCAGTAAAAACTGAGTTTTCACTAACTGACTATGGATCCAAAGAGAAGATCATTAATTACCTTCACAACCAAATGACCCAGCTCCATGGCACAAGGGCTATAGGAAGTGCAATTAAACACACAATGGCTCATATTTTTGAAAGTGCACCAAACCCTAGGGATTTAAAAGTCATAGTTCTGATGATGACCGGAAAAGTTAATAAACAAGAACTCGAGAACCTGCAGAAGGTTGTTATGGATGCAAAATGCAAAGGGTATTTCTTTGTTGTCTTGGGCATTGGCAGGAAAGTGAATGCCAAGAATATCTATAGCCTAGCTAGCGAGCCAAATGATGTGTTCTTCAAATTGGTCGATAAACCAGGTGAGCTTCATGAAGAGCCCTTACTACGCTTTGGGAGACTGCTGCCATCTTTTATCAGAAGTAAGTATAACATCCTGCAGCCAAAGTATTATGGAAGGGGCAACATGTGACCTCAGAGCGGTTAATCTGTGGTCTACTTGCCTGTTGGCTGTGTGGGATTTAGCCTGTCCACCTCTTTGGGCAGCGGAGCCCGCTAAAGTTAGTCTCCTATGGTTCTGGCATTTCTTTGACCCCTTCCATGAACCTTTTAAACTCATTATTTAACAACTTAAAAACCAAATCAAAACAAAAACAAAAAAACCCCAATACCTTAACAAAAAGTGCAAAACAAAAAGGGCAAAAAAAATTGTTTGCCATTTTGTAGGCTACATTGGTTCACCAAAACATGCAATAAATCCTGGAGGTGGCAAAGGAGAGAAGGAAGCTGGGGAAAGAAGAGCAAAGAGGAGCAAGGGAGGAGCAAGCCCTCACCCTGTTCAGGGCACCGAAGCTCGTACTTTGGCTCAGCTGCCCAAGCCTGACTTGCTCAAAAAGATTTGTGAGATGACTAAATGAAATCACATCACTCATCTTTATGTAAACACACAGAGAACTAACACCTACTTCAGAGAGCAGGTAAAAACCAGTTACTTAAGAGGAGGGATGGATCACCAGCAAACTTGACTCAAAACAAAATGTCAAAACAACATTCTGGGAGGGTTACAAAAGGCAACTGAAAAACACCAGGACAGCAGCTCACCCCCTCAAAAAAAATGGTGATCTATACAACACCGTACAGTTAGTAGCCTACAGATAAAGACAACTGAGGAACATTTCAAGTGTTTATGCCTTTTACTCCCATTGATTTTTAGAAAATTTCACCAGGCCACAGCCTGCATATGTGCACATGCACCTCTGCCCCCCATCTTTATCTCACTGCCCTGTCACACACAGGTTTATATGTAACAAAGCATTTGTATTTCCTTTACTATTCCCCAATATTACTCATTCATACTCTTAAAAATCTTGCAATGGCCCAGTTTCAGAATGATCTGAACAAAACTCGGTGACTCTGCCAGGAGGAATGAAGCCCAAGTACCTGTACATTTATGTTTACGTTGGGACACTCAGTTGGCACAGTGCTGCTGTGCTCTGTCTCCAGCTGTTTCAGTTTTAGGAATGTGTCTTCAAATGCTGAAAAAGACAGAAAAGATATAATCTTCCTAATGTCACTGTGGAGTTATTTGACTTGTAACTTGCATTCTTGCTGAACACTAATTATATGGTTTTAAAGCTGTGGAAAAAAGCACAAGGGATGGGGGAAGCTACTTGCTTGATCTTCAATGTAACTTTCAAGCCCACAGACTGTATATACCTAATCATAACACACTGAACTTGTGCAAGTTCATTTACCCACCATCTTCACATTGAACAAGCAAGCAGCAAGAGTTAATTGCTCAGATGGTTGCACTTCACTGTATTTGTGGCTGAAATAAAATCCCACGAAGAACTGTGACTTTTCCCTTGTACCTCTGTCCTTTAAAAGAAGCTGCTTCCAGCTGAAACAGGGAAAGCTGACCAACTTGTCCCAGGGGTGGCTAAAACTGTCCTTATGCATATAATCCAAGCAAGCTTTCTAAAACACTTCTGGATTTTTGTCAAGTAACAACCTCATAACAACCTAATCAGTTAACTTTGACCCCACACGCCATGATAATAGGGAAAAAATCTGTAAGTTTGCTTACAATCAGAGTCTGCTTTTTCAGCAGCAGTTGCCTTTGTGCCAGGATGAGGGCAACTAACAGTCTCTTCTGAATCTCCTGTTGCCAAGCCAACAACTTGATGGCCTACAGCATCATCAACACAAGTTTCTCGTAACTCCGTGCTGTCTAGCAAATCAACAAGAGGTATGCTGCAAAGGCAGAAAAATGGGCAGAGATATGCAGAATCATGTTACCAGTCTTCCTGTAATAAGAAAAAACTTTAACACACGCAATCTCTTTTTTCAAGCTGTCTTCTGGTAACCAGACACATTCTGTAAAACATGTTTCAGGTAACTAATAGACATTGGCTTTCAGTGAGCTTAAAAAAAAAAAAAAAAAAAAAGGGAACACTTCATGTCTGTAGAAGTGACTTCATAACAGACCAGGTCCACTGCTTCATCACATAGCAGTGGAAAAAGTGAAGAGAGAAGGAGGGAAGTTTTTATCCATTAAATACACTTTTTGGAACAAATATCTGAAGTTTTTTTAACAAACCCAAGGTACACTTTAGGATTTTTACACGAGAAAAAGGAAAGTGCACGCCGGCTGCGGGAAGAAGCTGCCATGTGCAAGAACGCAGAGAAATCCTACCTCTCCCTTCGATCCCCACTTGC
>JANZLP010000001.1:14056318-14067449 GCA_026930925.1 Chelictinia riocourii | reverse complement strand
GCTTACTAAAAACAAAAAAAAAAAAAAAAAAAAAAAAGAGGAGCTTACAAAAAAATAACCTCAAACATCTTGAGGAGGAGAGTTATTTTATTCAAAGATCTTTCATTAATAATCCCCTTAATAACAGGTTTTATTTGTTTGTAAATGTTCCCTTTCACTCAGTCATTTGATGGTATCCTTGGCAGCGACAGCCCATAATTCTTCATAGCATGTGTGTATGTCTGCTGTTTGAAGCAGACCTAATTAAAGCAAGGCTTGCGGTTGAAGGTCTAGCATTCAGTTTGGTGCACAAAAAGGAAAGGAGGGCATCAATCTTTAAAGTAACAGTATTCCTATTAGCATGGTAGCTCACCAAGACACAGAAAAATCCAAAAAGATTAAGTCACCCATTTTGCAAAGTCCTTACTCTAATCTTCCTGGAACTACCAGTGAAAATGGATGTCACCTTCTTGAGTACTGGATTCAAACTCTGACCCTAAGACCTTTCTATTCATTCAGATCTGCATCCTTATCCACTCTTCCTAAGCAATGAAACAACTGTAAATTCATACTGGGAAGTAAATATTACAGTACCTCTTTTAGAGGCAGATAAACAAAGTAAAAAATAGAGCTGATATCACAGCGATTACACTGGAAAAAGTGGTACACAGTGCTTCTGGGAATCATACCTGAAGCTCCTTGCATCATATCACAGTTTGGATAGAGAGGAAAAGTGTGTCTTTCTACCTAGATCCCACTGACCTCAGCATGATGCACTGAAACTAGTGAACTGCATCCGATACGCTAGTCAGTTTGGTGTTTGGACTCTCTCTGGTTTTGCAAAGCCACAGTGGAAGCTTCATGGCACAAACAAAGTTGGAAGCTATAGGACTTGGAACAGCTCCTGAAGTCCCTCCTGTTCTCTTGGCTTGGCTGCACAAGAGGCTTCTGGAGAACAGCATCAGGACCCTAGATTAATATTCTCAGGAAAAATTTGAGTAGGAGGCTTGACAAGTAAGTTTTCACTCTCCCTGTGATTCACGAGGAAGCCAGACAAGGAATGTCTCCATCAGCAGACAAATGGGCTAGGCTTAGTGGCATCTTTAATGGTGACATTTTTTTTTTTTTTTTTTACTAACTGCCAGCTAGTTACTAGAACAGCCTCAGTAGAGAAGAAGAATGACTTCTAGTACAGTCCAGGGATATGGCAAGGATTATTGCTTGGCATTATCCCTACATGTCTTTGACTTCAGCCTGCGATGCCTAATGCAAATTTGACTTGGTTTCAACTGCAAAGTGCCTGTAAAAGTGCTGGGCCTGTTGCTGCCCTGGTGAAAGCCAAAGCCTTGTCATGTTCCACCTTATGGACATGGAAAGCCAGGGCATCCAAGGTAACTTCATGAAGAGACAGCACACACATGGCTGCTTGTAGCAGCAGTAAACTGGATATCCTAACCCGAGAGCTAATTCAGCCTCTGCAGAGAACAGTCTTTTCAATTACAGTGATAGATATACCATCGCCTGGGTTTCCTTACTTACCAGTTTAAGAGCTGAGAGTACTGCCCTCTCCCTGCCTGATATTCCTGAAAGAGGCTGAAGCATCTCCTCTCCACCCACTTCACTGACTCCTCAGACCTGCACTGGCACCACAGGCAGGAACGGAAGGCAGCCTGGCACCTCCTGCACCCTGTGATCACAAGCTGTCCTCACAGTCAGGCTGCCAGACAAACAGCCTCACGGGGAGGAAGAATGGCCAGACTAAGCTGACCTGCATGCAGAACAGTGCGCAGGAGGTTGTGCTGCATTCAGGCAAGGCTAGTTACACTGCTGCTTCCGCAACCCAGGACCCTCTGCAATTCCCTGTGCTGGAGAAGAGCACAAATATTTTCTGAAATCAAAATTAGAATTAATGAACACAAAGAAACAATCTCTGGCTCAGGAAGACTTCCAGCTACAATTGCTGGAGATTTGGAGAGTATCCAGGGGAAGTATTGCTACATACATGTTCTATTTTTACACTTTCTCCAGACCTCGACCCCCAGACCATGCTAGGAACAAGATACCAAGCCAGGCAGACCTGTGCTCTGACCAGCAGAGCCATTCTTATCCTTTTAAATGTAGACAAGTTTCTGCTTTCTCCTATTATTGGTTCCAGCTGATTCTGCTTTGCATTTTTTAATCTGACTAATGGAATTCACAGCCTTTGCAAGTTAATACTTTAATCTAGCCTTACACAAGCCATGTTCTGCAGAATTTCCATTGATATCCTACCACTGGTAGTCAGACAACAGCATTTTACCAGCTCACCAGAGAGCCACGGGACACCAAGCATCCCTGGCTGCATGGAGCACTGCTCTCTCTCTGGCAGCTGGGATATGCACAGACCCTTCTGCAGCAAAGGATGCAATTCATCAGGGATTTTTACACTCACCTCCTTAACTGTGTGACCAGCTTGGTCTCATAGTATATGTCAAGTGTCACACAGGGTCCTGCTTCTACCTCTTGCCTGAGGGTGATCTAGGGGAAAGTTAGGCAGATAATGGCAGCCTGGTTGGTCTAAAAACTTTAAGAACCACAGTCCGTCCCATCACCCCCAGCACCACCTTTCAGAGTCCCATTCTGTCTGCCTGCCTGCTTAGAGTCTTACGCTGTGTTCAACTAATAGCAAGTAAAAACAAACCCCCAGTATGCTTCTACTCAAAGTGTTTTATATAAAACAGTAGACAGAGAGGAACAGAAGAGGATAAAATTGGAAGATGAGATCAGAGAAAAAAAATGAACTTGTTAACACAGTTCCTACTTGGTGTTGCCTTTGTGTGACTGTGATATCAGCTGAAAACTGCTGGCAAGTGAAAACAAGAGGCATGCATCTCAGCTGAACAGCTTTTATTCGCTGGGAAGCAGAACACAGAAGTTGACCATAACTGCATGTGGCTGTTCTGTTTGTACAAGATCAAATATTTCCCGTGCACGTAGCAGCCTTTTAAGAAACACAGTCCATGATGTCACCCAGGAGGCACAGTGCCAGACATCTTCCTTGTGCCTGTGCTTTTAACAAGCAGAGCCCCCAAAAGAACTAGATGGGATAAAAATGTCATGCTCAATCACTGTAGGTGAAACCCTGGGTACATGGATGTCAACGGTGACATTCTCATCACTTCTGCAAGCCAGAATTTCACAGGGAGATTATCTCATCATGCTTGTCCAAGGTCCTAGTGCCCCCAGCCAGAATCTCCCTCCAGTCACTTAACAGAGAAAGAGACCACTCCAGAGGGCAAGGCACAGCAGAAGCCTTCTGTAGGTGCTCCGATTGCCCCAGCCAGGAACCTTTCCCCATACTGGCCTGAAGTACCTTGGGTACCTGAGGATGACTGATGGGAAAATTTGTTTAAGTTCTGACACGTGAGTGTTCAAAGCATGGCAGCAATTTATGATGTTTATAGCCAGGAATTTAAAAACAGAAGGAAACACACAAAGCACTAAACTTTCAGCATGCTGATGTCTGCAGTCTCGAGCACAGTACCACCCAACTGATCAGAATGACTGAATGGGTTTTGAACTTTGAAGTGCTCCCTGATGCAAACATAACTTGATGTATCTTCTTCCTCCATCGAAAACCTTCTTTGAATAACAGTGGGTTTGAATGCAGGGAAGAGACTTTTTTTAGGGGCATGAGATTTATTTAGGAATATTTCGTTAAGACATTGGAGCAAATGGAGACCTCACTAAAAATTAAAATAGTCATAGGAAGAGAGTTACTTCAGATGAGTTTCAAATTTCTCAAGATGTTGCACTGTAACATTTTTCAAGGGAAAAGTTCCAAGTTTAGAGCCTGAAATGGCTTCACTTAAAACAATGTTCCTTTCTTCTACAGATTTTTTTTTTTCCAAGTTCAGCTGTTGAAGCTGAACTGAAAGGTAAGAAATTTTTCATGTCCTCAACAAGTCCAGTAACATATTTTTCTCCTTTTTTATTATTTTCTACCTCCTCAGTTTTCAAATGGAAAAAGAATTACAGCTCATCTTTTTATCACTAATATTAAAGAAACCTTTCCCCCACCCAGACACAGTGAAGACCAAAAAAAGAAAACCAAACCCAAGAGTCTGTACTAGGTATGTTTGTACCTCTGTCTCCCAGATAAAAACCAGAGTGCCTCCTGCTTTCTAATTCAAGTGCCTAAACTGCATGATTCAAGCAGTGGAGCGCGTTCAGCTTGGGGAGCAGAACAGGTTTAGAGACTTAAGGCAATGGCTAATGAGTGGCTGGTGTGGTTTAGAGAAATTCCGCAGTATTCCCCCATGGCCTTGTTGAGTCCTCTGCTCTCAAAGAAGCTTCCAGCAATTGTTGGAAGACAGACTTGAAGCTTTTACTTTAACGGTAGTAAGTAATGGCATTACATCCCACACCCAACATAAGTACTTACTGTATGTTCCAGGCTGCTGCCAAGGCCATGATTCTGTTTTTTCCTGCATCTTTAGTTTTGGGCAAAGTTACGTTTCTGATCTGTACATAATGTTCAGCTTAATCTCTTGCAATTTATGGACTAACACAGAGACAATTCTCATCACCACTGGAAGGAGTGAATCTCCCCTCACATTCCTTGCAAAAGGAAAAACTCTGTCAAGGCAGACATTCTAGTCTAGCCACCTTTTCATATAACACAAGGAAAACAAAGCACCTTGAGAACTCTTATAGTGATGACAACCAAGTCTCTGGAGACATGGGTTTTATTTCTAGCTCTACCACACATAGCCAGTGTGATCTTCTGCAGATTCTTGAAGACCTGACTGGCTGAACCAACTCTTTAAAGCCTGAGTAGCCCTTCACATTAAATAAAGCTGTGAGTAAAATAAAATGCTACTCTGTGGTTGAGAAGTCAGAACCACATGCTGAAATTCTCTGTATCTCAGTCCTGAAGAAAATAAGCATCTTGACTCTGTTTTCTAATGCTGAATTTCTTTCCAAAACAAAGGTTCCTAGTCCTTAGTGCCAGCCAAACTTGTCAATTGTTTATCATCAAATTAGGGAGAAGAAGCTGCCTCTCACCATGGCCAAGATTCAACCCAGCTAACTGCAGGCACTGACCTCCACTCCCAGTTTGCTCAAGCTCTTTACATGGTTAATGAAGAGACAGACAACATTGTAAGGCTGTTCAGATGTTGATATAGCTGAGTCACCCCCTTTCTGTAACCTGAGCACACTGGCGACTATTAGGCATGACCATAAAGAAAATAACCACTGTCTTGCAGGCCAAGGCCAACTTTTTATCCATCAATCACTGGAAGGCCACACTAGCCAGCAAGCTCACACTGGTTGGCTCACTGCTGTGTTTTAGTAAAGACCTGAATGTAAGCAGAAGTGCAAGGATGTTTTTAAGCCTGAAGTGTCAGCCAGAGCCAATGCAGCTAAAATTTCCATGGAAAACTTTAGGTTGAGGGAGGGGAGCAGGGTGGAGGGAATAGTATCAGTCACTTTAGTGACAAACTCCTGCCTGGCATTGCCTCCTCAAAGCATGAGCCAGCTGCAGTTACTTCTACCAGCCTTCAACGTCATCAACCCAACTGAAGTGGCTCTATATTTGAGCAATACTTATTTTAGCTAGCAGATTCAGTCCTCTAAGGACAAGATATGCCTAGAGGGATTTGGCCACTTAATGCCTATCCATTTCACTGGGTACCTAAACACCGACTCAAAGTACAGGACAAATACCTTTCATTACATCTAGGAAGACTACCAAGTCAGCAGACCATCCTCATTTCACAGATAGAGGAAAAGAAAGAAGAGAAGGACTGTGGCAAGAACACCACTCTTACCACCTCAGCATATGGTAGAAAGGGCTATCAAGACCTATACCTTCATGATTAGTGTTGCAACAATAGGGTTTTTTTTTCTACCACTTCACACCAGCAAAAAACCCACATCATTTCCTTTCCAGGCTCTGCTAATATCATAAGATCACAAGAGCTTCAGGTGTTACCCAACACTCACTTCTAGGTCCTTCAAATGCCCTATGCCAATAACACCACCATTACCTGCCTTTACTCCACACAGTGAGCTCAAATAGTTATGAAAAGAAGAGAATATCTGACTTGATGCTCCCTATTTTCTGAGGCTGAGCTTCCATCCCATGAATACCACAGATTCACACTGGTGCCATGTTCTGACATTGACCCCGTGCCAGAAGATGCTCCATGTCTGGCCCAGCAGAAGGATTCAAACCCACCTTTGCAGCTTCAGGCTTGGTGGCTCCAGATTGTGGGACTCCACACATGTTGCTTCCACCCTGGATCTTGTACTGCTGCCTCAAATCTCCGTAGTACAAACAGCACCAAACTCACCCCCTTCACTGTCCCAAGGGGCCACAGAAGAAATTATCTGAGTTGCTTACTACACACTATACAGTTTCACTTCTGATAGTCAGCTTTGTGAAGACCCAGGAAGCACTTGCCTCTCAGACCTGTCCGATCTTTAAAACCCATGGATTTTAACCACTCACATCAGCAGCACCAACACAATACAATCCATTTCACTGACTACAATTTTTCTAGTGTCTAAGACTTCAGACAAATTATTTAAAGGGTCCTGTCTGGCATCAACACACATGAATCTTAAAATCAAGCCATTTTAGAGTGTCTTATGCCAGTCAGCACATGTTTTAAGGTGCTTAAAATAAGCCATACTGTACCAAATCCCTGTCACTATACAGCTAAAGACGCAGAAGAAATATTCTTTCTGGCTTACTATCGAATATATATCTGACAAAGGATTATCACAGTCCCACTGAAAGCTAGCGGAGCTGAAAAAGCTTCTTCAGCCCCCATTTAAAAAATTGATACTGCTTCTTGTGAAGCTGCAAGATATTCCTACAGCCAAACTGATGGGTAACTCGGTCTCCTCTTCCTCTTTCTGCTGTCACCCCTGTGTGCATGATGGCAACTGACAGCAGGAACAGAAGAGAACAGAAGTCACTACAGTAACTCGAATGTCTGATGGAGGCATACACATTTTTATGGCTTTAGGTCAGCCATCTGTCTTCAGAGAAGCCCCAGAGTCCCTCATCTCCTTTTACGCATCACAGCCTACAGGATGGATGGAAAAGATTCTGGAGTAAAGGTGGTATCTGGTGTGAGTAAGGGTGAAAGTATTTTGGCTGGGAATTACTGGGTATGCAAAGGCATGGGAGTTGTGATTCACTAAATGCTTCCCTTCCCCAGCAGTTCCCCAACTTGCAAAGAGCAAACAGTTGGAGCTCAGGAGCAGTAACTCAGTGGCGAGGCATTTGGCAGAAGCATTTCTGGAGCAAGTGCCAAGCCTTGAGATTCGTGTCAGCCAGAGCGTCTCCTCAGAGCAACCTTGATGAAGCATCATCAGGAACAAAACAACATTTCCTGAAACTACTGCAAAGGATGACAGAAAATTCATCCAGCCCTTGATTCAAGAAGGTGTAAAATGCAGAAGGATCGTGCTTTCTCTCCATTTCCAAATAAAATCCCCCATATAGATACGCTGAACAATCCTGAGGAACAAATGCAGCAGTAGCTGGGCCCAAGAGACAGTAACCATTAGAAAACTAGAGTGCAAACTTTGCTGCAGCAGCACAGGTTTTATTTCTTCCTGACATCACGTAGTTGCACATGCCCTCAGCCTAAGACTGGAAATTATCTTTCCCAAGGGCACTGGTGCTTGTCCTGACCTCAGTTCCCCGCTAGGGAATGCATATACAAGGGGGATGCTTAGCATACTACACATAGAGCCTAGACTTTAAATGCTGGAAAGCTCGCAGCAGGGCCAACCCATCTGCCTGAACTTCAGCCCAGGTACTTTCCTCTCCTGTGTGGACAACTTGAGGATGAGCACATCAATATATTAATCAGACTCTGAGCAATACTCAACATCACTGAATGTTTAGAATTGGCACAGGGAACAATAAAACAACACCCCACACAATCAACATTGTTAACTTTTGCAATACCTAATATTTTATCCAAGATACTGCTCTGGCAGTCATCTTATTTTGTGGTAAAAAAGTTTAGCAGTTACAGTTCAGGAAGGCCTTGGGAATGGCAACTAAGAAGCTCTAAAAGATTTATAAACAGAAGATGTAGAAAAAGGAATTTTGTTTTAATTTTTCAGTCTTTGAGGTTCTGACTTACGGTTTCTAAACCACTTGGGACGACCAACACTTAAGACCTTTTCCGATCAGAAAAGTATCAAAGAATGTCAAAGTATCAGGAGTCAGTTTTAATTATTCCTAAGGGGAAACTGCAAGACTAGGAAGCAAAAAAATTAGTTTTGTCTTAACTGAGGGAATTATCCCAGTAAATGTCAATAACTGTGTACAGCAAGCAGATCATGAAGCAGTAAAACCAAGCAGTTTGAATTGGGAATGATACATGATATGCACTACTTAGCACAATTTGAAGTGTAGTTAGTTCTCAAAGCCTAGTCAAATACAGACAAGTCATAAGCTCTCTTGCTTGCCTTTGGAAGGAAATATGTATCCACTACTCTATAAAGAAACAAGATTCCTGCAAAACAAGAATTCACATTAAGTTACAGTCTCCTGAGCCACTGGCAAAAAGGACTAAGCTTCCATGTCCAAATTAACATTTCCCCTACTGTGCACTCTTACAGTCCAGCACACAAGTGGGAAAGCCACAAACTCAAGGTCAAAATGAGAACCCACAGATTTATCTGTGGAAACTACAGCTCCCATTACCATGAAGTGATCTGGGAACCAATTAAACTTTGTCATACATTACTCCTGCAAGGCGCTCTGTTGTAAAGTGAAGTAAGGCTGCACAGCTTTTGCTGCACAAAAGACAGGTCTAAGAAAACAGAATGGTACCGCGCTCTCCTGAGCCATGAAGCTATGAAATACGGAGGCAATCTTTCTTCCCAGTATTTTGGCAACACAAGTGCAAGAGCAATCACAGATGTGTCCTGAGCACAGGGCAACTCCTGTGACTGGCACTACTCTTAGCCAAAATATTAGTAATGCAAGCGTGTTGAGCAACCACAAGCCTTTGTTGGTATTGATTTATGGGTGGGCAGATGCTGGAGGAAACATTTGTCTACATCTATGCAGGGTGGAAGCAACAAAAATGTCGTAAGAGCAGGGAAGATCAAACAGGAGTAAAAGTACTTAGATTATCCATTGCTTCTATTTTTTGTCTCCATTTGTAGTTAAGTTGCTAAAGCCAGAAGAAAGATCTCATAGAAAAAGAGTCTATGGATTTTAGCATCTGTCCTTTTCTTTCCTCCCAACCACTAACAAAACGTTTTGCTGAATAATAAAGTATTTATGTATAAAACAGAGTTAAAATGCCAGAAAAAGCACAGCAGATGGATTGGATCCAAATGAAGCATCCTGGGGAATTTGAGGGTGGTTGAGAGACCAGAGAAGGGATGAAGGTGGAGCCCTTCCTTCTCCTCCTCTTGCAATTAGGAAGTATACGTGACAAGGGAGACCTCCGAGTTGCAAACTCCTCAACCTGATACAAAACTAAACTTCAAGTTGGATCTTGCATGTCCTAGAAGGGCTGCTCACACATCTGATATTCTTGCCACGGACTCTTTCTACAGCTCCTGGTCCTATACAATATAAAAATTTATAAATAGCTATCAGAACAAGATTTGGATTTTATTTAACTAGTAGGTTAAAAAGAGCAGTGGCACCTTCTTTCATGAAAGATGGGCTTTGGTTTTAGCTGAATATACTCTCAGAATGGCTAAGTGATCCATTTTAGTTGTTGTGGGAAGAATTTATTTCAGTTCAGTCACCATACAAAACTTCTCCACCAGTCATTTACACTACCTGCTCCTAATGACGAACAGTTTTGCTCAGTCACAAGCCAGTTGAAAATTTACTGGTCCCCAAGATAAACATAAATAGGACCGTTAAAACAAATCCCTTTGCCCTGCCATGCTTCCTCAGCTGTTCTCACCCCACAAAAAGGGCTAAAAGAAAGCAAGCTTGTGAGTGAATTCATCATAGTATCAGTGAAATTGCTAGGCAATGTGCCTAATAAAGCTGCCACAGTCACTGGTAATCAACATTATGGGTAGAAGCTTTCATCCTCTCTCTTCTAAAGCTACTGGGTAGATGCCTCACAGTAAGTAGACTGATGTTGTAAAGTTATCAGTTTCTCTTCAAACTGAGCAGTAGAGCATCCCACTCCTCCAGAAGCACAGCAGTTTGTGTACTCAGAGCCAAACACCACACACTAATGGATTTTTCCACATGCTGAAACCCAAGAGTTTGAAGGAGGTGTTAGGGCTCCTAGAAATAGAAAGCTTTATTACCTGCCTTGGAAAACTTTGCTCTGTGCTCTACAGTACGGTCCTGCCCATACTTGAGGACGTTTCAGGTCATGAATGAAAAATGTCAGTGCACACTTCTGTTCATTTCTGTGAGGAAGGAAAAAGCAATGTTTAAAGCAGACTTGTGATTACAGTATCAGGCAATTCCTGTGACAATCCTACCAGGGCAGAGTACCTCCCACAGAATCAGGTGTACAGAATACATTCAACATATGAACAGCCTGACCTAAGGATTGCCCCAACTCAGTGATCACAAAACTACTCCTCCGCGTGCATCTCCAAGACATTAAAAGAAGATTACAAGTGCATGTAAGAGCGGATTCTCCATGAATAGTGAATGAACCATCAATGTTTTCATTGTTTTCAGCCTGCTAAGATTTTAACCACATTTTTCATTATTGTTTAAGACAGACCAACAGAAACATTAATGCAAACATCTAATGGAAGGAAGGAATTTTACCAGATATGCATACATATTTGATTTGGCTTTACTCATCAGATAGGAAATTTGATCTAAGCATTTGATTTATTTATTTGATTTAAACCATTTGAGGAGGTGGTTTCCTTCTCTGTCACTGGAAATGTGCTGTTATAACCAATGGCAATAGATCCCATCCTACTGTATTTTCACATTCATGCATTAGTATTACTAAAAGCCAGAGCTCACGTGGCTTGTGCCTTATCAAACAGACATTTTATCTCCTTTTCAGCTGTTTGATATGATGTGCCACATGAGAACAACTATGGCAGCACAAGAGAGATGGCAGGTTATTAACAGCCTCTGCACTTCTCATTGTTACATTTTGTGTGGAGAGCTGTGCCTGAATTT
>JANZLP010000001.1:13919832-13930238 GCA_026930925.1 Chelictinia riocourii | reverse complement strand
ACAGAGCTTGTTAGTCCCTAGCAAGCACCCCAACTTAATGGGGACACTGCATTGTTCTTGACCTTCTTTGGATTCCATGCATGGGATTCAGTGATGGTGCTACCCATCCAGATGTTTCCAGCGCCTTCTGAAAAGAAATGCATCTTTTCTTTTATTGGACACCCTGGCAAGAAAGCCCATGTGGAATGTAAACTCTGTGTGCAGAGATATATATTTTCTCTCACTGTCTATAAACACATACGGCCCAGTTCTTCCCCCATTGGGGTTATATGAGCCCAGGACTTATCAATGTTGGAGAACATACTCCTGATCTACACTGAAGTGAGCAAGCAAATTGTTTGCAGGAGAAAAAATAATTAGGCAAGCAATTGCTGCTTTGCATATAGATTTGAATACACATACAACACAATATTTAGATTACTTGCAATAAACAAACTTGCCTCAGTACTCACAAAAGTAAACCTCAGATCCAGAGGTGAAGTCAGAGAAAAATACCCTTGTCTTCCCCAGCACGGAAGGGAGGCTGCTCAGACATGAAAAATGCCCTTGACAACACCTTGATTTGGCGTCTGCTTTGACATCCCTGAGCCAGCCTTCAAATTTTCTTTGCTAAAAGAGCAGGGCCAGGGTGTTATGAACCGTACACCCACAGACCTCCAGAGGTTTTGCTGGCTTCCTACAAGCTTGTTCTTGCTCATCTGTGGCTCCAAGCTCCCTTTCAGCTCCCTTGCTGCTTCTCCTGCCTTGCTCCTTGATATTACTCTGCTCTATTGCATGTTTGCTGCCCCACAGGACCATAGGCTGGTCCCAAGAGTCACTGAAGGCAGACTGCTAGACTAGATCTGTCTTCTCCCACCCAACTCCTGACCCAGCCTTCAGTGCGTGCAAAATGACCCTGTGATTCTAATAGAGGCAGGCATGTGGTTTTGTTCATGGGCTAAAAAGCACAAAATCAAAGTACATTAATTTGATAGTTGGCATGCATATGGATGAGGTAATAAGGATGGTTAGCATCAAGTGTCCCCACAAGACATTAGAGAAGCCACTAATGTTTTGACATCAAAAAATTTACAATACTTACAAGGCTGAGCTCTGATGATGATGCATTTTCTGGCCCCAGTACTGCTGTTACTGTTGAAATAACATGAACGTACTGGTAACGGAATAAAGCATTCTATATATACATTTAACATATGTTTACACACTCTCTCGTATTTATAGATATACACACACATATACAGGAGGGGATAGATAAATATCTGTAGTTCACGAATGAGTGGTTTTAGGAAACTGCAGGACACAAGGAAGAATTTTATTTAGAGTACAGTTTCCCCCTTCCTCCTTCCAAGATAAGATCTCTAACATCTGTCACCCATCACCATCACGAGCGCAAAACAGACACCACACAGAAAAGTCATGCTTTGGTAGGGTATTCACTTGATTTTGGATGGATGAGGAGAGCTAACTGTGCTCGTCCCCTGCAGCTTCTGCGTGCTGGAGCTGCTCCTTTGCCACACTGATTTAAAGGATTGGGGATATCTCTCATAGCCAAAACTGGCCAGAAGTAAGCTTAATCACCAACACTGGATCTCTCTCCTTCCATCCTCACCATTTCATGACTGTACCTGGATACGAGTGGAGATGCCTCACTCCTTTAATCTGTTTTTTTAATACTCTTACAGAGGGAATCTGGGATCATCAAGCTTAATAAAGCTCAACATATTTAAAAAAGCAGAGGAGGGCAGAAAAAGGGTAGATAGATATATGTACATATGTACACACACAAATAAAAGCCCAGAGGGGGGGAGAAGGGAAAAGCTGTATTACAGTGAAAGAGCCCTGTTAGCACAAGACATGGGTGCACATGTTGCCAGGAACAGGGGAAGACTGAAGGTGCAGCTCCCAAGTGTTAGTGCAACTGCACGCTGGGACAGCATGCCTCCAGGAGCTGGCAGAAAAAAACCCAACTTCTTTAATGGTGGAACTGGACCAAATTGGTTTCTGAAAGGGCTCTTGAGGGAAGAAGATGGAGAGGACCTCCATGGCCCAGGGACTCACCTTGAGCTCTGGCTCAGGCCCAGAGAAGTCCCAAAGTCAAGTGCCACGTTGGAACTGTCACCACTTGACCCTTTCATTCATTATTTGCAAGGCCACATTTGAAAAGCAGCCAAGAGGCAGCACCAACCTGTCTGGGAGCGCTAGGCTAGAGACAGACACAGCTTGGCACAGGAAAGCTCAGCAGTGACCAAGCAGCTGATGGGGTTATCATTCCTCACCCATCTGCACCCAGCAGAGCCTTTTGATGCTTGCAGGACCTTAATGCTGGAAGAGTTTGGGTGGCTTCTTGTGAACTGACTGCTCCAGACCGCTCATAGCTGGGGGATACAGAGCTGAAGCAGTTCAGCATGGAGGGTTGTAGGCAGTAGCACCACCAACCCCCGCTAAGCCTTTCCCCCTGCAAACAGTACTGCCAACACATCCCTCACTGGACACGTGCATAGGTACAGGTGATTCACCCAGGGACAGCAACAGTCTGAATACCTCAACATCTGGTGCCTTATGGTGCTGCATGATGGCATAAATGGATGGCTATCAGCCAGAGGGAGAGGGCCACCTCCAGAAGCAGAGATTACATTAGCAAAGGCAGGTATGCGTTGCACCCTAAGAAGGGGAGAGCTATCACAGCTTGACTTTGAGCCCAACCACTCCTTCAGGTCCTCACAGCAGGAGGAAAAGATTGCTATCAAACATCTTCCCTTCCTCTGGGATATTCCTTTGGGAAGGTGGTGCCAAGCCACATGGAAGCACACCCTTCCTTCATGTCAAGCCTACACGGCTTCTCAGAAATCCCTGCTGCGGCTGAGCAGCAATCTGAACCATGAATCGTACACACTTAGCAAATTTCCATCATAAACGTCTAGCAGCTTAACTTATACTGGGCTTCTACAGAATGAGAAACGCATGCCATTTTCCTAGGAATAAAATAAAACGAGGCCTCCTTCTTCCTTCCGTTATCCCTTTGAGGGGAGTTTGAGCTTTCTCCTTCTGTTCCAGGCAGTCTGGAGGCATATTATGAGACAAAGATGTGGAGATAAAAAGCAAAACAAAACTAAACCCCAGCCAACCAAAACCCCACTATCTCTACTCATAATACTCCTTTTTTGAAGTTGACACTTGATCCTAGCCCAAGACCCATCTTCCTTTTAGCCCAAGAGAACCACCACAATGAGGCCACATTGGGTGGTCTATTAAGAGCACAGACCAGAAGATGAACTGAACAAACATGGTAGCTGCTGTCACAACCATTTTGTCTACAAGGCTGGTTGTTCTCCAGAGTCTTTGGACAGCTCTTTACAAGAGCCCAGAAAGGACAGATAAATTATCCCACAATACTTTAGCATGTGCCATGAGCCCTTGGCGTCAGACATATGCACCAGGGACAGGGTGGACACTGCAGTCTGCGGGTTATTTTGCAGTATGTTTGCTCTATAAGCTAGCCAGACTAATGTGAAGGATCAGGGGTGTAGCTTGCTGCAGTGAGCCATGCTCAGGGGCACTGCCAGGCACCCCCAGAGGAGTGGTGAGAGCAACTTGCTGTGAAAGCCAGCTAGAAAGCTTTTGCAGAAGATTTCTGACTTAAAAAGCATAAAATCAAAATCCTTCCTCAGACAACATCCCTTTTGTTTAAGGGGGAAAGTTGTCCTGAAAAAGCAAAGTTTTTCTCTTGGAAAACTTGAATAGCTGAGCCTTGGGAGACTGCTGAACTCCCTTTCTGCAGCCATCAGGTGGAAGGTGAAGCTGAAATACTCCATCCAGGAAAGGCCCTCAGGAACACAAAACCTATTTGGTCATTACTGGTTTTCCTCCTCTTTCTTTATTGGGAGGACAGGACCCTCTTGATGCAATCATCGACATAGGGAACAGGGTCCTTTTTTCTACTCGGCTCCACCAGTTTACACACCCCCATACAAAATCCTTTCCCTGAGGACAGGAGCTGCACTCATCCAGTCCTATCTCTGTGTCACCTGAAGACCCCTTTCCTCGGGGTCCAGCTGACCAAAGGACACCACAAGCCCAGTAAGAAAACCTTTCCCCATTTAATGAACATAATCCTCCTTGTTCAAACCCTCTGACCACGCTGCAGCAATAGCAGAGAGGGAAAAAGAGCCAGAACAACGCAATTAGCTCCCTCATGCTCAAAAAAAGCCCTTGCGGGGGGCTCAGGAGCTGCAGAACATTGAGGTACCCAGCCAGTGGAGACATGCCCACATTTTGAGAACTAGATGCAAGATTTGGGGATATTTTTTCCATAGGATGAAACAAACAGCAACACCTAAATAGGTAGTAGTTAAAATAAATATATAAATAAAATGTCTTTCCAGACCAGGTCAAGGTGGAGCTGGAGATGTTGCTCTTCAAGTTAAAGCAGGGGATGTGGGGGAAGAATCTGGCTTTTGTATGAAGCCAAGCACCACACGGGATAATGTTGACACAAAACTCTTGACTACACATCACAAACACCCCAAGGCTAAACATGCCTCCAGGGCAGACGGACCTCTCACCCCCTAATCCCCAAAAAACAGGAACAGAAAAGTGGGTGCCATGGGAGGGAGGGACCAGAGCAAGGGAAAGGACCAAGGACCACCATGAACTCAGAAGGATTTGCCCCATCAAAACTCCTACACAGCAAATGGACTAGGACTCAGCCCCAGCACCACTGGCTCAGTAACACTTGCTGTAAATTTGGGGCAGCAGAAGGACATGCACCACAGGTCCTGTCCTGGGTCCGCTCCGTTTTGAACCCAGCAGGACTTTTGCCAGCAATAGAAACAGCTCCCAATACAAAGGCTCCCAAGATGGGTTTCTCATCCAGACACTCAGAACTGTTTTAACTCACAAACCGAGCAGAAAAAATCATTCGGTGGTGGTGTTGGACCCCTTTTTTGCCAGGTTAGTGAGTTAAATCAGTGTCCAACAAGCACTGAAACTACAATTAGATAAACAGAGGGAGTGCAGCACTAGACCATGGATGATAAAAAAGGGAAGCCTCCACTTTTTTTTTTTTGTTCGATTGCCTCCAGCTGCCTTCCCAAATCCAAACCCTGGGATCCAAGATGGCAAGAAACAGCCAGCTGCTATCAAAACCACCAGCCAGTAAATGCAAGGATTAACAAAGAAAAGAAAGAGAGCAAAATACAACCTGCGCAAGAATCACATTCTGGGTTGGGCAGCACAAGAGCTTGATAAAGCCAGTTGCAAAAGGTAGCCCATGCAAATGCATTCACAAAAAGAGGGGGCTGTCTGGAACCACTGCATTTGGCCTCAAGATCCAAATTCCAGCCCAAAACTCTACCTGTGTGAGAAAGAAAGCAGCCAGCCAAAAGCAGAAGGTGGAAGGCTCTTTGCATTTTTCAGGTTGACCCTCAGAAACAGAACATAGGAAACCCTAAAATGCCAGTCTCAAAACATCCCCAGGCACCAACTCACACATTACAGAGCACTGATATCTGATGGTCCTGATGGAAACAGTCTTGCACAGGCTCCTGAACCAGGGAGGGAATGAGAAATCCAACAGCTTCTCCTCTTCCAGGTTCTGGCACCTGCATGTTTGATAGATAAGGGTAAAATAAGTCTTCCCAGGGCAGGGTAGACAAGATGCTTTCTTGTAGGGCTTCCTCCCATGAACAAAAATTGCTAAGCTGTATTCAGAGCATCAGCTGTGACATTTGGGGTGGGTGTAACAGGAGAGCAACAAAATAAAAATGATTGAGAAAGATTAAATAACTTCCAAAATAAAGTAGAAAAACCAGAAGGAAAATGTTCTCAGAGCAGATGGAGCAGGTTGTGTTTTGCTCCTAGCTCCCTCTGGTTTTACCAGGTGCACCCACTTACTACACAAGGGCTGGTAAAGGATAGGCCCCACATCTGCCTTTTCTGATGACTTTGTGATTTTGTAAATCCCCCTCTTCCTTTCTCCAGACTGAGCAAATCCAACATTTCCAGTCTCTAACTGCCTGTCTTCCACCATTTTACCTGTACCTCCACCATGCTCCTCCACAGATGCAGAGGCAAGAAGTGCCTCAGTCCTCAAGACCCAGGAGCACCAAAACTTTATTTATTGGCAAAAGGCACTCTGTCTTATTCTCATCACTCTCCTCTGGGATGCTAAAGATCTTGAAGCACCTGCTCCCAACACCTGAGGGACCATTGTATTTGCTACTACTGAGAATCTCTTGGACCAACACATCCTGATCTAGGTCTCAGATAGCACCAGGATCAAATCCAGAAAGGCATCTTTTCTTTGGGGTTTTAGGACTGTACAGGTTCCTCTCATTTGTAAAAGATCCCCGGTTCCTAACAGAGCAATATCCCTGCTCTCTATGCCAAACTCAGGCTTACTTTGCATGCACACACAGAGCCTTCCTATGTGCATGTAATCAGACACACCAGGGGCTGGGCAATAAATAGGGTGACCCCCACTGTGTCAGGGTTTTCTGCCTGCCTCCTAAGCTGTGGATGTTTGCTTTCCATAGCTAATTAACAGAGCTTCCCCTCTAATGAAGATTACTGCTGTCTTTCCCTACACTATGCTTTTTAAGCTAAGCAGGAAAAACTCAGGCATGGCATAGCTGAGACAGGAAGAGCAAGAAGCAAGCTCAGCAGGTGTCCTCAGTAGCCCCACAGTACTGCAAACAGCTATAAACTCCCCCTCCACCTCCCATGCTATCCCCATTCCCAGACTTGCTGCTGGCTCAGGTCCTGCTCTATTTCCTCTCTTGAGCCAGCTCCACTCCATCACTAGGACAAAGTCCCACCTTGCTCAGCCCCATCACTCCCCTTGAAGGGGCAGCCCCAAAGTGAGCACCCAAAGGTGCCCCGGCATGCCCTCCCTGTTCCCCCAACCCCAGCCCCATGCAGCTAGCGTGCAGGCCAGGCAAAACTGCAGGCAAAATCCATTCCCTTGGGTCAGCTCTATCAGCCACATGTGGTTTGAGTTAAGATTGGGGTATGTTTCCAGTAAGTAATGCCCATGCAGTCCCCTGAGTAGTACCACAGTCTGAGATTAATTGCAACAAGAAGTCACATGTTTTGTACTACTGTTAGCAAGATTCAGTGCTTAATTGAATTGCAAGGCACCTTGAAAGCTCAGAAGCTGAGTATGACTGTAACTCCCAGCCTTTCCTTGGGAGACTTGAAGTGTCATATAAGCAAGAACATCATCGCTGCCATTTCAGCAACTGGGGAAACTGAGGCATGGGAGGTGATGTGGGACTAGGGAATAACTTATCATCAAAGTAAATCTCTATAAAATATGGAAAGAAGGTTCATTTAACACTTTGACTCGAACATCAGGGAATCAAGATTCAATCTCCTTTTCCACTGAGTTTTGTGCAAACCTCAGAGATCATCTGGCTTTCTGTGCCATCTCCTTTCACCTAAGTACCGTGAGAATGAATACTTCAAAGACTGTGAGGTACTTGGGTACTACACAGGGAATTAAATGTAGGAGGGCTGAGAAAGTATTCTCTACAGGAAGAAAAATAAGTAGTACAAAGCACTACCATGCATAGATCTTAAGTAGTGTAATTTTTTCTCAACTCAAAATTATTTGAGCAGGGAATTTCAAAAGCAGAAGGGATATCTGAGAAAGGAATGTAAAATTGGCAAGCAACCACATGGTGCTTTTGAAAGCCTACTCCTTGTCCTGCAGTTTGGATTCAGTGTCTGAGTGCAGATGTTTCCAAAGGCTCAACCTTTCATTCCTGAGTAGTGTTAATGGGCTAGAAAGGCAATTAAACCTCTTGTTAAAAGAGAAACTTTATATTTCCATATTATTCTGTCTTTACTCCGCAAATTGAGCATTACTTCTCACCAACAACTAGCTGCCAACTACGTCTTCAAGATCACTGATGAGTCTGATAAGAGTGGCTTATTTCTGTACTAGTCATAAATAAAATATCATCTAGTATTAATATCCAAACTCCAGATCTTAGATTGCATAATAAAAATGTTCTCGTTATATATATGTATATATAAAGCTACATATAACTTGCATACCAAATGAAATATATACATTGTTTAAAAACAGCTTCACTGCTGAATTCTAGTATCAGTTTGGAGCAGATGTCACCATCTGGCTGCCTTCACTAGTATCTCTATGAGACCATTTAAGTCTCCTGACTGTCTTCTACACAGAAAGTAATTAGAGTTAAACACAAGGGATGGGATCCAACTGTGTTAAAATTAAGGTGTTTTCCTTCATTAAACTGAGCAAAGATGAAAAAAAAAAGTTTGAACAAATGAACAATTTCAATGTGATGAGTACCTCATTTTCTTCCTCTTCTTTATTAGCAAAAAATCAGTGGTTTTTTTTTTATTAATTTGGCAATTATCTATGTTTTTTTTCTTTTTTAAATGCAGTATTAACATTTTTCATCCAATCCTTGATTTTTTCCCTCTAATATATAGTCAGTTGATGTCATACAAGTTTCCTTTTATTTATTTATTTTTTTATTTTTAAGCTAGCATTTCCTAGTATTTAGGTCAGCTTATTTTCCACTTCCTTGATTTAGAAGCAGAAATCTCATGACCTATTATTTTGGTTGTGCTGCTGGGTGATCAGTATTGTAAAATGGCAACATATTAAGGCAATATAAAATTATGATTAAGCTGACTGGAAAAAAGCAGGAAGTCTAGAAAGAAAAAAAACCCTAAAGCTACAATTTTGAATATAGTTGTATTGAAGATCCAAAGTTCTCTTCAATTATTCAAGGAAGCAGAAAAAGTGAATTGCAAGTTTAAACAGAAACAAAAAGCTTTGGGCAGAGACAACACCACTATGACCATATAAAAGTAAAAGTTCTCCACTGGACTTTATAACCTCAGAATACAGTTCATAGGTATAGATGAAATTACATACAGATGTATCTAGAGAGACACCCATGCATATATACACATAAATATTTCCTTAAGTATGTGTATTTTTTTTTTAATAAGAGTTTCTGAGTGTCCTTCCATACCACTGAGTCTCCTTAAAATCCATTAGATGAAGGAAGTATCACCAAGTGTCTTGGCTCATATTTCTTTCTCAGCAAGTTGCTCTCTTATTTACCTTACCTTTCTCTAGAAAACAAGGTGTGAATTTTCACAGTATCTTGCTTGAGGTCTGGTATTTTAAATTATGTAAGATGCATTGCCCAAGTTGTGCATCACACAGAGCAGCTCTAACAGCTGTGATAGTGTTTCTGTGTTGCTTTACTTATTTATTTTCTGATTGGTACTGGGATAAAATATACTAAATTTTTTCTTCACTAGAGTACAAATGGAGCTGCAATGCATTTCTAAGCAGTTGCATTTAATTTTTAATTCTTAAAAGCACTCTATAAAATTGTAGTGATTTGCAGTCAATAATGCTAAACTAAAACTAGAAGAAACAGTAATAATAAGCTTATTGAAAAGATAGGACCAATACAATGTTTTTATCTGGGAGGACACAGAATACTTGGAAAAAAGTTTCATGAGGGTCCCCAAACTAAGTAGTATGTTGCCTTCCACCTTCATTCCAAGCTTGCAGGAAGCTGTGTAAATCACCTATATTGTGCTGGCTACACTAATAAAGAAACAGAATACAACAGTTAATTTCCTGGCATTCACTAGAAATCTCTCTCAAACTAGCCAGTCTGACAAGCATACTCCTTAAGTTAATAGCGCAGTACACAGCGATTTGAGTTACGAAAATATTTTGCTCTTTCTGCTGAAGATCTTATCACGCCTTGCTGGCAAATCATACTGCTCTAAGTCAGTGTCTTTCAAATCCTCTCCACAAATCACAGAATTACAGAATAGTTTGGGTTGGAAGGGACCTTTAAATGTCATCTAGTCCACCTCCCCTGCCATGGGCAGGGACATGTTCAACCAGACCAGGTTGCTCAAAGCCCCATCCAACCTGGCCTTGAATGTTTCCAGGGATGGGGCATCCACCACATCTGGGCAAGCTGTGCCAGTGTTTTGCCACCCTCATTGTAAAAAATGTCTTCCTGGCATCTAGTCTAAATCTACCCTCTTTTAGTTTAAAACTATTACCCTTTGTCCTATTGCAACAGACCCTACTAAAGACTTTGTCACCATCTTCGCTATAAGCCCCCTTTAAGTACTGAAAGGCTGCAATAAGGTGTCCCCAGAGCCTTCTCCAGGCTGAACAACCCCAACTCTCTTAGCCTTTCCTTACAGGAGAGGTGCTCCAGCCCTCTGACCATTTTTGTGACCCTCCTCTGGACCCGCTCCAACAGGTCCATGTCTCTCCTGTGCTGAGGACTCCAGAGCTGGATGCAGTACTCCAGGTGGGGTCTGGCCAGAGAGGATTTGGCAGCCTCGGCTGTCGGCGGGGACCTGTTCGCCTGCCGTCC
>JANZLP010000001.1:13394375-13405505 GCA_026930925.1 Chelictinia riocourii | reverse complement strand
CCCTGTTTCACCTGTAGTCTCTGCGGGCTGCAGGAATCACCAGGATGAGACACACCAGGGAATGGTTTGGCTCCACATCATTTTCTTGAACTAGGAGTTGTTGGAGCTATTTTCAAACTTTCTGCTTTTATTATAATTGGCTGCAATTAGTCTTTCCCTGGGAAAGAAATACCCATATAGTATCTGTTTACAAAATATTTTAAAACTCTATATTCTGCTCCTACAGCATTGAGAAAAAACAGTTTAATAAGTTTAACTTGAAAAGTTGTAATTGATTTACATTGTAGTGAATTAAATTAGTCCGTCATTTTACTTGTGACTGCAGTACCATAATCATTTTCAGACTGCAGTTACTTTTTTTTTCTCTTCCTTGAATATGCTCAATATGCAGATGCAAATAGCAAAAATAGCAAGTCTCATCTGCCTTAGTTCAAATGACACTCTAGAAAGGGTAGCATCATCTAAGATGCTTCAAGTCAAATACGAGATTGACCTGTGCCAAGAGTTGGGCACCCCAGAAATCATAGCACATCTTAAACATCTTGAGGCAAGGTATTATCCTCAAAAACATGTTAAAGCAGATTTAATGTTATTTGTGGTGCTGCCAAGAGCTTGTTCCACATATATTCATACACTGGAAAGGTGGATTGTAAGCTACTTGTTGCAAAAGTGACTCCTCATATCCTCACCTTCTCCTCCCTCCTCCATTACTGGTCTGCAAGGATTAAAGTTAGTTTTAAACAGTGATACACTGCTTTCAAGATATTACAATCCACAGCTGTATCATATTTAGTCCTGATATGCAAGAAGAGCAGCCTACACTTAGGAACATAGTGGGACTGCCCTACTGCCACTTTTCCACACATTTCTATTCCAAGCCCTTAAATATTTTCCCTGCCATTATTTTTTGGAAACTTAGTTCTATTGATATGGCAGGCACATTTTCATTCTATACAATATAACCATAACTGGATATAAACAGTTTCATTTGTTTTACTAGTGTATGAGTAAGCAAAACATTGGGCAAAGTCTGTAAATTCTGTTTTTCTACTTCAAAATTGCTAATCCAAATTCTGCCTCTCACCTAAATAAAAATACCTAGTGCCATAGAACTGCATAGCTGGACTTAATCCTAGTCTGGAGACATCAGTTCACTGAGAGTTAATCAAGAAAATGAAAATAATTCAGCATTGTAAAATGGCTACTACGGTGATAGATAGTTCCGAACACATTTGCTGAGGCCATTGGTACAGAGATACAACACTTTAAAGGAAGACATTCCAATTTATTTAAAAGTAGCCAAAAAATGTGAAGTTACATCATAGTCTTGAAAGAAATAAAACACTTAGCCCATAAAAAAACTAATAAATTGAGGTAATAAGTTACTAAAAGCAGGAAGGTGAGGAAACTGGGCAGAATGAAAAGGACCAAAAGGTGATTAAGAACAAAGTCTTGATTTTTTTTTCTTTCTGTTTTTGTTTGTTAGTTTGTTTGTGGGTTTTTTTTTGGGGGGGGTGGGGTGGTTATTACACATAACATAAATGAGTACTACAAAAATCATTAAAAAGGATGTGGAAGTAGTCTCAAAAGACAAAAGGGCAGATGATTTTTTTTTTTTTCCCCTATTAGATACAAGTATACTCTTTGAGAATATACTGTATATGCTGATGGACGACTGGAGCAGGGCCAAGGTGGAAAACTGCATGCTGTTGACGAAAAGCTCGCCAGAAGAGCAGCAGTGGATGAAGGGTCTGGACAACAACTCACTTGTAACTTATGAGGGGGGAAATAAAGGTCTGTGATACACACAAAAGGGCAAAAAACCATCTTTAAAGCAGCCGAGTTTCCTAAAAGAAGTGAGGAAAGAAAGTAAGAGGGTATTTCCAGGATGTCTGAGGAGAAGGATTCTCCCATGACACTTAACCTGTTACTTGGCCTCATCTTAATTCCTGTAGGTAGGAATTCACCAGGTAAAGTTGCTCAAAAGGAAAAGCAGGCACTCCAATGTCAACTGTTCAGCGTCGCTTCTACACTAGTGACTGGTCTTACACATGCACAAAGCTGCCATACAGGGGAGGTACTCCTCTGGGGAGGCACCAGCAGCATGACGGGACTTCTCACACACTCCTCGGAGGTGAGAGTATGGACCAGGGTCTCAAGTTGCAAGCAGTCAAGATGAAACTTCTGAAGGAGAACCAAGCAGGAGGCAAGCCTTTATATCATCCAGCTGAAGTGAAGTCTCTTTTAATGATATCAAGTCCTCTTCTGATTCTTCCAGCTTTACCAAAATGCCTTTTTTTTTTTTAAATTTCAAGAAGCAAAGGATAAAAAGGAAGAGGGTTGAGACAAGCAGCTCATGTTTGGGCTGAAAGGCCAATCAATGCAGACAGAAATGCAGGAACACAACTTCTGAAAGTCACTCTTTCTCTGTAAATAACATGTTCCTCAGCTCATTTCTGTGTGACAAAAGTAGGGCTAACAATACAGCAAATGAGCTTTTTCATGGAGAAAGTTCTCCTCTTCCCTCTTTAAAAAATAACAACAAAAAAAAAAATATAAAAGACATTAACTTTCATCTTCCCTTCATTCTGACTGAACCGGCGAAGCACATGGCTGTCAGGAAGCCAGAGGTAAGGGTGCTGAATATAACAGAGGATCTTGAGAGAGTTTTTCTACATTTTAAAGTGCCAAGAAGAAGTAGCAGGCAGAATTTGCAGACAGCCCAAGTGTATAAAACAAAGGAGATGAAAGAATGAGAGCTGAAATGATCATTTTTAATGTCCTAACAGAGAATGGTAACACCAGAGAGATGAGCAGGACAACCTGAGAAGAAGTGACCTCAATTGACCCCGCATTCACTTTTACTTTCTCTATGGCATCTTGCCAAGACAGCAAGTAACACATCAAACATACAAGAGAGTAATACAGGAGAGTAAATGGCCTGCATGAAGACACACTGAGCCTGTGGAGATCAGAGATTATCTCTCCAAAGAAACACAGAAAAGACTCTTGCATGAAAAACAGTTATGCAAAACCATGTACCTAGGACACTCAAAGTGATCGCCAAAAGTTTGCCAAAGTTCAAACAGCCAAAGGCTTTAAAAATGAATACTCAAACCACTGGACCTGTCACAGATGAGGAGGGTGGTATGGAAGCCCTCAAACATGGCTGACAAAAGAAGGTATAGGAGGAAAACATCTGGACACTCACCAAGTGTAAAGCAGCATTAGGGAAGGAGACAAAAGATGCTGGTGCCAAGGAATGGCTTTCAGAGTAGAGTGGTGAGGACCTACTGTCCACTCTGCCATGACTGAACCAAACTGGGACAGGGAAAATGAGGGAGAAGGAAATCTTCCCCATTAATGGGAAAAGGCACTGAATGCATTTAAGATTAAAACTATGCAGGTGCGAGGCTTACCCAAGGAGAAAAAAAAGATGACAGCAAGTGATGAAGATGGCAGGAAAAAGAAAGATCAGAACAGGGTTATGCCTCAAAACATTTAGAAGAAGCTTCTTCTATGGAAAGGAGAGGAAAAAGGCAAGAAGGAAAGATTCAGATGTTGTACATGGATGACAGGATTTGAACCGCAAGCTGTTGAAAATAAAAGGATGCAGCTATGTTCCATTTCATAATATCAATCAACTTGATAACTATGCACTGCCACCTGTTTTTTTCTTTAAATTAAAATTAAGAGATTTCTACCCTAAGTGCCATTTCCCAGACCAAGTACATAAAGGATTCCCTAAAATGTTACCTTTTTAATCTTTCGTCATCTTACAGCATCATTTTATACTTTTTGCAGTGAAGCACTGTCTCCTGGATTTTTAAGTTATTTATTTTCCAAGAGTGAGTAACTCTTAAAGGAAACCACGTAGACACTGGGCATTTTAGACCCCAAAGACAAATCTTCCTATACAGACAACTTCTGTAAGAAAAGTCCTGCAGGCAACGTTTCTCTTCACACATACTACCCCCACTAGATTTCCAACTTTCTAAGTAAAATTCTGAGGTAGTTCAAAATAAGCCATGTCAAATCTGCTAGCTGGAAAAAAATAATTATCTATTTCAATAAAAGACTTGGAAGTGGAAAACTTCAAGGTTTCCACAGAATAAAAGCATGGCTATCAATACCGAACAAGCTCCAACGCCTACTGAGGGTGCCAACAATTAGCAAATATATAAAACTACATGGCTGCTCTGAAACACCTCAATAAAGAAAAAGGGTTTGACAAGGAGGAACTCAGATATGACTTCCAAATTATAGCCTGCACAGACAGGAGCAATGAAAAATGCAACCAGACAAGCACTTGTAAACCACATTCTTGGTAACATCTGAACCTAATGCACTTCTCAAGGAAACAAAAGGTGGCAAGTGGTCTCTGCTGGGTTGTTTGCTTGCACCAAACAGAAGTCTAGGGACTTTGCCATATTAAGATTGTAGAGAGCAGCTTCCTGCCACCGGTATGCAAGCATTTAATAACAGGTTCACTGGAGTGAGGTACAGAATTTAGGACACATGGCAATAACTATAATTCACAGAACTTAAAGTTTGTTCCAAGCCAAATAAATTAAGTCAGTGAATCTGAAGAACAATCTTCTTTACAGCACATGTAACCAAACACATATCAAACATAAACCCATTTGCTGGCTGTAGACAAACTGATCAAATTTGTGGCAGTCAAACCCAATCAAGTAAGCACTCTAATACCCATTGGACATTACACAGCTTAACATTACCTGATTTTCAATCAAGTTTTTCCACTAAGCTGCTCTCAAGACTTGGACATACCTGAGATATCAGCATAAAGGGTCATTTCTGAGTCACTGCTCTAACCAGAGTAATGGCAACAGGGACAGAGATTCCATGATTCTATGATACACAGTACAACCTCGTCTTTCCTTCCTGCTAGGAAGATACACAGCGTGATGGCATTCAATGAACTTCAGCACACCATTACAGAAAACCCCGAAAGTCTTTCATTTTGGGGATATGTTACTTCTAGAACACACCCTGTGTGAATGGCCAGAAAAGTGTACCTTTACTATCTATACTGGCTTCTAGCTTTGCTGCCACAGACTGATGCTGTAAAAAACTCAAGGTCATGGCAGCAAGCACAAATTTAGCAAAATATTGTCACTACACTTACAAGCCAAGAACAACTCAGATGAAGTTATCAACCCAGCATAACTTGGCCAAATAGGTCCATTCAATGCAGTTACTTCAAAGGCACACACTGCCAATGAAAGCATTAAAGCCCATAATGAGATTCCTGCTGGTACCTCATTAAAAAAACCAAAAAACTTTGTATACAATGTCCACAGTTCTGTGCAGAAAAAGGACTGACTCACGTCAAATCCCACACTTGTACATATTTCAGATTTCCTTAGTAGACAAACCAGAGAGTAATTCACATGGCTTGACACGAGCTCAGCAGTGACCTGCATTAAGAAAAGGTTGGACTTAGCCTCATATTTGCAAGGGGCATGTTCCTGATTGGGCACTTATACAAAGGTGGCAAAATATTCACCTTACATCTTAAATAAATTATCTGGTATCACCAAATGATTCATAAAGCTTACACAGTACAAACGTCAAGCCAAACCACTAAATGAAAGCATAGGAAGAATAAAGCCAAAGTTTTTCTTCTTGACAAGTAATCCAATACAAACAGAAGCAACTTTTTTCTTCTGCTCTCTAGATATACCAGGATGTCCTCCAGAAAAATTATCTCTAACCACTGTTTGAGGAGAAAACAAAGGCAGCGGGTCCTACTTCTAAAACAGGCAAGAGATTGCCAGAGCTTCAGGAAGCATGGGAGCAGTTGGAATAAAGCAAGCCTTGATCAAAAGCACAGATTACATACCCTATGACAGAATGCATTTGGTGTCTACACCTTCTGTTCCCGAGGAAAGCAGGGAAAAGTCTATTTCTGTAGAAACACAGAAGCCTCATGGAAAATTCTTCAGTCGGGATGCATTTTTCTTTGCCACTTGTATACAATTTTTCTCTTGAGAGTTACATTATCTCAGTCTTCCATCTGAAAACACTATAGATGGGCATCCAATTTATTCAAGGGATTTTGGTGATACACAGCCACACATCCGAAGACAGATCAAGGAGGAAAGTGTTTAGTCGTTGCCTAAGCAAAGGCCAGAAAGCCTTAAGCATGCTTCTGTAGAATACAAATTTGACAGCAGATTTCAAACCTAGGGCCAGATAAATGACTCCAGAGATTTCAGGAAGTCTAGCCCTCCACCAAAGCACGACCAAATTGTCTTATAATAATTGTATTATTTCCCTTACTTAGCAGTTTAACCTCAACCTTTAGGATGTATTAGAACTTGCCCATCTCAGGAGCTTTTGCCTTTTCTCTTTGTAATGGCAAGGTAGAGGAAAGACCAGATCTGTCCAGCTCTATCCTAACAGACAGGCCAAAGAGCACCAAGAGAATCTGAAGATGTCGTCTAATGAAAACTAAGCTGGCACATTCAAAACAAGTCATCTCAAGGAAAACACTAATAACATTTTATTAACTAAATGTGACAATAGGTATCAGTAATACAGTGGCAGCAACTGCATTATGAACTAGAAAATCCAAGGGAAGATAAGCCTGAGTCTGAAGTTTAACAGAACTTAAAAAAGGAAAAGGTAACAACAGGCATAACAAAAACTAACACAGGAATGGAACCACAGTCCTGAGAAGATAAAGAAAGGATGAAAAAGTACACTGACAGCTGCACTGAGTTTTGACATTTGAGTCCTGGAGAATGCACTTCCATATACATGTGTACTGTGTTTGAAATGAAGTGCATGAACAAAGGGGAATATATACACATACACATATATATAAAATGCTTATTTGAAACGATCAGGAGATAGGAGGAGGGTTGCTTTTCTCCCCAGATCTCTGCTGCGAATGGTGCAATGACATGAGTATGTCTACACGTAGCCATACAGGTTATCGCTCACTAATCTCCCAAAGAGCAGAGCTTGGGGAGAATTTTTCTACTGAAAATGTCTTATAGCCAAAAAATTGAGTTTTAACGATTTCGAAGCATTTCTCAGACACATTTCAATTTCGATGAATTTTTGGTGCTTAAGTTCCCTTCCTAATTCCAAGAAATTAAAAATAGAATGAAATGCATTAAAAGACACATTTTCATTTTGCAGCTGGGAACAACTATTCAAATTCATCTTGAAAAAAAGGCAAAACTTACAGCCAACTTGGAGCGTTCCTAATTGAAACAGAATATTGCAGCCTGCTCACAACCAAACATCTCAATTGGCCATAGTCAATTTTTTCCCAAATAGTCAATCTGCTGAAGTACATAAAGAAATTTCCATTCCAATCCAATTTCAAGACTACTGATGAACCTGATGCTTTTATATCTGTCCTGCTTTAAGAACATACCCAGACTCTCTGCCTATCCAAATTTCCCTTCTGGGTTTCTGCTGCTCTCCCTTCAGCTCCATCTCCCGCTGGATGAACCCACGGATCTGGGCAGGCTGGTTGCGTTGTTCCCAAGAGCACTGTGCACCAGCATCTGTGTTCATCCCCCCACAACTTCAGCCTGTCCCCAACTTCAGCTGATCAACACCTCGCCAATCCCTTCTACGCACATGGTGCTGGCTCTGGCATGATTTCCAAAGAGGCTTGGGCCAACAGCTTCAAATCTGGGATGGACTGTTTCCCAGTTCCTTTCTCCCCATGAAGGATATATTGCTGGCTGCACCCTCCTTGCAGATAATCAGATTGTGCTACGGCTTATTTTTCCCTCGAGCCCAGCTCCTGGTTCTGGCACTGAGTTCAGCCACAGACAGAACTTTCCCATGGACTTTAAGGTTGGACCACAGCAGAGGAACGTGTGTTTTCACAGACATGCTCTTAACATGGAGCCTTTCAGAGGCTCATTCCTTGACGTCCCCCTTGCCTGCAGAGAAGGGCCCAGAAGGAAGGACCATCATCTGACCAAGACTGGGCTCGGTCAGTGTCAGATGTGTGATGCAGCACACTCAGGCTCTTGCTGCTGGATGGTTTGCATGGAAAGGTGTGGACAGGAGGACTGAAGTTAAGGATATCTCCCCAGCCACATCTACTAAAAGGGGTGTGAGTAGCTCTCCCCTGCAAACCCATCCTCCTGTCCTACCCACGGTGTTCAGTAGAGGTGCTGCCTGGAAATTGGAGGGACTTTGGGCAGCCTGGGAAATGGGAAAGGAACAGATTTCATTTATGTGATGTTTTTTAATGACAGCATTTCACCTGGAGGCCCCATACCATCTCTCCAACCACTGCTCATCTTTAAAAGCAATTCCACCTCACCAGCTCCAACGTTACCCTACGCAAGCAGCAGGTATTTTGGGAAGGCAATCATGGGTGCATTCCCAGAGCACCGCTCGAAGCAGCGCTGCATCCAGATCAACTGTGGGTAGGGGAGGGCAAGATGGCAGTGAGGGCCTGGTCCACACTCCCACCACTTTCATGAACACCATCTGCAGCCTGTGGGGACATGTCCACACCCTGCACCCAAAAGTGTTAATGTCTGAGCATATCTGTGTAGTAACACCCTGGCTAACACAGAAACCATCACGGAGGTGCCACTGCTTGCTTCTCCTGGGCCTAATTCTGCTTAAAAAAACATAGCCTGGAACAGAGCTCACACCCTTTCTCAGGACCATGCAATAAATCAGAGGGATGCTCACACGAGCACGGGCCGGCGCTGGGCTCCCCGGGACCAGGGAGCAGTGAGGTGCCTGAGGCAATGCTCGGGCCCAGAACGTGACTCATTTATTTCCCGACGTTTCAGTGCTAAGCCCAGTGCTCACAGCTCGGGGGGAGGAGCAGTGGAAGGGTCCCAGGCCACGCTGGCAGGTCTCTGAGCTCCTCGGGTTGCCTGGCTCCTTTAGAGCCAGAGCAGAGCAAGCAGGGACTCCTCCGCACCCGCACGTGTGGTCCTAGAGAGTGGCCAGTTGTGGATGCAGCAGCCTCGGTACTCCAGGATGAGGTGGTCCCCTGTCCCCAGACCATGCCTGGCTGTCAGTGTCCCTCCTGTTCACAGCCTGGCAGGGAGCTGGGGTGGCAGCCAAAACCCCTGCCCCCTCGGACACCCCCATGTGTGTGTTGAGCCAGCAAGTCCTCAGCTCCCTGAGAGCCCTGGGAGTCACAGCATGTGACAAGCTCTCTGGCAGCTGGAAGGAGGCTCCAGGTCTCGTAGGCTGGGCTGGGGAATAAAAGGCTGCTCGGGGAGCCAGAGCAGAGCTGAAGTCACCCATGCTGCCTCTCCTTCCCATCCTGAGGACCAGGGCTCAGCCCAGCACAGGACGCTGTGCGAGCAGGAGCTGGATGCCCAGCTTGCTTGTGATCAGACCCAGATCTGGGGCCACTGACAGCTCCTTTCTCTCCTGCGCTGCTCCTTTCAGCCCATGCCTCCCCATGGCCCCAGCTGACGCAGCTGCAGATGAACAGACAAGGAGAGTCAGGCAGCACTCCCGGCCCGCTCCGCCGTCCCCTGGGAGGCACAGACATGGCAGCTTTAGATCAAGACTCTTCGGAAGCAAGAGCAGCCCCAGCTATCAGCAGAGAGCATCCAGCCAGCTCCCAGCACTTGCTCCCACCGGTTGCATGACATTGGCAGTGGGTTTTAGGATGTCGAAGCAGCCAGGACTAGGGTGCTGGGACCCCAGTGCAGAGCCATGGGATGCTGCAGCTCCCACCAGCACTGGCCTGAGTGCCTGGGGCATGGCTGGGCTGAGGGCAGACTTGGCAGCAACAGCCAACCCCCTGCCCCAGCACTGGGAGCAGTGGGAGCCCAGTGCCACCTTGCTCTGTGCAGAACATCAGTCAGCCCTCAGGGAATGGGGTCTCCATGCCTGGGAAGACTCCCAAGACCCCTGAGACCTCCCTAGCCCAGGAGAAGGTAGGCCACAGCCAAGCAAAGCCCTGCGGCCCCACTCTGGGGTAGCTGGCCACAGGAGTTGGTGCAAATGGGGTACCTTTCCACTGCCCCCTTACCCTCGCTCATCCCCTCTTTCCTGGGGAGCATGGGGGTGTCAGAGCATGTGTCTTTGTCCCCATGGTGGCAGTCTGGAGGGTACCACAGTGTCCCTTGTGGGAGGCAGGACCACAGACATAGCTGCTGGGGCTGGAGGGGACACATGAGGATGCCTCCAGCAGGGAAGAGAGAGGGGGTCCTTCTGCAGCCCACACCTCACAGAGCTTGGACCATGTTGCTGCTGCCATGGAAACTGCCAGTGGAGCATCACCCTGTCTCACTGGCCAGGGCAACCAGGCCACCGTGGCCCCCAGCCTTCCTTGGGCTCCATCCACGGGCACCTGGCTTGACAGGGTAGGAGAGGCTGGGTGCTCCCTGTCAGCCACCATCCCTGGGTCACCCTGGGGCTGTGATGGGAGGGGGGCACCCCAGGGTGGGACACCAAGGGTGAGGCAGGGACGGAGAGGCCAAGGAAGTGCTGGCAGGGGGTGTCTGGTGCCATTCCCAGACAAACCCAGCTCCCACGTGGCCAGGGGCTCCACGCTGCTTGGCCTCCCACAAACATAAATCATTTTCTAATTTATAACATGAATAATTGATTTTGCCTCCGTAGCTGGCGATAAATCTCCTGTGCACACATGCATAAGAAAATAATAATAATGAAAGCGATCAGGATCTGCTGCCATCGATTACCTGTGAGAGGGACCACGGTTCCCTGTGTGCCATGGCAGGCTGGGGCAGGGGCTGGTCCCGGCGGGGGTGCCGGGTGGCCCTGCCTGGTGTGAGCCTTCCTTGTCCTGCACGGGGCCATGTGGCTGGGGTGGGATGACCCTACTTATCTGAGTCTGAGCCCCTGTGGCTGTACTGGGACCCACACTGTGCAGTCAGGAAGGTCCAGGTACTTCAGGGCATCCCAGACTTCAGGCATCAGCAGTCCCAGCCTTGTAGTTGCACCTGAGGAGGGATAAGATTCTTGGCACAGCCCCATGCACTGATGCTCCATGCAGTGCCTCAGTGACACCTGGCCAGGGTGGCAGGGAGCTACTGCGGTGCCCGGTTCCTCAGCAGCTGCACAGCCCCTGGGGAGCTGCAGAAGTCCCGTTGCCTGCCGGCTGCCCGGGCACCAGCCTCCCACCCC
>JANZLP010000001.1:13112982-13133900 GCA_026930925.1 Chelictinia riocourii | reverse complement strand
GGGCTTAAACATCCCTGTGGGAAGAAGCAGAAGTTTCCCCTTAAGAAAAAAAAAGTGCAGCCCGACCAATGCAGACATTAAAGCACCACCAGCAGGGAGGCAAGCTATAAGGGACCAAAGAATGTGGCTTCTTACTGAAGTACAACATGTCATTATTTGATGTGATGTTTTTTCCTGTGATTCAAGCCCGTTTAAAGATGTGCAATACTGCCAAGCTTGAATTGACTGTTATCATACATGAATATTTATCATGCCACTGATTTGGTTTCTTCTATTGTATTCCATATAATATTGCTGCTGACCAGATTAGCTATGGCGGTGGTGGAGTTGGGAGGACAACAGTGAATAAAAACCAAATTCTATCCAAAACAGGATTTCAGACCAGACTTTAGAAATTGCCTGTGCTTGTTTCCATTTTGGGAAATCTGGGAGGCACGAAATGATAGCTGTGAAATACAAACAGAACTTAGCGCAGTAGGGGACAAGCAATACAGAAAAGAGGAATAGGAAGCAGTTATTTCTGACAACATCAGAACTATGCTGCTACCCCACAACATTGATCAAGCGGAAAGTTTAACAGAAATCAAAGGAAGTGCTCACTCATTTCATGCTGAATAATCCATTTGTAGAACTCATTAAAATACGATATCGTGGAAGGCAAAAGTATAAATGGATTCATAAATATGTAGCACAAATTCATGGAATTAAGTCCAGCTGTTATTAAATATGATGGTCCACATAAGAACTTCAGCTCAGAAAGTTTTACTTGGGAGGTATACCTTGGAGAGGACCTCTCCACACAGTCCCCGGTTCCTGGTCTTCAGTTATTGCCTCCTGGTCAAAGTCACAGCCAGAAACAGGATCCTAGTTTGCAACTATAAAGATACTGCCTTTGGGTTTTACATGGCTCTTTTACTTACATGAAGTTACAAATTTGGTAAGTCCTTCTGCAGTCACTGAATTCCATACTCGCAGGCCCCTTTCTATTGTTTTAGTGTGTGTTACCCACACATCTATTGTAAAGATGCAATGTGTACGTTATCTCCCTTAAACATAGGTGCAGAAGCTTATAAACTGCCATTCTGATGTTCCTGACTGGGAAACTTGCCCTCCAATACACACATTTGGTACTCATACATTATCTTTTGGCTTCCTATCCACATGCCCATCTGTTAGGATGGCATTGTGCCTGCTCACAAGATGGTGTGCCAGCTTCACTAGACAATGATGCCAATCAAATAAGAGTTGCTGCAAGTGCTTTCTTTTCTAAAAGTAGCCCCTCTCAAGTGAAAGCAATGTTATAATGGTGCCACTTGTCTCCTTTTTCCTGTTTACACCTGCTGACACTTATCCTCCAAGATAGTGTTGGAATAGTAAAGGAGAGGAAGAGATGCGACATGGGGTGACTTTGGATTGTCAGAAAATACAGGCAGAATCACAAGACCAACTTAATTATCATTAGTTTATGCAGCAACAGTCTCGTTTTTGATGAAAAAGCTAAGGAGATCAGAAACTGTGTAACAGCAATCCCTTATAAAGTATTTGCTTTGCAGAAAATGTACTTATGAAATATACATGTGCTGAGATGTGATTAGGACGCAGTTCTTCATTTTGATTAAAATGCTGCTTCCTTTATGTTTACTGAGCTTCAAAAACCAGCCTGATTTGTATGCTTATGTAGTATTTTTGGTCTTTTTTTAAAGCAGGACTAAATTTAACTTCACTGCTATGTATGCAAAAACGAATGCAAATATGAAACTTTCTTTAGCTTACGATTATTAACCTGCGAGATAAACTAGAAAACTATTAACTCAAAGCCCAAGATGATGACTACTTCTAGTAGGAGCAACTCCAGAAGCCTGAAATGAGGTCTGGGACCCGCTGCGGTGAGAACCGAACAAGCACATCGCAGGAGACGCACCACTTCCCCAGAGAGCCTGACGCCAACTAGGCCAGAGGAAGAATGACAGAAACGAAGGCAGAGAGCAATGTTAAGATCATGCCTGAAGAGCTCCACTTACTTCTCTGTCAGCAGAAAAGCATTTTTTCTCTTATGTTTATTTATTTGTGAGATTCGTTTAGCACTTTTTGCTCAGTTTACCCCCATGCTGTGGGCAGTTTCCACTATGATACTCAAAATGTATATTCAAAATGTGTATATTGTTCTTTATCATCAAAGGTTCTCAGTCTTGGTCTATGTGCTGTGCAACATTATTTCAATTCTCGTACCAAGTGAGTGAATCTCCATGAAAGAATGAAGCTTTGATTCTCCACTGTGGAAAAAGGACTTGACTTTTTGCAGGGGGAGTGGGGTGGGGGTATTATTTTTAATCACTTGCAAACTTTTTTTCCCAGAACTACATGCACAGATGCTGCCAGAGGGATTGGTCCTTGAAAATTAGGTTACTATCAGACCTACCGGCTGGAGGTAGAGACTTAATTTTAGCGTCCTCTCACTGTATTCTTACAAAGTAATTGGGAGGGTGTGAGGCATGCTGGGAGGAAAGGAAAGGCAATGGAAGACAGGGAGCCAAACGCCAAAGCAAGCAGAATATCCCTGAGCTCTACTTGCAGCTCCGCCAGGGCTGGGCCCAAAAGAGCAACCCCACTGTCCTGTCAAGTACCCTCCTGACAGAGCATACCAAAGACATTGCTTTTACTTGCATTTCTTTTATTGCCAACTTCACAGACGCAAAATAATAGCACATGAATACCTGATTCTTGCTTTAATGTTAAGGATCAGGTCTAGTTCATGTGATATTTGGCACACAGAGAATGAATGTTCTGTTTTCCTTTACCGATGCACAAACTCAGATCTGCACAGACCTACTAGGCTGAAGGTGATCTCTGCTCACCAGCTCCAGACCACTGCCAAGAGAGTAACGCTGCGGATAAATCCCCCCCAGCCGCTGATGGAAAGGCTTGCAGGTGAGGTCAGAGTTCAGAGAAGGAGACTGGAAAGGAGACTTCAGAGCCCAAGCTGCCTTTTTAAGACTCTTCCCTCACTGCTGTCTCAGCCCTGGAGCTGTGGATGCCAGACAGTTTCCCTTCAACAGAAATGGCAGCATGGCCCTTGCTTCTGGCCAGAGCTTACACAAGGACAGAGAACTAAAGTGTTTTCAGATTATTCATTTAAAAGGTGAAGGAAATGGTTAATTTTAAACTATGAAAAGACGATCTAGAGGATGAAAAAGATAACTAACGGGAACTTTCTTAGTTAGCAGGAAAAAAAATATGACCTGGAAAAGAGGTAGCATCCGTGTAGGGAGTTATTCTTGTAATCCACACTTATCCCATTGCAGGGAGGGCTGTACATCTCCCCAGAGACCCCTGAACAAGACACAGATGTGCTCTCATGGCAAAACATGCTCTTGCCTTCGCTGAGAGCTGTACAAAGTGTGGTATGTCTCATGGATTCTCCAAATATAAAAGAAAAGGTCCCCTTATACAATCTATAATTGATATTCAAGCAAAACATTTAAACCAGTCAAGGCAGACATAACTTCAAGGGATAATGTGTACGGCATTTGACATACCTGGTGTATGCTCAGCCCGGCTTCATTCCAAGAATATGAACAGCACATAGCAGCAGCGTCCAGAAAACTCCACTGATTTCTCACATTCAACTTCCTTCTAAAAAAGTCTCCTCTGATGTGAAACTACTGCATCGAGACCAAAGATGGAAATGTAAAAAATACCTCAGAATGTACGCAAAATACATTCAGAAAAAATTAAGTAGATGAACTAGCAAAACACTGCTCCCTTTCCCCAAAAAACTCATTTCATCCCAAAGCTTAGCTTTGATCAGAGATTTTAAATACAACATTTCAACGGCTCGTAAGTCCTTGGTAAGAACTACTTAGCTGAATGATGTAACATACTCCAAAATAACAAACTGATCAATAAACCAGTTTAACCATAACTAGTAAAGAGCTCCTTTGGGATTTAGTCGTAACTGCATCACTAGCTTAATGCAATGTTTTTAGGGAGCTCAAGTCATGTATGTTCTGCTGCGTTCAGCTGGGTTAACATCAGCGTAAGATGCAAACTCAGACTTGTGCTTCTTGGATACACAGCAAGCCCAGCTATAGCGGAACAGCTGACCACCACCTGAGCGGCAGCCAGAGGGAAACCCAGGGGAATTATACGCATAAATCCAAACCAAGGTTTTAGAAAAAAATTATCTTCCACCTCACACCTAAGGGGGATACCCCAGCCTACAGCCAGCGGTGCGTGCCTGTAGAGCACTCCAAGGGGGTCCCTGCGGCGCGTGTACCAACAGGACGTGCTCCCTCCGCTCCAAAGCCGCGACTGCTTGGCCGCTGCCTGCCGGCGCGAGCTCCAGCTGGGCGCCAGGCCGGGAGGTGCCCGGGGGGTGCCCGGGGACACCTTCTTCTCCCCGCACGTCGCACCCTCCAGAGGTGGTCTCACAGGCAGCCCGAGCACTGCTGTCAGCAGACAGTACGCACCCTGCCTGCCCAGGATTCCCCTCAGGGCGAGACACAATATATCCGGGGAAACCCTTGGAAAATGTGCTTTGGGGAAGAATGTTAACCCGCCTGGATCCTTCATACTGGAATAAGTAACTAAAGCTTTTACTTAAATGTCAGGTATTGAATGAACATAATTATGTAAAGGTAGGTTTGGCAGGTGAATTAGAAGAATTTAGAAATCACAGTGTGCTTCGATTTTAGTGTGCTCTTCCCATTCTTTCTCTGAGCTGTGTTTTGTTAGGCCTTGCTAAAGCACAAGCTCCATCACTGCTTGGAAAGTTCTGGAAAAAATTATCAACATGGCTATTATATGGTCCTCCATTCACAGCCTAAGCTAGATAACACCACTTTCAGTATCCTGTCAAAAGCCTTTTCTGCTAGAGCCTCCGAAGTTGTTAGGATCATTAAAAAAAATTCATGGTGTAGAGAAAATTAAAACTTATTTGGTGCAAGCTGCATCAGATGGCAAAATGGGCCTTTCTTTCTCATAAATGACATAAAACAAGCCTCAGAAGACAGAAAACAGATTATTTTTTTTTTTGGAAAAGGAGTGATGATTTTGTTTTCCTGACAGTTTTACCAGTACTTTTATTACAGATTTTGTATTATTCACTCCTGTGACTGCACTCAACCAGGTAACTGACAAACATTCAGTCAGCACAGTGCTCTAAAACTGAGCTGCCTCCCGAATCAGTTTTTGTTATTACTTTAATGTACCATGTACCAGTGCCTCTGAGAGACCCGCCACAAGCCTTTTTAACAGTAAAGATACCACTGGTCTTAGAGCCCCTAACAGCATACTCTCTGCTATCGTAAGTATTTTGAGGAGGTAGCATTCAAGTTCATATTTCCTTGACAACGCTCAGCCTCCTCCAGTCCTCTGTTTAATTACAGTAGAACAAAAATCTTAAGGCAACCCTTCGGTATTGCTCACTGCACACCTCTAGCCTTTAGCAACAGGCACCTTGGAAAACTGGTAGCCAGTCAAATTTGGCATGTTTCCTTGTTCAGTGAAAACAAGGCTTTTTTGAGAAAATATGTTCTAACAAACATTATTATCTTATTAATATATATAAATTATATAATAATATAAAATTATATATTATATAATAATTATATAATAATAATAATTACCTAATCCTTTTCTACAAGAAAATGTCTGCCAGTCTTGGGATCCATCCCCCCAAAACCTTTTTCTCAATCCATCAGCTTTCACTCCCGCGTAAGCAGGGTGACCTAGAGGAAGGCCTTGCTTTTCCAGTCAGGTCTGGAAAAAACCTGTGCCCAGTTGCCTCTTGTTCTTTTGCTGGACACCACTGAGAAGGGCCAGGGCCCTTTTCTCCCTCTCATCAACTATTTATACATACTGACAAGATCCCCCCCAGGCTTCTCTTACACTGAATAGTGCTTCCTCAAAGACCTTTTTTCTTTAGCTTTTCTTAATCTTTCTGCTATTTCTGTCAACAGTACAAAGTTTTCAGAAAAGAACACAAATAAAATTACTGCACTTACGTGCCCCAGCCTGAAGGCAGTACTGTATGCCTGCCTTTGGAGATGAGGCCACTGGCCTTCCAGCTACCTGGTAACATAAAAAACTCCTAACTTTCTCAAATGAGTGCAAAGTCAGTTACTCTACTCTTTAAAAACATTATAAGAATTCTGCTTTACTGTTAACTACTTGATCTTGCAGACTCAGTGCAGCAAAGCTCTGCTGATCCTTACCTTAAGTTTTGCTTGCACTGGGACCAGGCTTTTAATGCATCTCTAATTGTGCATATAAAGTAAAATGACTGCTGTTTCTACATTACTGAAATGGATCAGGGCAGTAATTTTTACGGCAAAAGCAATGAAAAGATGAACACATTCCTTTAAGAATCCAGTGGTGGCTGGAACTTCCATTTTGCCTACTGATAAGACAATTCATGAAAGTATGTGTTTTCATTTCATGACTCTTCAGTGAAATATTTAAGAGCTTTTTCTATTCTCCTCAGATTCTTAGAATTGTTACACCCTTTACCTACTGCTAGATTTGAATAAGGAAGACAGCAAAGGTCACCGTGACGAAGGTAACTGCAAACTGTTTAATCACAGAATGTGTTTTAGCATTTAGCATTGTCAAGTTCACTTACAGATGTAGTATGAACCCTAAATGTCTGTCTGTTTAGCTCCCATTAAAAAAAAATGATGCTAAATATCAGTAACTTCTAAAATGTGGATTTTGATTAAAAATTCCAGCAGACCTCACTGGTAACCAAATCATACTTGATCTTGCATAAACTGTTTTAAAATACTTGTACAGAAACATGAAGTGGCTCCGTATGTCCTAAAAATACCTCAACAAACATACGCACATAAACTGTATAGTTATAAACACACAAATACATGCTGTGGGGCACTGTCAGTTACATCTTCTTGGGTTAGCACACTTCTGATTCATATGATACATGGGTAACAATAACTAACTGCATGGGCACTAAAGCTTTTGCCTCAGAAAGTTAGCTGCTAACCATCCAGCAGGTAGAGAATATATTGTGTACTCATAATATCACCATGGGGTTGGCTGATGTACCGTTTTCACCACGGTCCGGCAAAGGCGCACAGCGCAGACGGGTAGGTGCAGCCCGGTTTAAATGATGAGAGCACGCAGGTTTCGATACGTGCAAGCTAGTGCTAGGGAAGGGATAAAGGACCTTAGCTACCCGCCTTCAGTAAACCCGTTCCTCGTTTCAGCCACAGATGAGCGGTGGTAACAGCTGCCACACCACAATCAAATGAAGACGTGCTGTTCTTGGTTCGTCCTTCAGCTCTTCACAAACCACGGTGTAAGCGTCAGAAACTTAAAACAAGCTGCCAAGTTGCTCCATAAGCAAGGAGAAATCTGAAGAGATAACTGCAGCATTTAAGAGGCTAGTACTGAAGCAGCCAAGGGCTTGCTGTCTGTTTAAAATACAGCATGCAAGCCAACAACCCCCCCATCATTTTTCTCATGCAGTCAGGGTCATTCCCTTACCCACTAACTTCACAGCTGGATCCAAGCACGTCAGAACCAGGAACGCTGGTAAACAAAACAAAACCTGAACCAGAAGAAAAAATCCCAGTGGGATGGGGGAGAAAATCGGGAAGAAGAAGTAAAACTCATGGGTTGAGATAAGAACAGTTTAATAGAACAGAAAAGAAGAAACTAATAATGGTAGTGATGACACTAATAAAATGACAACAGTAAAAGGATGGGAATGTACAAATGATGCACAGAGTAATTGCATACTTAATATGTAAATGTGATCAATTCTGCATTAGCTTATGCATAATTCTGCATAAGCTTCAGCATTCACAGAATGCAAGTGACACTAATGCCATATCAGACAAAGCTGCGCCAAAGGTTAGGACGTTGTGTGCAATTAGACTGCCTGCAGCTGGCGAGCTTCCCGTCTCACAGGCATCAGTGGCTTCAACCAGTGTTGTAGCAAGTATAAGCAAATAAAAATGTTTGTCCTGAGTTTGAAGTAGTTTGAGCTTGAGGCCTGGGAAAAGGAAAAAGCCTTTTATTGCCAGTTCAGACTGCGTAAGGGAACCTATACAAACCGACAGGAGTTAAAGTGACATATCAAACTGTCATGATCTGCATTGAAGGAAGGCACTCGCTGAATGCATAGTACTGCTGACTGCCGCTGCATCATAGAAGGCTCTTTGTTATAGCCCAGGCTCTCTGGATGGAGTTCAAAGAAGGTGCTGAGCCATGAACAATTCAGGTTAAGGTGACCCTGGTGTTACAGTTCATAGTCCCAATGTTTAGGCTATTTTTATCTCATTACCTGTCTGTGCAAAGTATGTGGCTTCCTAAGTGTACTTGTGTCAGGTGCTCTGGCAGTGCAGTTTATCAGTCAAGTACATTAACTACATGAATCTGTACAGCCTGCACTGGCTGACATAATAACAGTCCAGAAGCTGTTCATGTATTTGACCTGACTGGCGATGAGGCAGGCGGAGGCGTTGAGGGCCTGTTGGAAGTTGAAAAACTGGTTCACTGCAGAAATTTGATAAACTGGTGAAAATACATAGATTCTTGAGTAGTCATTTAGGCTTATTGTAATTGTTGATAGCTTGCTAGCTTGAAGTGGATATAAGTAATTTCAAAAAATGTTAAGTGTTTCCTTATTTGTGCGGTACAAAAATGTTGCTTTTACTCAGAGGGAAAGAATATGCACAGAAGCTAGCAAAAGCTGAAGCCTGCTTTCCAACACTTAGCACCTGCCACAGGAAGATGAAGTATAAAGAAGACAATACTTCATGTGTACCTTCTTGGTACAATTTCAGAATCCCTTGGTACTGTTCACCTCGTGGCAAAAGTAGGGCAGAATTGTTTGCTGCGTAGCTCTCTGCATGCATGGTGGGAGAGGAGATGCAGTTTGCTAGTACCTAAATTTATCTGCTTGCAGTATCCCCAGCTTTGACTTTTCCAGGCTGATGTGGGTATTACCCTTTAAAAGGGGAAGTATGTAAGATAGGGAAGGAGGAGTGTGGTGGAGGATTGATGATAGCGGATAGGGGAAGGAATATATTAGATCCCTGCTGCTGTCTAAAAAGGAGGATAGCTAGGCTACACAGCTTCCGTAAGGTAATATGGGACCTACAGTGTGCATTGCAGCTGGGAGAACACGAAAGGTTGAGGCAATCAAGTGTAAAGGTCATTCTGGGAGAAAATTACTTAGCTCTAAGCTGGGACGATTTTGTCTCTATAACTTCTGCTCTTACAATTCAGCATTTCAAAGTGCGAGAAAAAGTGAAGTACAACTTTCCAATATAAATCTGTGGGTCCTGGAAATGGGCATAAAAGATTGCTTTTGTGGATTTCCAGTGAAAATACTTCTAGGGACCTGAACCATCCAAGCAAATCTTTCAAGTCAGCTGAAGGGCTAAAGTCCTATAGTACTGTATGGTGCAGCATGCAGAGAGAAAGGGTTTTGCCAAGAATACGACAGGGAACAGAAGAATAAAAGTATTGTCCTTGCCCTCAAGACAGGCTAGCCAGATTCTCAAACATGAACGAGGAATGGGAGGTGCAAAAGTGAAGTTACCATCCCATTAAAGAAGTGGAATGCATGGCAAATGGAGGAAAGATCCCAAAAGGAGACTAAACTGAGTGCTCGGGTTGGACTACAATCTTATCCGCAAGTTTTTGCTTTGTTCTCTTCAGGATGGTCTTGAATCAGGAGGTATTAATGACTCTGTAAACAGCTAGAAAGGTCATACTGTGATTTTGGTGTCTGGGAAGGGTAAGGAAAGAATAGGTATTTGCTAGTAGTGAGGTAGCATAACTGGCATTGCAGTGAGCAGATTAGGTTTAAAGGGTAGACTTTCCTTTTTGAACAACAATTTATTTTCACCGCATTTCAGTTACTTACTGAAAAAACAGAATTCAGTTTCAATGAGGAGGGACTGGAACACATCCCCTTACTGCTTGCCCTGTGTGGCTCCAGGGCAGGTGAGCTGGTTGGTAAGAGCACACTAATAAGCCAGTTGACTGACAGAAGAAGTAACTAGAAAAATCAGTTCAGGCTTCCATGGAGAAGACATTGATGGTATGGAAGGCAACAGAAAGACAAGGTGTAGTTGGAGGAGAAATGCAGGCAGAAACTCATCTGTATGAGGATGGTGGACAGGGCCCCAAGCAGCAGACTTCCTGTAACGTGGACTTCTGTTCCTGCTATTTAGCTTGTTAAATGCAAATTTGTGTGCTTCACTGCCAAGAGGTCTGAGGTTTTTGAGCAGGAGGACATGACTATAAAGCAGTTCGAGAGGCAGAGGTTAGAAGTCAGGTCAGACCAGGTCATGGGTAAAATCTGAAGACAAACTGAGATTCAGCAGAGGAGAGCTGGAGAAGGGAGAATGACCAACAGGAAATGAAGCTACAACAATAAACCTTATACTGAAAAATGCCAGATTGTTTTTCATTCCGGTAGGAATATCTGTCTTGGTTCTCAGGGGAGGACTCCATAGGGATAGTAAAGAAAACAATTAGTTCTCTGGGGAAAATGTGACATGCCAGATGTGCAGACTCTGGGTGAAGTGCTGTGCTCTTCCTGCTGAAGTCAGATTTAAAATACATGAAATTTAGATTTCTTGGACTAAAGATACAGAATGATAAATGACTCCTACAGACCAGAGAAAAACGCATGCACTGTCTTGTGCCCGTGAAGTCAGCTAGGGCTAGAACCCAATCCCCATTGCACCAACACTTCTGCAGCTCCCTCAACTGGGTTACAATATGTGTTGTTCACTGAGGTCCAGTTTCTGCAACTGTCTCCACTGAATGCAAGGTGTGAGGGAGAGAACAGAGCCTTCTTCATGCAAAGGTGAATTGTACACCAGCTGGGAACTATCCATATCCGCACTGAGAAAGAAAATACTTGCTAGGGAAGAAGAGTCATGAAACTGAAGAAGAAGAGGGAGACAGCAGTTTGTAGTTCTCAGTGCTCCCTTGAGATGAAGGTTTACTTGCTTCAGCTCTTGATGTAGCAGGCCTCGCAGCCTCTGGTTTCTTTGGACTGATATTGGTGCAATATACGCCTTTTTGGAGAGTAATAGTTATGTGTTAGCTTGTGTGTAATAGTTACAGCTCACTGAATTTTAACAGTCTCATCAGCTGCAGCACGAAGCCCTTTAAACCACACATTCATTCCCTGTAAAAACTTTGTTCAGAAATTACCTTGTTGCCTCACTTAGAGCAGAAAATCAGAAGATTCAGCAGTACTGGTTTATAAGACAACAGTGTTTTTTGGATGCTGCCTGGCTCAGTACTAAATGTATTCAAAGGTACTAAGATAAAAAGTACATTATCACAGACATTGGTGGCCACCCATTGATGGTCTTTCCATGGGTTTTGAGGATTAGGTTTTGATCACTAAGTGTTGGTTTAAGGGCCGAGGTCAGCATGTGAAGATGTTTGAGGGAATTTAATAATAATTGGGAACAATAATACATACTTGCACCTATGGTAGGAGATCTAACTTGCAGTTCTTTTGAAATAATGGGAGAAATTTTTCTCTTTTTCAGATCCTGGTCAAGAGTTAAAGACTCTGGCAGTTAGCTTTGACTCGAGAAAGTCATTGTACTTCTGGTAGGTGAAAATCTTTTTGTCTCAAAAGATTATCTGGAGAAGAAGGGGAGATGGAACAAGCCTCCATTGCCCATTTGGTTGTTGTCAGCAATGTAACATGAGGAAACCTGAGCTTTCAGGCTGACAAATGATTTAATTATCTGGGCTTTAGAAGGAAGGCGGCTTGGTTTGTTTTGCCAGCTATCAATATACTACAAATATAAAACATCATGTGACAGTACTCTTACAGAAATTTGAGTAATTTCTTTTTGCTTCTCAGTCTTCTCTTGTGACTTTATAGCCTTTGCAGTTGCAGAGCACCATTGGGAGGATTAAGTCATGATTTGCCAGTCTTTGACACAAACTAAAATATATGCAAAGGCTTTTGGGTCTGAGACTTACAGGATATCATGCCAGGACATGCCAAAGAAGCTCTAGGAAGATGGAAATGCTTGTGGTTTTATTAAGAAATGTAAGGAATGTGGAGTATTTCACTTCAATAAATGTCAATCTCTAGCTTCCAGCTCACTACTGCTGAGACAATTTCCTCTTACTTGAGCAGAAGTCTGGAAGGATAACAACCAAGCTAGAAAATGTTGGCTATCAGCCTCAATCATGAAATGGAGGAAAATAACATACTGACTTTTTTTTCTTCCCAGTAGTTCCATCATCTTTGAGATGTTGGCACAGAAGTAGAAATCCTGGTTAGTAGTAGAAAATAAAGGGGCATTAGCCTTTCAGAGGCCAAAGTTCACCCTGACTAACAAGGTAGCACATATTGCCACAGGGTGCTTACTACACAGAAGGTCAACAGCAAAATACACAGAAAAGGGCCCAAACTCTGTAAATGCAATTCATAAGAAACTTCAGCAGAAAAGCTGGGGCTAAAATGGTTGGAAGAGAGGGGGAAGATATAGAAGGAAGAAGGAGAGAGGCAAAGGAATTGCACTGAAGTATCAGATAAGCTGAACTCCTTATCCATTGATATTTGCAGCCACAATGATGAGTACTTTGTGCTGAAAGAGTTGTGTCAACACAACAGGTATTTCCCTAGGTCAGGGTGTCCTTCCCCAGCTACTCACTGGAAAGTTTTCTGTATTTGTCATCCACAGCCAGAATTAAGTCCTCTCATCTGTTCTCGCTGAATATCTACTGTATGCCTACCTGACTGGTCCCTGAGTGGGGACGTGCCTCCTTAGTCACCACATGTTGCAGAAGTAGCTGCCCAATGGGAATGCTTGGGGTTTTGGCCTTCATTGCAGTCAACTGGAATTTGCAGCTCTGTGGCCAAACAGTACCCAGACAGTGAAGGACATTTTAATACCAAATCCATGAACAATTCAATTTACTGCAGTAATCTACTTAGGGGGGCCCATCTGGTAGCTGCTAATTTACAGACTGGGCCATCTGCCACTATCACAAGCTGCGAAGACTAGAAAAGTTACCCAACAAAGCAAACAGTTTAGCTTTGTTTTCATTTTTTTTTTTTCTCAATGCTGTGTTTTGTTTCGCTGCTAACTGACAGCAACGGCAGTGGTTTCTGTTCTGAAATCCAGATTTCTCAAACCTTGGCTAATCTTTTGCGGCTGGGAGATGCTGCTGCTGTGACTCAGCAGTTGTCCCTTGGTATGTTTATACAGCATTCAAGCTGCTGACAGCAGGATGGTTTGGGAAGCTGTGTTCCTACCCAGCGCCTGCATATTTTAGCTTGGTGTGACAGGATATGTGGAAAACGTATTTTAAATGTATGTTATTAAAGCCTTACTCCTCTTGAGTTGCAGAATGCCTTCTGCTCTAATGGAAACAAAGAGAGAAGGCTGTGTGATATGAAGAGCAAATCTGTTAAGAGCTGCAGATTTGTTCTCTGTTTGAGTTGTTTTTGAACATGTGTGGGGAGCGAGAGAAGAAGATAGATTGCAAATTCTTCAGTAAAGGTCAGCTCCAAAGAGTGACCTTTCTGCAGTCCTTGCAAAATGTGCCATGTCACTGTGGCATCGTTCAGGTACTGCTCAGGAGGCCATGACAACTTGAGAGCACAGCTACCTGTGTCTGGAATTGGATGTGTCCCCTGGCTGCAAGGTATGCTGTCATTGTGTTCCTCATGGGTGGGCAGCGCTTGCCAATGCTTTCCTTCAAATGAGAATGCAAACCAGCCACCAGCTTCAGCTGCAAGAGTCTTAGCACTTCTCTGGTGTTGTGCCTGTGCAATTTGAATTAGTTAAGGCCAGTTTAATTTCTTCTGTTGCTGTGTGGCGTCCGTCTCCATGAATGCTCATCTGCTCTAGTTGGGCACTCTCCCCTGCATGAGTGAGCTAACGGTTGTTTTTGTTCAAGGTCTACATAACTAGGTCTCGTCATCTGCTCTTGGTGGATGCCAACTCTCACAGTGCTTGTAACTTGGATACAATTTTCTGTTTGAAGATGATGCAGTGAAGCTGAGCTCAATGTCTTACTACAGGAGAAAATTCCAACTAGGAAATTAGCCTGAATCCAGTTTTCCTTTGAGAATATATTTACGTGCCCTTCAAAAAGGGTTGGAGTTTAATCCATGCTTGTTTTGTGCTAAGTGGATAATGTTTTAGGGTCTGGCAACCTGAGCAGCAGAAGTGGTGCCATATAGGATTTACATATTTTCAACTGTTAGCTGTACAGATGGTGAAAACCGAATCAGCGCAATAGACCCAATCTTCTGAAGGTTTGACCCTGAGAATTCCTTTGGGCTTCCCTGGATTAAGATGGCCGGTCATCCTAAAAGGGGAAAAACTCAGCAACAACAAAGCCCTGCAAAACCAGATTTTCTGTTGAAAAGGCAAAGACCCAAAGCCTTTCCTTACTTCATGAGACTAATGGTATTCTGCCTACTGGGACAAAGGCTTTCTACTGGAAGTTTGGGGATGCAGTTTCTTTTTCATCTGAGCATGCTTTTCCTCACTTACTGTGATTGAATGTGTTATCCTTAGGGGGCACATTAATTGAATTCTCGATCAGACTCTGCCTTAAGAACTGGGAGGACCCAGAGGAAAGATTACCAATAGGGGTCCTGTGGCTAATGTGATTAAAAATTATTTGGCTGTGGAAGAGAGAATGTTGTTGTTCTCCATTGTATTTCTCCGCAAAGAGATAACACTGATGCTGACTATAGAAGCGACAGGTCATACATGTTTAATTTGAACAGCTATAAAAAGCAACTTGCAGCAGGGCTGCTTATTGGGAATTTAATACATAAAAGTTATTACCATAGCTCAGTATAATCCCAAGGATATCTCTTCATGTACTGTTCTTGGAACCCAAAATATCAAAAAATTAAGCTAGGAAGTTGTTGTGTTAAGAGCAGATTAGATCTGAAAGGGAGAATTATCTTTTTTTTGTGATGGAATTTGGGCACTGAGCACTGATCTATTTTGCTCTCACAAAGCTTATACGTCAGTGCCACTAGACAATTTTATAGCTAAGGACTAGAGGCTCACATGAAATAATCAGCCCAAGGTTACCCTAGGTGTCTTTGCAATGGTGGTAGTGGGTGCTGTGCTCATTAAGCTCTCATTATCTCTTGATACTTCCCTGCTGGAGTCATAAAGAACATGATGGCTATTTGTGCAATTGGAAGGATTCTTCAGGTGCAGCTCTTTGGGTTAACACAGCTGTGAAGACACAGGCTCTGCCCCAGCTGTGTCTCATTTCTCACAAGGCTGTAAATGAGGCTGAAATGATCCATGCTGCTGTAGTGGCCATAGGGATAATGGTGAGGAGAGGGACCCACCTTTAAAACCTGGACATGCACAACAGTGCTCAGGGCATTGTTGTTTCCAGTTTAGATTAGCCAGTGGCAGCTTGACTTTGGATAGGCTCACTGCATGCTTTAGAGAGCCATAAAAAGGGTGTAAGCCATTTTATGGCAGGTCACAATCTTTTCTGATGTAGCCATATGTTCACTAGTGCAAACTTTTCACTCCATTCATTCCAGTGGTGAATATCTCCTCATCTTAAGAGGGATTTAAAACAACAACATTAACTTGACTTAACTTACTACTAGCAGCTTTGGAGCAGTTAATATTTGTAAAAACTAGTCTGGACACTTTGTAATTATTTGCTCCAGAATACAGATATTTCTGGTTGACCTTTGGCTAGAGCACCAGATACTGTGAGCCAGCCTTATACATGCCACCTTCCCTAACAGTCTTCATCTCACAATCCTTTTAAGCTGGTGAGCAACAGTTAACACCATTTTGCAATATTACAAACCACTGCAGTGCAATGAAGATGATGGTGTTATAGCCTAGATTTCCCTTCACCTCTTTTCGCCACTGCCAGCAGCTAAGCTCATGCCCACCATAAACAGCTGTCAATAAGTTTTCCTGCATCAGGAAGCTAGAAATGACCTCTCACCTTTTCCAGATGAATGAGTCAAGCAAATTCCAGGGCATGTTTTCAAATGAAGATGCAAAAACTGGCCAAAACCCTCAAGTCAGCCCTCTGTGTAAAAGCATGATCACAGCTCAGGCGAGTTGCTGTGTTTTAGTGGAAGCACATGAAAAACTGCTTTGTAAGGGAAGATGCTCCTTCAGACAGCTCAGTGCTCAGATGCTGCTTATCTGGAAAGAAACCATGATGCATCAAATACAAAAATACATGCAATTCCTAAGTCTTGTGATATTTCTTGATGCAGATAATCAAGAGAAGTCGGGGTCTGCAGAACACTGGGAGGAGAGAACTGGCATTTCTAAACGTGCTGCCCCCAAGGGACTGGGCTTGTTGTCCAGAAAAGAGCAATGCAAAATCATGCTGAAGTAGGGAGCTGTAGGTTGCGATAATGTAGGTTACAGCTTGAGAGGCTCGGTGAGAAGCCAAGACAGCAAGTTTCTGCCCTCCATGCCAGGCAGAGCAGGACCCTAGGACATATCCAGTGGCCACAACAGTGGCTAAGGACAGGGTCACCGGTATCACCAAGTGTGTTGATCTGAGCAATGAGCCCACCACATCCCCCTTTGCCACTACAGATCGCATGGGGTGTTACAGAAACATATGTGCCCTTGCTGCCCAGGGAGCTGCCGCTTACCTTCCTGGGCAATTTCCAGCATCTCACACTCTCGCCTGTGATGACTTAGGTTGTGTAACCATCTGATGGGCTGCCGTGCTGCAGTAACATTTCCAAAGTCAGTAACAGTATTTCTGCAGGATCTTTCAAATTTTATGCTGAAATCTCCAAATGACCCACTAAGATGACCTCATTTGTCTTCAGGAAGTGTTCTGTTCACATTCTTATATTTGGATAGCTCTGAGAAATTCACTCTGCACTCAATGCATTGCTTTCTCACAAACTTTCTGTAACTAAATGTCATTCCCTGCAGGTCATTACTTTGGATCTTAGTATACTGCTGGTTAATTATGTTTTTCGAAGAAATGTAGCAGAAATGCAGATTGCTGTGTACAACATTGAAGGGTTGATGTAATATCTGGACAAGCCGTATGCTGCAGTGATTAAAACTTCTGTGATTAATGAAATGGGAAGGTGATAAACCATGAATTTATTAATGCAATTATACACCATAATTTGTAAGAAAAAGAACCCTTTCTGCATAGCGATAGTAACTTGAGGGAATACCAGTAAACACAATTAGAGAGAAATGTATTACCTTGGATCCCCACTCTTCTCAGTCTCATGGCCACTCCGGCTCCGCTCAGACTTGTCCTTTCCTTCGCTGCCCCGCGGACTGTAAGACACAGGACCCGGGTGCGCTCCCTTTGATGCCGACCCCCTGCAGCTCCCCACCAGCCACACTCAGGCACTGCACCTGGATCTCACCCACTGCCACGTTTGGGGGTTTTCCGTGTCCTTGGGACCCGTCACGGCCAAATTCCTAGATAACAGCTTAATTTAGTTTCAGCCCCCTGAGTGGCAGAAAAACATCAGAATTCGAATCTTATGTCTTGAGCTACAAACAAGGGACAAATCCATTCTGCTTATCTATTAAATGACTATCAGGAAGCCACTTGGGGGACAGATAGAGAATCTGAATCCGGAGGCTTCCTACCTTTGTGATAAGGCACACCTCAGAAACCCAGAGGCATCACACCGTGCCTTTGAACAGGCAGCACAAAGACGTGTGCTGGCACCGAGAGGGGTATCAGACCTGGCTTTCAGAGACCTTCCCCGATCACTCCGATGGAAAGGACATCCTGAAGCCACCCTGACCTTGAAAGGTGCCCTCCATGGTGAGGGAGAAAGGCAGACGCAGTGTTCGCGTTTCTCCCAAAACTGGCACTTGACGGCAAGCGGCATAGCTGCAGTGCTCGGTAATCAGTGAAGATGCTCGTGTAGGACCCTCATACTAATATGACTATTGCTGTCCATATGCCACAGGGCTTCAGAGCTTCCTAAATCCCTGGGCGTGCAGGATCACTTCCAGTTTCAGATTAGCTAGGATACACAGCTCCCAAGCGTGGCTGAAGCCATAAATCTGACTGCATTGCTAAAATCTTGTCCCAGCCTATATCCAGCCCTACCCCAGCAGAGTTCGCCCCTGGAAGATGTGGTACAAGTAAAGACAAACTCCAGAAGGCTACAAAATGGAAAAAGGCGGAACAGGTACCCTGACCTCACTCCAGGACTAGTTGCACATCACATCATGGAAACACCACCACTACATACTTGTAATCCAGGATCAAGTCAAGAAGAAAGGGGTGCTTCTGTCGTTGTTGTGGTTTAACCCCAACCTGCAACTAAGTACCACGCAGCCACTCACTCACTCCCTGCTCCCACGGTGGGATGGGGGAGAGAATCAGGAAAAAAAAAAGTAAAACTTGTGGGTTGAGATAAGAACAGTTTAACAGAACAGAAAGGAAGAAACCAATAATGGTAACAGAAATAAAATTACAACAGTAATAACAAAAGGATCGGAATATACAAGTGATGCACAATGCAACTGCTCAGCACCCGCCGATCGACACCCAGTTAGTTCCCAAGCGGCGATTCCCCCCCAGGCCAACCCATCCCAGTTTATGTACTGGGCATGACATCCCATGGTACGGAATACCCCTTTGGCGAGTTGGGGTCAGCTCTCCTGGCTGTGTCCCCTCCCAACTTCTTGTGAGAAGCTGAAAAATCCTTGGCTTAGTCTAAACACTACTTGGCAACAACTGAAAACATCCGTGTGTTATCAACATTATTCTCCTACTGAACCCAACACATAACACTCTCCCAGCCAAAACCAGGACAGTCATACACGGATCTCTAGGCTGGTTTACTCCCAAAGTTTCCCAGCAAACAAGCGAACATTGCCTTGACTTGTGCAACAACTCCACGTCCCGCACAATCTCTCATGTAACCTGGGTATTATACAGAACACCCAAATCTGTCTGAGCGGCTGACACGGTGACATGGCCCCTCCACCACACTCTTCGTGCTTTGCACTTTTGAGCCACTACCGTACCAGGGACCCAGAAAAAGGGAAGCTGCCAGAACCACACTGACAGCACAGTTTTGCTCAATGTCAGCTGTAAATTACCGTTGCTGAGCTCCAAAAAATCATCAGCAACTGACCCATTTTTTGGTCAAGTCCCTCGTCTGAGCAGTATTATTGTGCTGTGACCTTCACTTAGCTCCAGAGCTTATCAGGCTCTGAGTTTCTTCCTATGATTGTTTTCTCCCACTAGGAAAAGTTTCTCCTCCTTTCCAGTTAATCTGCCTGTGTCTATACTGAGACACAGTCAAAACTGGAAGTAAAGCCAAGCAACGTGAAGTTTCACATCACTTCAAATCCTTTGCTCTGAGGCCTGTAAACTCCCAGCTCAACCCGAAGACGGGAGCTCAGCCTTACCACACGGCCCAAGGGGATGCACACAGCTTAGTAGGCCTGAGCACACACCACGTGCACAGGCTACGTATTCCTAAATGCACAACTACTCACACTCTTGACACCCAAATGCCAGGACTGCTTGTGAACCAGCCTTAGCTGTGTCCTCTGTCCAGAAGCAGCCCACCCATTGTGCCACGCAGGTCTCCGGAATGTTAGACCTGGGAAGGTGCAGTCTCCAGTACCAGCGTAACCGAGGCTACAGCCTTCCTAACTCCCAAACCTGGGGGACTCTCAAATCCTGTTGTCTGATGAAGCTCACAGGTCCCAGATGGGTCAAGTCGTAAAACCCAAGGCAATTCTAGAGTCAGTGAGCCCCCAGTACAGGCCACAATAGCCCAAATTTTCACTCTGCACAGCTGCTTTATTTGTTATGAAATTAAAATGCAATTATAAAAGCTGATTTTAAATTGCCCCATCAAATTAAGAAACTGACTGTGTACTATCCATCTGGCAGATGTTGCAGGGTCCTTTCATCACAATGACAGATTTCACTCGGGTTTATTAATAAAAAACCAAGGGAGAGAGAAGTTGGCAGTCAAAGAAATTAGGGAAAATAGAAGAGATTAATATGGGGCCCCCAGATCAACGGAAAAAATGGTTTGTCCACCAGCCTCATAAACTTCCACTGAAATGCCCTGGGGAGGCTTTTAATGCTGGTTACATGGAACAAGCCTTCATTAGACATCACTTGCGCCTTTACTGACAAGGGATGAGAAGCCAGAGTCTACACGCAACCTGGAAACGGAGTCTTCCCGTCAGTCAGGAATGGCTACAGATGTCTTCTACTCGAAAGACGCACCCACCATCCCACTGAATACACCTGCGTTGACACAGACCTCAAAACACACTACAGAACTATGCGTGGACAAAGATCCACTCCCACACTGCCCATCAAGAGAAGCACACCCAAGTGCAATTCTGATTCACCGAGGAAAGCATTTTGCTCTCTACGGGGAAGCTCTACATATATCCTGAGGCTGGGCTCTCTCCCAGCCCTTCCCAAGTGCATAATTCTCCGTAACAAAGGCACTCCATGCTTCTCCCTGCCGTAGACCCCAGCAAGTCTGCTGCAGAAGGGTCACCTGCCTCAGAGGCTGAACACCGCTGGGGCGAGAACTTCTACTCGGGTCTTAGCCTCAACGTAACATGCTTTCCACAGCCAGGCTCTTCCTCAACACCTCCCCTTGGGGAGGCCTACGCTTCGCGTTCAGAGCAGTTAAATTCAGCAGCTCAAATGTAGGAGCACCTGCGCCTGGTTAGCTGAGCCACTGCTAGGTTACACCAGGACGTAAGTGCATGTGAAGCTTCCTACAACAGCCTCCAGTCATTCCCATTTAAACAGGCTTCATGTGACGGCTCCCCCACGAGGGCCATTTGGCATTCTTCAACCACAGCTATTTCCACTACCTATATAATAAAAAATAGTCTCAAAGCAAATTAAGTGGATTTCTCTCACTCAAAGGTTACATGTTT
>JANZLP010000001.1:12797724-12807890 GCA_026930925.1 Chelictinia riocourii | reverse complement strand
CCCCAAAACCTCGCCTTGTCCTCACCCGCCACTGGTGGCATATGCACAGGCACAACAGACCTGGGGATGCTGGGCTTTGGTCCTGTCACTGAGCAAAGACTTTGAAGGTTTCTCTACTCCCATTTCTATGTTGGTCTAATTTGTCTGTGTATAAAAAGAGTTGGAGTAGCACTGGTACAGACTGAGAAAGTTGTGTTTATGAAATCAGTGTCAAGGACACCGCCATAGCTCTGCTGGTCATTGCTTGGTGATCAGTTAGAAGGCAGCCCAGGGCTCTTGAATTCAAACTGTAAGTAAGTTTGCTCCCTGCAAAAGTCCTTCAATTTCTCTTATGAGCTGGTTCAAGATACTTGAATTATGAAATGAGTGTTTCAATTCACTCTTTCAGCTAGGGATATGCATAACGGGAAAACTCTGTTAAGGTAATAAATTTGTCAACCTGTTGTTTGAACATGCTTGCTAAGGGGAAAAATGTTTTCTGAAATATTGATATGTAATCAAAACAGAATTTCACATACTTAACATGTTTGATTTTAAACTGCTTAACTAAAGACTTTTTATCTTTTAAACCCACCTTCTTAGATAAACAGTGCTTTTACTATTTAAATGAATTTAAATAGAGTATTTATTTAAAGGAGTTAGCTGTCATTTGTGTAACAGATGCCAGAAGCCCTCCATTCTGAATATATCCAGTAACTTTAATTGCAATGCTCCTCGACCTGCTAAGTCTCCCCCCCTGACTGTGTTGAACCCTCCCTGTCCTGTAGCCAGCAGGCAGTGGTCAGTGCAAGGGCAGAGCAGCGGCCTTGCTTCTCTGCTACCTTTGGAGATTTCATCAGGCTGTGTCTGGAGAGGAGAGCTTTCAGTGCCACACTGTAAACTGGGGACAACCACATAACAGAGTGCTGCTGGAAGGCACGCCCTTCACCGTGACCCTGTGCTTTGCTTTCCCACTTGCCGTGTGCATCTATGCATCACGTGCTTCTCCAGGCATGTGATCCCACAACAGCAGCATCTTAAGAAACTTGTTCACCTCCTGGCTTAAGTTAGCCTATGAATTTTACTTGCTGTAAAAGCACTTTAAAGCAGCCTGTTTTGAGATCTGAGGCAGGGTTATGAGCCTATCAAGTTGCCTCAGGGACTGAGGAGTTGGGCTGCTCTGTGCAAGGCAACACAACCTGTTGTACCTCTCCCCAGCTACAGTCCTGCCCCTCAGCAAAATGAGCCAAGTCTGCAGAGCCCACAGGGAGGAAGATCCCTCAGGTAGGAAGGGCTTTATGGCCTGTATGCATCTGTATCAAGTATCAGCCACTGCCTGAATTAGTCACAGAAAGATAAGCACAGATCTAATTTTACCACTCAACTTTCTGAACATTAGAGAAGCAACTGCATGAAGAAAATATTTGATGATATATATCAGCTGTCAAGTGGATTTGTCAATGTCTTTTCTGGTGGCAATAAAAACGTATAGTCTACTTAATGGTGCAATACCATGGCAGATATTCAGATTGTTTAAACTCATCTTTAAAAAAAAAAGACAGAAAAGGCATAGTCTTGTAATGAGCAATCCCTGGGTGCTGCATTATTATACACATGGCAGTAGCTCATACAGCTGAATTTCTCCTTTTGATCAGCTTTATTCTCAGTGAAGTACTAGTGATTGTACCTTTCCAATTCTTAATTTTTATTTCCTTAAACTGGGGAAAACAGTTTGGAGTGATGATGAATGTATCACTGATTTTAGGAAGCCACAGAAAGGCCCTAATGTGCTTGGGTGTGACCCCCAATCTTTTTACCCATATGAGAATTGCAGAGTCAGATTGTGCTTGTTAAGCTTTGTGAAGGCAAAGTTTAAAATATTTAATTCAACAGTCAAAACTATGACGTGCTTATTTCCATTGAAAGTCATTGCTTTATTTCCAAGTCGTGGATCAACCACAAAGACTATTCAGCATGAAATCACAATTCCAACTTTTATCAGAAAACAGTTATCAAAATCCAGAGACCGTCACTGTTACTGTAATAATCATTTTGTTACTGGGGGAGGTGGGGTGGGATATGAGAATCATCAGACTGATTCAGACATGCCTCTATTTTGGATGCTGATGCAATAATCCTTGTGATGGAGATGGAACACCTCCCAGGTCCTCCTGGTTCTGTTGTTGGTCAGGGGGGTGGCAAGGGGAGTGATGGTGGATGATGGAGGGGCTAGAGGCTTCTTAGTGATGGGAAGTGGTGTGTTTTCCAGTCCCCTGGCACAGTTAGCCTCGAGCAGCAGGGAGACCAGCTGAGGGGCTGTAAACATGCCTACCACGGGGTGGCATGGGCATTATGGCAAAGCCAAAAAAGCTCAATTGGAATAAAGTCCCATGGTGACTGGACCAAGAAGCTTGACCAAGCCCTGATGCTCTCTCTATCTTCCTCCTGTCTCGTCTTGGGAATGGTTGCCACGTGGCCTTCTTATGTTTTGTCTGATACGGTTCTTGATGCTGTAACCGTGGATTTTCTTGGTTTCACCCATACGAATTTTAAGTTCATATTTTTTCCTCCCCCTCCCACCCTGCGCTAAGATCATGTCTGACAACAAACATGGCCTGGAAAATGTGATTGTGATTGACTTTGTTGCCTGGAGCCTATGTCGATTTGAGATTCTGCCAGTGGTTTTTTTGTAAGTTGATTTCTTTTTAATTTTTCCACACTTAGGACTTGCTGCTTTCCCTCAAAGACATAAGCCTAGCCTGAGCACTCTAGGCTTAAAACTGAATTTTTCACTCTGTCCTACACCATTCATGTCTTTCAGAACTCGATGCATCCAGCCTGGCTCCGGGACTTCGCTGGAGCCTGACCAGGGCTCTGCCAGGACCCTGGGGTTTCATTCCCTCTTCTTGCTTCCCATTTCTGCTGATGACTGTGAGAGCTACGTCTCAGCCAAGCTGAAAGAGAAGCACTGGGGCAGGGAAGGGACTCCACTGTCACTCCTGGCCTTGAAAGCCAGAGCTTGAGATGTTGTCCTTGAGCTGCTGGAAATGATCTTCAATGCCTTGATAGTCCCCAAGGAGGTGAGAGGACCCTGAAGCATGACCTTGGGCCATCAGGTCAACCTGAAAATCATCTGGAAAACTCACACAGAAACCCTGGAGCAAATCACCGGAAACTGTGTCTTCTGTGGCAGGTTGAAAGGAGGATGACAAGGGGCCAAACCCACAGGGGACGGGATTTAAATGACTTGCTGTCTGTGTTACAGCTTGTACGTGTCCAGAGCTTGTTTCTGAGCAATTAATGCGGTTGTCTTAAGCAGAGCCGTGGAGAGCACGATTAAGTAATTAATAGTAATTAAAGGCACATTATCCACAGGCGTGCTGTCCATGCCCATCCTGCACAGCCCCATGCTGTTGGCTGCCTTACACCAGCTTGCCTAAGCAAGGGCTGAAGTCAAGGGGAAAGAGCCTGGGTGGGCTGGAAGCCATGCATCACTGCGGGCTGGGCTTGCCTTCTCCATGGGCCCCGCTGGCCACCCGGGATGTCCCTGGGGAACCTTCCCATTTTCACCAGCAGCCCAGAATGGACAAGCCACAGCAGGACTCTGCTCCCATCTGTGCCTGCCCCAGCGGCGCCCAGGGAAGGAGGGAAGAGACTACCACCTATGCATGCGTAAGACTAACCTGATTTTGACAAAGTAGTGTCTTTTTTAATCAGAATATGACTTTCCATCAGTTTTAGCTCATAACTGCACCAAGGAATTGGATTAACTTAGCTAGACACCATTTTTGCAAAGCTGCCTCCCTGTCCTATTTCATCAGTCAAGACACAACCCTTAGACCTTTCTGCCATTAATGTGGGGTCTGGCTGAAGGAAAGGTTTCAAGCAGAGACAGTAAACCAACCTCACTCCCATCCTATCCCCACCTCTGCTAATGGCGGGTGTTGAGGATGGGGAAGAGAGAAAATCTCCGTGTGGGTTGGTTTGTTTTTCTGAGTGACCCAATCAACAGCAAAGACCAGACAGGACAAGAAAAAAAGCAATGTGGGGATGGAGTGAGGCTTAACCTCTCTTTCCTTTGAAAAGAAGCAGATCAGTCCCTTTTGAGATGGAGACAGGAAAAAAAAGTCTGAGCTTTTTAGAACTTTCCCTGCATTATTTTTTGAATCAGATCCGAAGCTCCCAATAATCCTCTCACCAAAAAGGGCATCTTTTTGAGCAGATTTACCTTTTCAGCTCTAACCACCACAGGTCTCCCTTGCCTTCAGCTATGTTTTGCCAGCTGGAGTAGGCTTTTCATGATCTGCCCTTAGCCATGTCCTGGGAGCTCACATCAAGAGGAGAGATGCACTGGAGCCTCTGTTTCCTACTTCCAAACACCTTCCTCTTCAACATTTCCCCCTGCTGCAAAGAGTAGCTAAGCTGTAGATCTTCAACTATTTTTGTGCCTTTGCCCCATTTAGGCATTGCAGGATATTATACAGAACCAAGAACTGAATTGGCCTCTGAAAGTCGTACCACACAGTTTAAGGCTCCCAGGCATTTTCCTGCAGTCAAAATCTCCTGACTTTTCATATACTAAATCTGTTTATTGAAGCTGTTCTTCAGCCATGATACTTTTTCACAAGCTATATATTTGCCCTTGCTAGGGCTTCTCAAAAAAAAAAAAGTGTCAGGGCTTCTGGCTTATGCCAGCACAATGAGGTTTCTTGAGAGTGAGTCACTGCATTTGCAAGGCCAGAGCTGGAACTGGAAGCTGGATTTCTGCGCTGTTCCTGGGGACCAGCCGGCAGAGAAAAGCTAGTTCAGGATATGCAAGAGTACAAAATAATACAGGTTTAGGGTGAATTTGGGGAGAAAAGTTTGTGTTTGTGTTTTTTTTCCCCACTATTTAGCAATTGCATCCACAGTGGATTGCATTAAAGCAAAAGGAGGGTTCTCCTTACACAGTCCGAGGAAGGTCTCCAAGTAAATTAGTCCACCTGGGATAATCAGGAATAGCTATTCTGGGTAGGGCAAAGCCTCGGGAGCAGCACTGAGGGGAATGAAAGACAAACTCCTTTTTCCTCGTGCTCTCCCTCTCATTATTATCTACACATAAATTATTCACATTCTTTGCAAGCCAAGTCTTGTCTTGACTGAAGGAGTTCAGAACATTAGAGACCCAACAATTTTCTGCATATTTCGTGATAAAAGAAGCTCCAATGGGGCAGAAGGTTGGGAGCAGGGGGAAAAGGGATAGGATTTCTTCTTCTGCAATTTCTGCTCCTGAGAGTTCCCTGGGATTTCTGGACTACTGATACTTGAGATTCCCAGCAAGAAAAAAGCCACAGCATGCAGATGATGGAAAGACCTCCCAGAGAGGCCAGAGGACCCACATGTGCCAGGGTGGGATGCTCTCAGGGAGCATCACCCCACTGGGAGGAGGCCAGAGCTGCTCTGCTGGGGGAGAAGCGGTGCTGTGGAGCACATGTTCCCCTTGTGCCCTGCTCAGATTGCGATTTAATAACAGAACATGTCTTAAAAAATTTCCAGTAAAGAGCCATCTCAAAGCAAACATGATCCATTCCAGAAATGTTGTTTCAGCATTATCCAAATGCTCAAGGTCACTGCGGCTTGTTTCTTTTTCACCCCCCATAGTGGCATTTTGCCATCAGCATTTCCATGAAATGGCTCATTTTTGATGAATTCTCCTTTTTGGATGGCAAGGGAGGAGGAGCACTGGATGGTTTCCAAGCAGCTACGGTACAGATGCCAAGATTTTGTATGGGGCCTCTCTCACCCTAGTTTATTGATCACCAAGACATGACCTCCCAGGGCTGACTCTGCCCAGGAGCAGGCAGTGACGGGGTCGGGATGGTCATCTTTGTGCTGCCTCTGTGGGCAGCTCCACTGCAGCACTCCCAGTTCAGGGCTTGGTGGAAATTTGGGTCTGTCCCTGTCTGCCCAAGCAAACAGGCTCCAAAAGACACCTCACCCTGCTCAGTCCATCAAAAGGATCGCTGCCACCTCCAGCTTTCTGATGTACCCTCAGCCCGAGTCTGGAGGATACTCCAGGTTTCTTATCTCGTTGAATTTCCCCCTACCACCCTCCTGGGTTTCAGAGCAGAAATAGGACCCAGTTTAGTGAGGACATGAAGAGGTTCTTCCCTGTCCCACAGGATAGTGGCTCAGAGACCTGTGATTGCCTCTATAAACACATCTGTGCCCAGCGCAAAGGAGAGCTGCTTGAGCTAAGGGATAACTCTGGCACAGGGGCCAATGGGCACAAAGTGGTTGGGAAATATTGTAGGCTGGAAATTAAAAGGCTTCAACTCACCAAAAGAAATATCCTCTTTAAGAGGGGCAGGCATAGCCATGGCTGAGCCAGTACGCAAGAAGAGTTCTTGAAGGGGTTGGAGTTTGTGAGCCCCATGCCAGACCTCGGTCCCATGAGCTGGCAGAGAACGAGTCAGCTCAGTGCTGGGATGAGGCTCCCACTACATCCCAGTGCCATCAGGCACGTGCTGGACCACGATGGGGGAAAGCAGCTTTCATAAGTTGTGATGCAGGTCCTTCAGCCATCGGTGAAGATGAGATTCTTCCAACTCCAACTCACATTTGAAGTCAGCCCAGCGTTTCTTTTCTTTAACACCTGCTTGGACTGCCATGCCAGCCCTGCTGGGACACTGGTACATGGTTGCCTGCTGGCACTGAAACCCTGGGGAAAACAAGGTCCTGGTGACACAAGAGCTAATGAAATACTTCCAGTATACTCTCCTGGGGTGCAATTTTATATATATTTATATATATATATATATATGTATAAAACAGAACAGGGGTTGGATATAAAATATATAAACATACCCAGGACTTATTTGCAAATAATTACAGATAAAGAACTTGAACATTGCCACGGTCTCAGCAGACACAGCCCCTCCTTCTCCCTCCCATCTTTCTGCATCACTCTCTGTTATCTAGCTAAAAGTAAAGGAGCGTCGGGCACCCAAGTCTCCCATGGGCAACCGCATGATAAACATCAAGCCTCAACATTAGCAATCCATAAACAGGGGTGGGTGCTGCCTCAAGAGGCACCTGGGCTCCAGCCCTCCAGCAAGGCTGGTGTGAGGAGGTGGTAGGGACGAGGACATTGCTCATGGATCCCAAGCCCTCTTCTCCCAGGCTGTCCCTCATCCAGAGCTAAGCCAATTTTTAACTCAAAATGAGCCAGTATAGGCACTGCTCAGCTCAGAGCATCCTCAGAGGTTATAAAACCCTCAGGCCACAGTGATAAAACTTCAGCAGGGCTCACTTTTCCCAAACCAGCCCCTTCAGTGACCTCCTGATGAGTTTATGACTGCCTCATGCTCCACCACACTCTTCAAACACATTGTCACACCATGGCTTCCTCACCTGCACTCAGGCTTAGGTTTGCACCCATTACACCCCAGCAGTTACCAGGGACACAAAGCAGCCAGGCTGAAAAGAAATGCTGATGCTGAGGTTTAACAAACTGTTTTAGCCCTTCTCCCCCACCTGCTTTGCTCTGATTGAGCTTTACAGGGGGTCGGCAGGGGAAGGAGGAGGGGGCCCTGGATGGGTTATTTGTCTTGCATGTGGTTTTGCAGCTGATGAGAAACAAGTCATCGTGGGACTCTTTGTATCACACAAAGAATGAAAAGAAGAAGGTGGGCAGCACCTTAGGAGAGGCTGGGCTGGGTGGGAAGACAGCTGGCTTTGGCATCAGAAGCTGCAGGCAAAACTGGCAAGAGCTAATTTTAAACCATCTTTGTCCCATTCTCAGTCTGAGATGCTCCAGAGCTGCTGGAAGTCCCAGAAAAAATGCAGCAGCTCCCGGGGATGGGCTGAGGTTTGTGGGGAGATATCATCAGGGTCTCCCCACCTCTCTGGTGGCATCACCAGATGCTACCCCTTGGCCATGTATGGGAGACAAAGATCTGTGCAGTTGGCCAGTTCTTCTGGAGATGTGGCTGTCACTAGCTAGGTTGGATGGGTAACAACCAAGCACACGCTCCAAGAATAGTGTATGGGTGGTGGGTTGTTATTTTGGGTTGGGTTTTTTTTCCCCCACAACCCATTGTCATCTTGGCACCAACCAGCTCTAACAGATCCCTCCTTCTAAGTAACCAGGTGGTTTCTAAGGCTGGCTGGGAAAGAGCGTGGTCTATCCTGGGAGGAGGTGGTGGGCGAGAAAATATTACAAAGCTGCAGCATTGCCATTCTCCCTCCTGCCTTTGGACATTTTAAACAGGCAGCAGAAGCCAAACGATGGGGAAATTGCCAAAGAGTTGAAAGGGCCCCCTTGTTAGAGAATGCAAGCGGCAAAGGAGAGGACTTCCCAAGAGCTATTTAAACATTAACCAGCACAACAATTGCCCTGTGTTCCCGTTTCCCATTGCCGCACTGGTCTTTCACCTCTGCGTGGGTGGATCTGCAGGGTCCTGAGCTGCCTCCAGCCCTGGAGACACGGCCTGTCCGCTGCTGGCATGGTGCTACAGTGGTGACGGGAGCTTCTGTGCCATCTCCTCTGCCTGCAGGACTTCATTAACATCCCTGTAGCTGCAGGGGAGCCCACAGGTATGGAGTCCGGGATTTAAAACAGGTTATTAACCTCCCTCTTGCAGCCATAACTTGGAGAATACGGCTGGAGGGTTTGAGAGAGCCATAGGTCATAAAATAGTCAGTGTGGCATGGAGCTGCTGGATGCTGAACCGAGGCACCCACCCCTGATGTAGCTCTTCTGCACGCAGTGCAAGCAGGAGTACTCAGACCTGCAGCAATCTTCCCTCATCCAAGCACCCCTTTGCCCACCATGTGAGGGACAATCCTGCAGGTTTAGCATCTTTAGTACAGGGATCTGAGTATCACACTATTAACATCAATTTTTTTCTTTAGCCTTCAGAGTAAGAAAAATGCTGGCAGCCTTCTTTTACACCTGTGGAAAAGAAGCCTGAGGGCATCTAAAGTGATGTGACCAAGGTAAGGTAGGAACCAGCGGCAGAGACTGAAAAACTGCACTGAACCCAGCTTTGTGTTCTGCTTTCTTTCCGGCAGCAAAATACAGACTTGGAAAGCAATGCCAGTTGGGATCAGGAGCTTTGGGTTTTCCTGTCTCCCCAGACACCAACTTTTGGGAATGCTTCAGCCCCAGCACTGGGAGATCACAAGAAATTTCATAAGCTGACAGTAGCCCACTCCAGCTGCAAAATTTGGGTACCATTGGGCCAAAGTAGTAGTAATAATAATAATAATAATAATAATAATAATAATAATAATATAATCATCATCATCTGTGGGTCGATGAAGAGCTGGGTGAGATGATCTCTGCCTTCCATGCCCCAGTATCTGCAAGCAGGCTGTCATCCCTCTCCCCCAGTGCCCCGTGGCCCTGGGCTCAGCAGCACTTCTCACAGACTCTCCTCATGCTGCAGCATTTTTGCAAGCTGTAAGATGTCATTAGTCAAGGCTATCAGGGAGGGAGGACAAGGGGGTCATTAGGGACTTGGGATTATTTCTGGTCACCTGTCGGCTGAGTATAGCTCCAGTGCAAACACCTGGGGGATTTATAGGCTTCATAACTCACTTTTCACCAGTATTTTAATGCAGTTGCTGGAGAATTGCTCTTTTTTGTAAGTGTTCCTCCCTTAAATCTCACTCAAATATCTGAGGGAAGCAAACACAAGGTAAGCTGAAATAAACAGAATGGTTTATTAGAGCAAATATTTCCAGGCTGGGCTCTCCATATTCCCTAGTCATCATGAACTATCCTCAATGAGAATATGCTTGTGCTGAAATGTCTCAATTTCACTCTACTAAGCAAGTGCTACCTTTTTTTTTTTTGCCTGAGATGTGTGTAAGGTGCCTAGTGTCCTGCAGACCTCACTCACAGCAGTGGCCTTTTGCTGCTCAGACAAAAAGTACATGTGATTTGGGGTAATTCACATTGAAGAAGCTTTAGGATGGAGCTGACTGAAAGCAAAGCAAATGGGGTCCCAGTTTGAATCAGGGTGGGATTTTTTTTTTCCTTCTTGTAATGGTTAATAGACGATTCTAAAGAGATGGTCATCCTCACAGCACCCAAACTTTGACCAGAAGTCCCTTATGCTGTGCAAAGATATAGCTCTCTTTGCATTAGACCATGCTTCAAGGATTCAGTGCCCTATGAATTGCGCTAACCAAGATGATCC
>JANZLP010000001.1:12757130-12767261 GCA_026930925.1 Chelictinia riocourii | reverse complement strand
GCCAAGCCCAGCATCCCCAGGGCTGTTGTGCCTTGTGCGTAGGCCACTAGTGGCGGGTGAGGACAAGCCGCGGTTTTCTCTGAATAGAGGTAGGAGGCAGCTGGATGAACCCCAATTCTTACTTGTCACAATCTCATTGAAGCAGACATGAAACACATTTCCAGTTCCAGTGCTTTGTGAGCTAATGAACTGGAAACAACCTAACCCTTAATGGCATTGGTGTTCACAGGGGTCAGATGTGCTTTTGCTGATGTAGCAAGGAGACTGCTTTTACGCTGGGGAGATAGGGGATTAGGGAAGTGGTTTAAGCTGGAGCTGCTGGGAAAGCAGACAGGCAGCCCAGAGCAGTGTCTTTTGCAGCCTTTGCCTTGCATTGCATGACATGCCATGCCACTAAGAAACTGGGATTTTTAATTATGTTAAGGCATTGCAGAAATGGTGCTATCTGTGGTAGCTCAAAATGGCTAGGAGTTAAATTCCTCTGTCTATACTGTCTTCCAGGCTACTGATAGTAACCCTTTGTTTCTCATTAGTGTCAGAGACAGATAAGTGGACACAGCAGGAGGACTAAAGCTTGGTTTTGGGAAAGACTTGTCTTGCAGTTGGCATTAATGGGCTTAATTTAGTGACCCGCTTTGGCAGTAGAGCTGTTAGTTGGTATGGTACTAGGCTTTTACTTAATATTTTTCTCAAGCCTTAAGTAAATCCATGGGGCTGTGGAGTATGATATAATGAAGTGATCATCTCTGGACCGGGAATAGCTGTACCTTGGGCTGTGTGGGCCAGCAGTGTCTCACCTGAGTTACTAGATGGGGTGAGCACTAAAAAAAAAAAAACTGGTGATTTTTTTTTTTTCTTCTCCCCCTGGAATGCTTTCTATTGAAGTGCTGTTGTATCACGTGTCCTGTCTTCTGATCCCTCACATGTATAAGTGAATCTTTTCCTGGTAAATCTCTGTATTTCTCAGGCTTTTCCTTCCCTAATAAGCCTAATTGGTGTGTGAATGAATGTGATCTGTGTATTTGTTGTTGTGGGCACGTATTTAACAAGCATCAAGCTGAGTTAACCCTAACCTGGTATTAGCTAAATTGCTAGGCAGTGTGTCTTGGCTGCATGTCTAGCCAAGGGGATTAGCATTTGGATCCTAGGCTAATATTAAGCCACATTTGTGCAGTGCCAAAAACACAGCCTCAAACTGCAGGTACACACATGCCTGATCTGTGTATGTAGTGAGGGGGTGCGATGCATCAAGGTGCCCCGTTGAAGAAGGGCTGAGCTCTTCACCCTTCACCAGGGATCAAAACTGCTGGGAGCCAGGGATGGTGGTCACCTGGGCTGCTCATGCAGTCAATTACTGGGGTTGGAGACTGAAATCAAATCCTCTTTCTCTGTCCTTAACAGTGTTCTGCCCATCAGTAGGCATTCTGGCTGTCAGTGTAGCAATCCCTTCCTCTTTCTTCTCCAGATACCTTATACACACACTTGCTTTAGGTTATATTGCTGCCTGATTTGTTCTGCTTTGAAGTTTCCCTCTCCATTACTCCTAACATCTTTTTAAATGCATTTCTTCCCTGCTTTGTTGGGAAGACTGAGGCTCCCTTACTCTTGCATGGAGTGGTGTGAGCAGTCCCTCTCTTCTCAAACCAGACAGAGTTTACTTCACTTTGGGCCCTTGTGCTACCAGAAAGTAACTCTGGTTGTGAATGCTGAGGCAGCTGTCATCTTCTGTGTGTGCGGCTTTGGTCTCTCTTTTCCCATCCCTCCTGTTGTCTTAAGAGTTTTAAGTAAGAGTACTGGAACCAAAAGTGGTTGGGGTCTGATCTAAGGAAGGACTGAGTGATAAAGTCCAGTTTTGAAGGCTAGGAGTGAGAGCCAGCCATCTCTCACTCATGGCTATTTCCCGGGTGATTAACTCACACAGCAGCTAATAGAAACCTCTGATGGGTGACCCTGCCAAACCCATGCTGTGCAGCGGGACATCCATGCTCTGGCTCAGCTGAGCAGCAAAAGCAGGGGCACACAGCAGGAAGGTGGCTTGTGGATCATCTAGCTGGAGCAGAAAAACTTAGCATGCCCCTGGTTCCCCAGCTTCTCTGCCAGAGGTAAACCCCAACTGTCCTTGGTGTCTCCTCTCCTCAATGCCAGCCCATGGAGCAGCTATTGCAGAGGGGCTGGAGAGAAGGGTTTCACACATCTTTCCCCATCTGAGGGCTGAATTTTCTGCACCAACATCAATCTGGGACACCTTTGGTGCTATGAGTGTTTCAGCATTTGGCATGTGACCATAGCATTTCACCGCACGATGCCTTTATGGCAGGACAATAAATCTCTGCTAGGTTTGGGCTGTGCTGTTGGCCTCAGTGTTGTTAAGCACCTGCAGCACACAATTTACTGGCATTGGCATGGATGTGGTGTGGGGTTATATGGCCTTGCTCTGCTGGTCATGATTGGGCTCTTAAATATTCATTGAACTCCAAACAGGTAGGGTTTTCTTCCAGCTTGGCACTGTGTCCTGGGAGGCCACCAGCAGTTACTCTTGCTGCTGCTCTGGAGGAAATAAACTAAAGGAGAGTGCAGGACAGTCATGGCTGCTGATCAGCAATAAATAAATGTTCCTGTTTGAAGACAGTAAACATCTAGCAATGCCACATCTTTTCTGAGACATGGTCACGTTGCTGAAACAGCCTGATTTCAAGAGGAAACTGTGACAGCTTTCTTTATAACAGTAACAATAACTAAAAAGCCCCACATGATGCAGCCCATCTCCTACACAACTAAAGCATATAAGAGTGGAGAGGGAGGCTTTAATTATGCAGCGGTTTCCATGACAACCTCCTATATCAAATGGCCGAGCACAAGGGCTCTCTCCTCTTCTCCGTCTCGTTTGTCTCTGGAACAATTAGGCCAGGATAAGAGTCAGCTGCATTTCAGCATGGCTTGCACAGCTCTGCACCAGCAGAGAAGACAGCCTGATGCCTCCTCCCTCCATGCTGAGCCCCAGAGAGGAGCCCAAGGAGCCTGCTTTTTATTCCCATTGCAACTGCTAATCACCTGCCTCAATGACAAATCCTTCCAGGTGCTGTTGGCACAGCCAGGAGAGGCACTTCTCTGCAAGAGTCTCCTAGAGCTCAGCCTTAGCAGATGCCACCACTGCAGTGACATCCACAGGAGTGTCCCCCCAACGCATGGCTTCACCCCTTGCTGGAGGATAAATCTCACCCTTCAAGGGGACTACTGCCATGAAGGATCCTCTGGCCAAGAGAGGACCTTGGTCCTGCTAATATACTGGTGATGAGCTGAAGCACAGCATGTCTGATAAAGCCAGGCTGGATTATCAACACTCTGCCAGAGAAGAAGTAAAGAACAAGCCAAGACCTCATCTCTGCCTCTCCATGAGGGTGTTCCCAGTTTGTTGAGTCCCCTGGCATTTTGCTCACCCTTTCTGCCAGGTTTAAGAGGAGTTAGGTGCACGTGTTTCTTTGTCCAAACCCTGCTCTTGTCCCAGATGATGGGAGTTCATTGCTACAGTCAAGGTCAAAGGGGTTCTCATTTACTTCTGTTTTTTGGTTCATGAGGAAGAGCATGACTTTGGGGTGGGGGGCACAGGAATACTTTTATAATTAAGTTGTCCACTCTGGCATGAGAAAAGGAGGCAGCAGGGCTCCATTGGGTAGCAGGCAGCCCTTGGCAATCGCTTACTTTGTCCAAAGAAATCACGGGTCCTAAGATGACGTTTTAGAGTAAGAGGGGAGGAGGAGGAAGACATCAAGGTGGTGTCCAACTGAAGGCATTGTTCTCTTTTCTCCGGGGCCATGTGAATGGCAAAACATTAATATTTGCTTTTCCATTTCCCTTTGGGCCCCATTGTTTGACGGCTCAGTCCGGAGACAATTTTGCAGCTCACCTCTGTTTACTCTGAGCACCGGTGGTGCTCAGCCCTTTGCTGAGCCTTTCCCTTCCTTATATTGGCTCAGTGGGAAGGAAAGGCTTGCTAATTCTTCCCAACATAAGACTTATTGTCCTTCTTGACCGCCGTTCAAGAACAGCTGGTTTTGTTGTATTGTGGAGCTGTGTATTTTCTTTTTAATGGCTCAGCTCTACTTAAAAGGCAGGTCTGGCCTGAGCACGTCTGCCAAATCAAATGGTTGGCTTGCTGTGAAACTCAGCCTAAGACTCTGAGTGGGAAGAGGTCCAACGACAGAGCAGGTCAAAAATCGCACTTGGCTCAGATGTGTGTTTCTTGGTTCAAGACTTCTGACAGCAAACCCACCATTTTTAGTAATGCCTGTGTGAACTTTCAGCACATGGCCTCTTCACAGAGCACCACATATTCTACTTGCATTGAAATGAGCTAATCTCAACTCGATAAAGATTTTTACAAAAAAAAAAAGACTTGCGAGAACCTTTTTTAATGCATTAAGGATGTAACCAAGAGGTTTTTATTCCTGCTTTTTCTTTTAAACTCTGCAAACCCTGGTCTTTGCAAGTGGCACTTGAAGAGTTGACGAGATCTTCATGAGGAAGAGATGCAGTGCTGCCTCTTACCTGTAGTTTTTGTCTCTTAAATCCCAGCAAGCTGGTGGCTTTTACAATCTTATTAAGAATTGCTTCCAGTCTATCTGACTCGATTTTTACTCCCAGTGTGTAAGAGCAAGGGCACGTCAAGAGGTGCCAAAATGCAGCTGGAGAAGACCTGCATCTTGCTGAGCCCCCCCACGCACCTCTGCTGCCCCATGCCCCCAAAAGCAAGGGTTTCCCCTCCGTTGGAGGCATGGGAAGCAGAAAACGGTGTTGTTAGAGGTGCTGAGTGTTTTGCAGGAGGGCTGGCAATCTGAGCTCAGCCAGCAGGCAGCAGTGACCTGTGCTGTTTCCCATGCGGACCTGCCTGCTTGCTTGCTGGTGGAGCACTGAAATGGCAAGGCAGGACCACTCCTGGCAAAGCACTGTGGCTCACAGCCTGCCAGGTGACTTGCAGCTTAATAAACAGCATGTCAGCTAGCAGATTAACTGCTGTATAAACACCAGGCATGCCTGAGGAAGGCATGAATCTCAGGGCCCTTGCTTGTACTCAGGAGAGGCCGGGCAGATGTACAGAGAGGGCTCTGCCCTGGCAGCTTGCATCTTCTCCTCAGCTTTGCCCACCTCTACAGGTCAGAAGCATCATCCTTCAAAGGCCAGAAGTGCTGCCTGCTGTGAAAAGGGGGTGGGGAAATCCCCCAGTCCTGCAATGCGGAGCCAAACCTCCAGGGTGCATTGATTACCCTCTTTGCACCACTGGCACGAAGAGAGCATGACCTATTGTCCCAGTGCAGGAGATGTCCCAGTGCAAGGGAAGTCCTGGTGTGTATCTCCTATTAGGTAGAAAGAGGGCTGGGAAAGTGAAGAGGTGTCTCCTGCCTGAACTAGACACCGTGTCTTTGTTCACTGCATGAAGGGCTAATGGTTTTAAACTAAAGGAGGGTAGATTTAGACCAGATATAAGGAAGAAATTTTTTATGATAAGGGTGGTGAAACACTGGAGCAGGTTGCCCAGAGAAGCTGTAGATACCCCATCCCTGGAAAGATTCAAGGTCAAGTTGGATGAGGCTCTGAGCAACCTGATCTAGTTGAAGATGTCCCTGCTCATTGCAGGGGGGTTGGACTAGATGACCTTAAAAGGTCCCTTCCAACCCAAATCATTCTATGAGTCTATAATTAAGAACCAAAATTACAAGTGCTCATGCAGTCAGATTGGTTTGACCCTGCTTTCAGGAAAGGTCCTCACTGGCTTTTCTCACCAACTGGAAGGGAGGAAAGCCTCCCTCCTCACCCTCACCCAGGCCATGGCATCCACCAGTCTTTCTGAAGCAATTAAATGCCTCTTTGCTCTTTCAGTTTGGTTTATTGGTCCATGTCACTCCCTAACTGTGCAGCTTTCATGCTACCTTAGGCCAGCAATGGGTTTGCTACGCAAAGTCCCAGTTTTCTCCATCAGCAACAGACCCAACCCCACCATGGAGATGTTAAACCTGGCAACTGGGGACTAAGGTGTGTGAGCACAGGGCAGGCAAGGAAGAGAAGAGTGGGGTTCAAGTGCAAAGTGGTGATGATATTCACTTTGTTAGCACCATGTGTTCTGTGTGCCCAGGCCAGCTCGGGGGTCCAGAAGCAACCCAATCCCAGCAGCAAAAGCAGCAGCTCAAAGCCTCCATCCTGGGAGCAAATAGCCCTGGAGGGTGAGTATGAAGACTTGGACAAAAAGGCAGGTGGCATCCATGGCATCTTGATCTACTGCTTGCACAGTACCAAAATAGTTAATTGTGCATTGAAAGACAGGCTGGACCACAGCAGAAAGGTGGGATCACAGCAGAAGATGCTAACCTGTAAGCAGGGAGAGACTGCTCCTTTTGCTTCACCTCAAATTCACAGTCTGCCCGAAATGCTGATGTACACACTAGGTTCTGTGTCTGTGGTGAAGTATTTGAGATGCAATCCTGTTACTAAGTGTAAGACAGGATCTAGCCCATTCATAGCACTTTTATTAATTAAGACCAGCTGTAAGCCTCCTTGAATAAGGTGCCTAGCAATCTGGTGAAGGAGGCAGGCAACCAGTTTCTTTTTGATGTGACTGTATATCCAGAGCTTACTGGGAACCACTGTCACCAGCAATCCAGGGCAGATGTTCCTTCATCGCAGAGGAAGCCCCACTATGTGCTAGCTCTGTCTGGATGAAGGTTTGCAAGACCTGAGGTGTCTGCTTGAAACTCATGGTGAAATGAGGCGGGTGAGGATTTTTTGTGTGCGTGATGTGGATACAAACAGCTGGTCCTCCCCCCGCTGACCTCCCGGAGTAGAAAGGCAGGTGACTGGCAGGCTTGTGTGCAAACATGCCGCACTGGAATGAAAGGTTGCTGAAGTGAAGTAGAATCAAAGGCAGCCATCCTGAAGCCAATGGGGGACTTACAGTAGGTCTCACAGCCCTGATTTACTGGAGGCATCATGATACCTGCTATTTTTTGTTAAATCTGGCTCCTCGAGCAAAGTGGGAATCACAGCTTTTGTTAAAGGAGATTTCTGAGTCTCACATAGGAAGAGGAAAGCATAGAAACCTTAGTCTTGAAACAGAAAGCAAATAACACTGTAATACTTTGGCTTTATAATAAATATAATTATATTTAAGCTCCTTGCATAATTCTGCAGTTGCCTGAGAGCACTGAAAGCTCGGAGCTTGTGATAGCAAGTAGCACTGACATGCTGCATGCAGAAATTGGCCTTTTGACTCTATGAGGATATTGAAGATGTTCTGGTAAATATTTACATTTTTTAATCTCCAGTGCTAATCAGAGCTGAGATTATTTAACTCGCAGAGTTTATTAAAATAAATTTTGCACTGATTGCTTGCTTTCTGCATTTACTATTTTTTTCTCTACTGTCCAGATGCCAGGGAAGCTGGGCTTTTATTAAAGTTAGATTTGCTGGAGTACTGCAGTTGCTGCTATTTGCTGTAGTAGTTTGAAAGGACTTGGCCTTCCAGGGCAGATGTTATTCCAAAATGAGATGTCACCTGAATCTTTCTTGATGCTGAAATTAGTTAACAATAGGAATTTTGGAACAGAAATTATTCTGTGGGGTTTTTTGCTTCTTTGAAGCTGTTGTTTCTTAGAAAAAAGGTATCTATCATGAAGAGAGGGCAGTACGTGTGAGCTCTCTTGGCATTGTTTCAGCCAATATTCAAGGTCATGCATGGCTCCGCATGCTTCTTCTGCAGGCCCTGGAAGGGGGTTCCTGCAGAACGGGCCCATAGTATCATCATTCATGCATGGTGCAAAGGAGATGAAAAGTCATCACAGAGCCCTGGGACTGTCTGATAAATGCTCCTGAGGCTGAATTGCACACTCTGAGCATGCAATGGCTTTTCAGGGGAAGGGTTTGCATCCCTGAGCTGCTAAGAAGCAATGTTGATGGGTCTGTGCTCTTCCCCAGTTCTTGTAAACTTGCTTGGCAGTGATGCAGGCGTCCTATGATGCTCTTACCAGGGCTTGACTTGGTAATTGAGCTCTAACAGAAGTCTGGCTATGTCTGTGAGAAAAATCCTACCCAGTGGAAAGGGTTCAGCGATTCTTTCTGCTTCCTTGCTTTGCAAGTTGAAAATTAAGGCCAGTCTGGTTCGGTGCAGCAGACCATCTCAGAACGGTGCCTGCTTTTTATGGTGTGGGCTGACCAACAAGGAGCTCCAAAGGGTCAGGGAAAAGCCTGTTTTAAAAGCAAGCAGAGCTTTGTAAATGCCTCCTGAAGGCTTGGATTTCTGAGCGGAATCATGGACTGTTGCAACAACTGTCCCTGATGCCAGGGCTTGTTTTGCCTCTTGCGTAGCAAGATTTGTGGGAGGGTAAAGCAAAGGCTGCGTGCCCTGAGCTGGGAAAACCAAGGACAAATAATTGCAGAGTCTAGCAGTGAGGACAGAATAAATGAGCTATTTGAAAATCAAAGCAGGACTCAGCACTGCAGCTCCAACAGAGCTGCCTGTGTCCCAGGGTCAGGGAGCTGTGGGCTCTCTCATGCCTTGAGTTATCTTTGTCTTCGCTTTTTAATATCAGCCTTGCAAAGTTTGCAGCTTGTCCAGATTCACATTCTTTCAGCGCTGCTGCGTTTAGGCTCTAAGCAGAGGTGAGAAGCCCTCAGTTCAGCCTTAAGGGAAGAAAAGCATCACACTTTGCTGTTTAACATGACTTTTCACTAACGATGGGCCCATAAGAAATAAGGGCACTGCCACCAAATGAGCTTGTCTCTGGTTACTGCTGCTGAATCCTCAAACAAGCTGGAGAGGGAAAACATCATCAGCATTGCCCTGAATTAGGAATACCTAGGAAAAAACTATCTTTTGGTCTCCTATGTGGAAAAAACAAATTGCCGCTGTCATCTGCTCCCACCAGCATCAGGCTGTCTTGTAGCAAATGCTTGCCCATCTTTTCAAGTCTGTCAGCCAGTTTTGACCTTGATATGATCCGTACTGGGTTTTGGTTTGTCACCAGGCAGGGTGAGAAAGGAGGTAGGAGAAGACGTTCAGTTAAGCACGGTGGGAATGAAGGCGGTGTGAAAAACGGGAAGAAAACTACCGCTGCGGGGTGAGCAGATGGAGGGTGAAGTGGTGTCGCAAGACTCATGGGCTCTGTAGCATTAATGATGTTAATAAGCAGTGAGGAATAATGAATGAATTATAGCAAACTGATTGGGGTCAGCTGGGGACACCTGAAGTCAATGCTGTCCTACGCTTCCCTGCAATGCCTGGGGACAGGTTGGGCTGTGAGCTGGTAACATGTAGCTCCCTTCAGCAGCAGCTTGAACCGATGGAGGCATCAGTCTGGAGGGTTTTGTCTTCGCAGCAGTGACTTTAACGTCTGCAACAGTCTGATGCTAACCTCACCAATTCATTTTTGGCAAAACAGCTCAGGAACTGCTTTGCAGTTATGAATTGAGTTCTGGGGAAATGGGTCCCTTCCAACCACCAAATTGCATTTTGGATCAGGGAACTCTTGCTCAGATTGCAGATAAACCCCCTGTCTGGCTGAAATGGCTATTAACTTCCCCCGCACAGTGTAAACCAGCACAGTGAAAGGAAAACATAGTGGCCTCTGGAGGGGCTGGCCCCAGGACCTCTGAAAACATAATGCTTTCCTGCATTTTCTCAGGTGCAGGACACATTAGAGCAGGCTTTGAGCAATGTGCACAAGCTTAAGGGGCTGCGCATCGGAGAGGAAGACTGACATCCCTGCAGCCAGGTGTCTCAAACATGTATTCCTCCATGGAGGATGGGGCACAGCCACCAGCCAGCCTGGGATCTGCTGCACTGGTGGCACTGGGGAGAAATGGGCGCTGCTGGGGATCCCTTCCTTATGGAGCTTCTAACCCAGGCTGGGTGCATGGTGCTTTGGACACTCCTGTTTTCTAACCCTAACGGGTGCTGAAGGTCATGAGCTCAGATGAGAGCAGGTACATTTAATGAGTTCCCATTGCTTGGTGGCAAGGCTTTAATTGCCAGCCCCAGGTCCCTGCCAGTGACGTGCCCTTGGGCGGCTCCAGGGATGCTTCCCCGTTCAGGGTGCTGCAGAGGAAATGCAAGAGAGCCAAATTGAAACCATGACCAATGCTGTC
>JANZLP010000001.1:12726487-12736853 GCA_026930925.1 Chelictinia riocourii | reverse complement strand
ACTTCACTTTTTCCCTGCCTTCTCTCCCTTCCCCCCAGCAATTTTTTTTTAATAAGTGGAACTAACGAGGCTTCGCTTTACTTGAAATGGAAGGTGTTGTGCTACGTACACCTGGCCATGTGCCTGAAGAACTGCATCCCTGTCACAGTGCAGCTCTCCAGCTATGTCGTGCTACTGGTAATGTGGGCCTCTACTTACTTGATGGTCAGGAAGGCATCTGAGTCATCCGCCTTTTGAACTGAGGACAGCATGGCATAAAAAGCTCATTTGTGTTTCCCCAGCCCTCCCACCTCCTGCAAATCCTTCGCGGGGGCGGGGGAACCTCCCTTGACCCAAAAGCTTTGCCATAAGAAAGGAGTCAGGAAGTAACACTTGGATGTTCAGAGCTCTGTGTCAGCATAACCTTGGTTCTTCTTAAAGCCCAGGAAGAAATAACTCCTAGAAAAGCCGGTTCTGTTGGGTTCAGCTTGGTTCGTATGGGAGCATCTGGGGTATGGCTGCCTTGGGTTAGCTTATGATTTTTAAGGCTGTGTTTCTGTGCCAGCTGAAGCCCTGGAGGAGATAACACCAGCATCATACAGCCCAATGTAGCTACAGCCAGCCTGTCTGTCCTTCTGTCTCTCCTTGCATTGCCTTCTAGGCTCCTGAGGGTGTTGTGGGCTAAACCATCCCTTGCTACCTGGAAGAATGCTTTTGGATCCAGGTTACACTGGTTGCAGGCTTTTTGTTACTGGTTTGCATTTTCCCAACCAGCCAGAGCCAAATCTGGCCCCGCCAACCCCAGGGAGCTTCAACCAGGGGTGAGTTTGGCCCAAGATGTTTCTATCGCAAAGCTGTCAAAACCAATTTCCTCTGATTGGACTGAACTGAAATCCCAGCGGAGGCAATTCATCTACTACTAGATGCTGGATATAACAGCAAATAAACATCACAGGCAGGAAAGCCAGGCTGGAGATGAGAAATCTTGTCCTGTGATGAGAGGTTATGAACCTTTCTTATCTTATCTGTTTGGGTTTCATAACTAGAAGCTTGACGTGGCAGTGGTGGCTCACGCCGAGCAGCCTGTCCCTGAGCTCCCGCTGGGTGCTGGGGTGCCCCGGGGGAGGCAGATGGACTGATGGCTGGGGATGCTGCAGGGGGACAGCCAGCTCTGTCCGTCCGTCCGTCCGTCCCCCCTCTCCAGGTTTGCAGTGCGGGCTGGGGATGGGGCAGCCCTACAGCAGGGCAGCCGCGTGATTCTGCGTGGCAGGAGTCCTGTCTCTTCCAGGATCAAAGACATGATCTTTGTGTCCCTGGGGCTGACTGCTGGCACAGCAATGTGTTTTCTCATGCCTGGATGGCGGAGGTAGGGGGGTGGATGTTGAAGGACGGGGCTGGGAGGGAACATGCCAGCATTAAAGCCATGGTGGATTTAACAGCAGATACTTTATCTGCTGACAATGTGCAAGCAAACACCTGTGGGAATGTGCCAGCCCGGGCCAAGGTCCTTCCTACAGAGCTCTTGCCCATATGCCCATGCTGACTGCTGTTTTGGGGTGCAGTGGTGGGATACGCCGGCATGAGTGGAGCAGCTCTGTTCCACTCACCTCCTGCTCATGTTGTCCTTAATGGTGGTACCTCCACTTGGCAGAGCCCCAAGATCACTCTGAGGGCCACCTGTGACCACTGCTCCAGGCATACGGCTCATCTCTGTGCCATGCAAGACCCTACCACCTCCAACCAATCCCACCTCTCTGGAAACAGGGTGATTTTTTTCCTGTTTGCCTATGGTAGCTGCTAGGCATCTGCTGAGTGAACTAACCCATGGGGATGAACCCATTCCACCAAGCTCCCATAGGAAATCTGTGGCAGAACCAGGATTGGCCACCCCATCCTTTGACTCCCATCCCCTCACTGCCTCACTGGCAGCTGGCATTGCAGCAGCAAGGAGGAAATGAAGGGGCTTAAGTGATTTAGCTTGGGGAGCAAGTGAAATCTGCTTATATGGGCTAATTGATAGCGAATGATTCCTTAATTAGAAATTATAGGATTGCCCCCTAACTTATGAGGAAGAACAGGACCAATGCATTGAAGAGCTGAGGGGTATTTTTTGTGGCTGCTATTGATTTTCCTTCAGAGATGCTCTTGCCAATTAACTTTTCATGACATAAATTTGTTTGCCTTAAAATATCCAGTTAGAAGCATTTTCAGATACATTATTTAAGGCCTGAAAATAAATATTGAATGCTCAGGCTGTGCTTTGTGAAAGCTCAGAGCGGCTTGCCTTCTCACTCAATTATTGATCATGCTTTCCGCTGCATTGGAGATGTTCCCGCATGCACAGGGGACAATCCCAGCTTGTTTACTTGCTCGTTCTATTTCTCAAAGTCTCTAAAAACTCACCCAGAAATGGATTTGGGATGTTTATCACAGCAGAGAATTTATTTCAGATGCTAAGGCCCCATCAGGGAGCTGTCAACCCCAGGTACTTCTCACCGCAGGCACTAAGGATGGGCTGATGTTTTTTTTTTAAAAGGGGAAATGCCGGTGATGGCACAACACATTTCCACCACCATAAGAAGGGTGAGCATTGCACACTTGCTAGCTGGATGAGCACAGAAGAGCTACCAAAGCCTGGCTTCTTCAGCAGCTGAGACTGACTGCGTGGTCTGATGGATGCTTTTCTCACATTAGGGACTTCTATGTCTCTCTCGATGTGGGCTTTCTGATGTTTAATAAGGAATGAGCATCTCATGCAATTTTTTCCTCGCTGAGACATTTACAGGTTCTTTCTTCTCAATGCAGCTGTTATTTGATATAAAATTTTGCTAGGACATATTTATCCTTGGAATTGCCATGCTTATGTCAGATTTGATTGCAGTTAGCCCCAGAGGCTCCTCAGGGGAGGAGAGCAGCCTGCCAGCCAGCATGGTGGCTTGAACCTCATCCCCTACAAGCATCAGGACAGAGAAGTGGTCAAAGCTCATAGCAGTCAAGTAGCCACAAGTTGCGAGAACCAGGGAAGTGAGGTTTGTAAAGGGAGAGGAATTGCATAAACTTCACCTTTGGAAGATTGCAAATAGATTTACAGGGGTATCTGGGGGATGTGGTCCCTGGGCTGGCAGGCTCTCAGCCCCTGTGAGATGCCAGAGCCCAAGAACTGCTCACCCTTGGCTTTGTGTCAGGAGATCTGCCAATAATTTGTTGGTGGAAAACCGGTTAGCCCGGCTGTCTTGCTTTGCAGCTGGAGCCTTGACAGAAATGGCATGTTGACAGGGAAGGTTTCCATGCCCCATGAAACAAGGCATCCCACAGAAAGCTACTCTGACAGATGCTTTTTGAGCAAAGGGAGCCCCAGCATCACCCAAGGTGGGTCCAAGTGTTGTCAGAAACAAAAATAACACGGGACCTGTTTCAGAAGTGGGAATTAACTTTGCATCCCTGCTCCTTCCTGAACGGTGAATTTAAGCCACAGAGTTTGAAAACCCTGTGGACTCACGGCCCTAATTAATATTGCAAACAAGCTGGCAACAGGATGCCATCAGACAGGCTCCAGCTATGGGCCTGACCATCAGTATGTCTGTAAAGTGTTTGTCATGCTATTGTTGGTGGTCAAAGCCAGTGGAAATTTCACCATTGATTTCAAAGAAACCAACATTTTGCCCCAAAGCCCTGCTTCTCCTGTCTGCTCCTTGCCTGCAATGCTGGCCCCGGTGCAGACCATGGCACAAATGGACCACACGAGCCCCAAGTCCTTTCCACCCTGTGCCTACCAGGACATAACCAGCCCAATTGATGCTGCCTCTGTCTGCTTTAACAACCTCCAGCTCTAATTTTTCCACTTTTTAAATGGGAATAATGCCGTTCCTGCTGGTGGCAATTCCTCTGATGGATGCTAAGGGGGAAGCTCAGCTTTTGGGCTGGTGTTGCCCGATTGCTGCCGTTATTGCAGTGAAGGGTACAGTTTCTTAACATCCATGCAAATAATCCCATGGCACTGGAAACTAAAGGAAAACCCAGTGCTTGCCAGCTGGAAAAGAAGAGAACTCAGAAAAGGAAGCAACCTAAATTACAAACCAGAAAGTGTTTGCAGTAACTGTTTAATGTTTCTGATTTGGCAATATATGCTTATATTAACTACAACATAAATTGCTAATAATTCACAGGCTGACAGGATCAATTCTCCTGATACAGTAGAAATAAGCCAACTTGTAAGTATGATCATTTTGTTTGGTTGGTTTTGGAAGCCAGTTAGTTTTCATTCATTAAAATTATTTCATCAACATTAACCTTAGGAGGAAAGGGAGAAAGAAGAGAATGAAGTAATGAGCATAAAGCAGAAACTAAGACACACAGAAAACTAACAAGAGAACTAAAGGGCTCCAAAGAGAAACTTATGGTTAGGTGAGGCATTGATGTAAGCAGCGATTCTTCAGGTGCATTAGGGGGGAAAAAAAATCGTATATGGGAAGGAAGTGGTAAAATTTTTAGTGACTGTGGAGAAAAAGAGTAGTCATTTGATGTTGCTGTTTTACATCTGGGGAAAGCCAGATGTTGTAGGACAGCTTCATTCCAACAAAGTGAAATGAATGTCCTGGCTGATAAATGATTTCTGGATCTTTCTGCAACCTTTGATTGAATATGGCACATTTTTTGATTAAGAAGCCAGACAAAATCAGTGTAGAACACAAATGGATTTTAAAATCTCTCAAAATGTAATTAAAAAGACAGAATCACCAATCACTAAGAAATGTTTCTAGATGTATGCAATAAAAAGCAATCTTTGGAGCTATACTACTTAATATTTTTATCAGTGATCTAGAGAAAAACAATATTGCTATTGATAAAGGTAGCAGATTACAGAGTTAGAAAATCTATTAACAGGACAATTATCAATACAGCGACAAAACAGATGTATGTTCCACATACTGTCAGATAGGTCATGCCGCGCGTAGGGGATTTTAAAAGCTTTCTGCTGTCGCTGGGAAGCCGGTTTGGGCTGCTCCGACACTGGGGGTGGAGCGCGATGCCTCACAGACAACCCTCGTCAATAAATCATTGCAGGATAATCCCAGCTATAACTGCCAAGCATATGAGTCAGACAGCAGGACAGAAAGGAAGAGTTCAGAGTCTTCTCACAGCCCCAGCCCTGCTTCTCCAGCCCAGGATCAAATTCACGGGAGATATCCTACAAGCCAAGGAATCCACTGTGGGAAGAACAAATTTAAAGCATCTTTCAGTACTGAAAAATTCAGACGGTACAGTTATGAGGAAAGTACTGTAGGAAATTATGACAGGTTTCTCAAGAGCAGCAGAAACCCCTTTCACCCTTACAAGAGGCAGATCAGCGAAGATGTCTTCCAGGAAGCACATCAAGCCCTCCCACCAGAAGGTTCACCCTTCAAAAATGCTAGAAGCATTGATGGTTTTGAGGGTCTACCAGGATCTACAGGTCCTGACGAGTCAGAGTCATTTCCTACACACATTCCAAACATCTCCACAGAACAACCATGGTGTAACAGCATCCAATACGGCACCACAGGTCAAGATCACGGTTCACAAGTCATGGTCAGTATTTTTTCTAGTTTTTTTCCGGTTTTCAATGACAATAATATTCTTTTGGAATTATTTTCTTATCTCTTAATGTGATTACATGGCCATTTAGTCTCTTGTCAAGTTGCAGGGTAGAGCTTGGGATAGACATCCAAATTTACTTGTCAAAGTTCTCCATTTTATGGCCTTTCTCTACTGAAAAATAGTCATCAGAAAGGTGCACAAGGACAAATTTTCCACTAGACACGATACATGAATCCTAAATGTCCAAATTCTTCCTGACAACAGGTTTTATATCAGTAGTTGTCATCAACTAGTATTTTCAAGGGACAAAAGTTCACAAAACTGTATTTTTCAAGCACAAGGACCTGTACATCAGATTTGTTACAACACCTCGGCTGACCTGCATTTTTCTCGATGCAAATAGAAGAGCAACTCTAAGACATCAGTACTACTTAAAATTAAATATAAGATCTGTTTATGGTATGTGCACTGTAAAGGTACCTACCTGGGCTAATTCACATACTGGATAGAGGTGACTGCCTATTTAGGGCAGCACAGAGATCCCTGAAAAGCAAGGTAAATTACCCTCCAGTATCTCCACAAGGTATCTCTGCTGTGACCCAAAGTGTAAAGTATATCTTCATAATCTAGTGCAGAGAAAAACAGTGACTACATCTGCCAGGAGAGGGCCCTAACCACTGGTTCTAAATTGCTGTGAGGAAAAGAATTCGAGCGTTAGCAAAAGAAAGAGGGTTTTAAAAAAAAAAAAAAAAAAAGTCTTAATTGGATTAAGACAATTTAGCAGGGAATGGAGGGATGTTGTCAGGGTACATACCTGGGGATTGAAGCCATTCAGGTTAAGGAGGAAATTGATCTAAATCTCTTATTTCCTGGATAAATACTCATCTAGGTCAGATGAGTTTAATGTAAATCCTATAAGCAGTTGATGAAAAAAATTCCCATTTTCTTCCCAAAACCCTGAGCTGCAAGATATAGAGAATGTAAAGCTAGCACTGCGGGCGCCCTTTACCAGTATGTGTGACTACTCAGGAAAAGGCTTGCTACTTGTTAATGTCTCCACTGGTTCAGTCAGCATGCAACTTCAAAGCTCTTAAATAGCTTACACACTGCTGACAAGTTGACATTTCCAAAAAACTTCATCTTATGGTCATCAAAAGAGCATGGACATTTATTAATACCGGATGTGTCATTTGCTTGGTGCCAGGATATCAAATCAAGTCTAATATGTACCCCTACACTAATTTATACCATAAAAGATGGTCATTATGGTCTTGCTTTAAAGCAGAAGGGTAAGTGCTGCTAGTTCCTTGAAATAGTAAGGTGTCTATGACATCAGCTCTCAGAAAAGAAATCCTGACCATCGATGTTAAGTGAGGGGAGGAACCTGAAGTCAGTCACCAGACCTATGGAAAAGGATGCTGCTTAAGACACATCATTCCCTGCACTGTTTATTACCAGCTAGAGCTCTATCTAGCTCTCTGCTTAGCATGCAGTTTGTTTGAATTGCTCTTCTAAAGCAGACAGTGTTACCACACACACTGTATGGCATACTCAGCATTCTAACTAAAAGATAGCATTTAACATCCAGCAGTCTGAGCCCTTAACAGAATCAAGCCCTATGTGGAATCCAGGACTAGCAGCTGGGCAGACCTGTGAGAAATTAAGACTTGAACAACTTCTCTATGTTTATTTCCACAATTGCAGAAATAAATCACATGCTTATTATATTTCCTGTGTCTTGATCAAATTCAGTAGTCAGCCTAGTTTGATTCTTCCCTGCCACCTCCTTCCTGTGCATTTTAGACCTCACCCTCTACGTAATGACAAAAATTCAGCGTCAGCTTGAGGTACTGACAGACTGCAAGATAAAAATCAAGGAGTATGAAAAAGAGAGAGAGACAGAGACACATGTGCACATTCAGGAATGAAAGCTGGAGTATGCAGTTTGTATATGCAGGGAAAAAAGATAAACAGAAACTGACATTTTACTAATTGCTCTTTGCTGGAATTTGGACTGGGATTTTCTTTTTTAAAGTAGTAATTATACCAATACAGGAAACAATGTTTCTTCTTGTACCACTAGAATATAAAACAAATTCTATGTAGCACTTAACTGTGACAGAATTAAGTCCAAAAAAAAGTAGTAGGTATAATGAAAAACAAATCGGAACTAACATAATTTACTCTATTTTAAATTGGAGTGTTTTCTCTAATAACTCTTTCCTTAAACATTTTCTAGCAGGATTCAGACATCAAGCTTAGGACATCCCCACTGGAAGGACAGCCTGGTTTGTATTGCTATCAGCCTCAAGTGCAGCAGATGTATTGCCCTTCACATCCTTTCCATCAGGTCAGTATAATACGTAGACCAAAATCCCCTGTATTTCTAGCACTACAACGGTATAGTAGTTATGGTAATAATACAAGAAGACAGATGAAACAATATCTGCTAAATTTGCAGGGCCATGTTTGTGTACATACATTTTGTTTATGGCAATGAGATCTTAAAAGAACCACGTCTAAATGCAGTTTTAAAAGTTCATCCAGAAAAAAAAAAACAAGAAAAAAAAAACTTGTAAAAATGGAATCTTCATACTGCTTATTTATATTTTCACCATTATGCTCAAAAAAATCAGTTTTGAAACCAGATAAATTATTAACATAACTGTCAGCATTTCAGGATCCCAGGGAATTAACTGTACTTTAAATTCAGAATAAAAAATTAAATAGAGGTGACTGCATACTTAAAATTCAGACCAAACATAGAAAAACATTTTTAAAACAAAATTTTGACAGCAAGATGATGCTTGCTTTCTTTGTGCTTGATGGCACACACATCTCTTTTGCAATCTTTTGACTGTTACATCATCACCAGTGAAAGATTATTCAGCTGAAGCATAATTTACAATAATGCTGATGATGCACAAAATGCACAATAAGAAAAGAAGAAAGTCCGCTCCAATTTAAGAAATGGTCTCCTCCACACTGAGCAGCCTAATAGTGTGGAAGCTATGATAACAAGAGGCCTTTTAGAATCATCAGAGAAGTCTGCATCTACATTAAATGAAGAGATCGTAGCAGTTACATGGAGGCTTGTGGGGAGGCGGGAGGAGGGAGAGACACATTACCTCTTTTCTCGCAGCTGTCGGGGAAGAGACATGGTTTTCAGCTTCTGAAATCCAGATGGCTAAGCTCTATTCCTTCACTTCTTGGGCAGTTCCTGGTTCAATAGGATGAACACAGTCAAAGCAGTTCTCCCTGCGTGAATCAAGACTCCTTTGCAAGGCCTCAGAGATCTGTTTTTTTAATGTTTCAGTGTCAGACGATCTCTTTTCTGTACCTCCCCACCCCCATGAGATTGAGGAAGTACTAGAGAAAAAAACAGTCACAAAGACTGTTTTGTGATGTCTGTCATGTATCGAAACTGCCACAATTGAGAAACCAAAAGCCCAACAAAAAGCAGAAACTGTGAGCCATATATTCCATTGTCCACCTCTTCACCAAAACATCTGCCTCTGTGGAAAGCCAGTATGAGTGGGCTCAACAAATCCTGTTTTGCCCCAGCTGAAATGTCCCCATAGACATCTCTACACTAATGTCTGCAAACTAGGATAAATACTGCTTATCCCTTCTTGAGGCTCTGTGATTCCTGAGAATCCACCTTTCCATGGACCAAGAGCCAGGAGGTGGAGCTAAAGAATAAATTTTCAAGTGGGAGTAGAAAGTATGGTCAGGAAATTCAACCTTGTCAAACATATGGGTACCAGAGTACCAGGCACAGGACATTAGGAAATGAGCTTTGAAGGATGGATCAATGCAAGTAAGACATGAGTCCTTGAAAGTGAAAGAGCAGAGATCTTTTCAGCTTCGTGGGCTCAAAACTATCCACATTTGCCACCTACAAAGACACGGTAATGGCTCACCCAAGGAGAATCCTGAGTGTCCTGCCTTGTACGCAAAGGGTAATGATATAGCATTTGTATAACATCAGTTGACAATGTTTCAAGAAGAAAATAAAAGGAAGAAAGTGATGAGGAAACGATCATTTCCTAACACTGTGGATAAGTTGCAGCATAGCTTATCTGCCTTAGTCAAACGCTGTCAGTGCAGTATCTTTGCCTCCCCATTTCAGTCTTTGACTCTCTTCCATTGTCATGTTCAATACTTATTTGGTTCCTTCTCCTCCTTCCACTGTCAAGAACAAAAATTCTCATCTGAATGGAGCAAAAGTCCACCAGCGTCCTTCAAAATAAAACTTTATCTATAACTGTAATAACCAGCCTTGAGAGTAAACTGCATTTTAATGAAGTAAATTCTTCACCCTGCTCTCTCCTACAGATAACCAAAGGCACCATTACAGAATTTGAGAGGGGATATAGTGTCTCTTAATCAGAAGGGACCAGGAGAAGCTAGGGTTGAGATTACATTTGTAGGAAAAATGGCAAATTTCTCTAACTTCAGCAATTACTATTCATTCCCACTATTTCTGTTTCAAAGTGATATATTTCACAAAATTGTAGTAGGGGAGCAAGGCACAAACTGGTTTTGTCAAACTTCTTCCTCCACTGTATGAAACGCAGAGAAAATTGGAATGAGGCAGAATTCAGCTCATTCTGTGCTTCACAAAAGTACTGAAATGCATTCAAAATTGCAAATAATTAAAAAAAAATAATAATTATTATATCATCAAATTTTCTCCAGATTTTATATTAGGAATGGTCTAAAAAGTTAAGCGAGACTCCCTGCGATATCGCATGCTGCTCCCCGAGGCACCCCGAGCCTGCAGCCGGGGACAGGCCACCCCACCACG
>JANZLP010000001.1:12158783-12169137 GCA_026930925.1 Chelictinia riocourii | reverse complement strand
CCCCCTTTGAATCCTGAAAAGAAATTCCAAATTCCCAGATTTATTCTAATCCAGGTCTGAATTGCTACTGGATTAAATCTAGAACTGGAAAGGGTCTGTTTTTCTAACCGGACTCAACAGATCATCTCAGAGAACAGTTGCACTTTAATCAGACGATTATGGTCTGGCTAACGTTTCAGACCACTCTCATTTAATTCCAAAGACGTTTACATGTTTCAAGTTTTTATTTTCAGATTTCAGGGAAGTAAATATTCCAAATTTTAAAAATAAAGGTCTGCAAGCAAACTAGATCTTTTTAGTGGTCTTGGATCAAGACTTGGCAAAACTTGTCATTTCACCTTAACATAAAATGGGATCCATTAAGCGTAGATTTTTTTGCATTCACTTGACAGGTTCAGGAATTTCAGCAAAACATTTTACAAACCTGGTTTCATTTTTAATTTTCTAAATAAAATATGAAACTGTCATTTGTCTAAGGCTTGATCTTCCACTACAAAATCCCTTCTTCTTGTGTAAGGTTTATTGATGCATTATCAACTCTGTAAAGCTCGTTAATAACGAGTGCATGGGTCGAAAGTACTCTCTTGACTGAATTCTCTCTCGTTTTGGTCAGGGGTTAGAGTTGTGCTTAAGCTAATGAAATACACATTAAGTGTGCCAAAATATTACAAATCAAAAAGCAAATTATTATTTTTCATGAAGTCATTCTGAAGTCAGTTTTCTAAAGCTATTTTCCCCCAAACCACCCCAACACATCCCCACCACAATTATTAAGCTAACCTAAAAATTCTTCCAAACACACCACTTTCCAAACCGAACCTTTGAGCAATTAGGGGTCAGTTACAAACTTTCTGCTCTAAAACTCATCTCAGAAGTTCCACAAGATTCAATCTGTTGCAAATTCTTTTCTTATACGACGATGCAGGTTGAGCTGGAAGTACTGTAGCAAAGATGCTTATCCCCGGTTTTGCTGCCAGCCGAAACCCAGGAGGGCAGATGCACACCGAAGTCAAAACCCTGGCTTCACTGAAGACCATGGCAAAGCTTTTACTGATGTCAGCAGGACCCAGCTTCGCATTTGACAAATTGGGGATCTTTTGGCCTTTTTTGTCATAGGGGTCTAGTATACCTTTGGGGCTTACCTTTTGTTGCCATCACCCATTTGCCATGGAAAATAGGTTTGTAAGAACAAAGTGGTACTTGGAGATGCTAAATCTTGGTCATACAAGGACCATGCCGTGGCCTCTTGCACAGGAGAGAATGCTCCCCAGCAGGCAGATGGTGGGTACCGAGGCGATATACCAGAGAAGTCCACCGACTCCTGGCAGTGGAAAAAACACCTCACCTTTTTAAATGGGAGCTTGCAATTGCCTGTGAAATGTTGACAGGGGAAATATGCAGTGAGTCAAGAAAGTGCTGAGGTTGGGGGTAAACTGAGAGGTGGCCATGAGAGAGGGGAAGGAGTTATTTAGAAATGAGAATTGCTTTGCTTCAGAAACATGCATGCACTACCCTCCCTCAAAAAAAAAAAAAAAAAAAAAAGAAGTATTTTATATGGTTTAGAATTACTTCATGATTTTTTGTTGTGATTTGGACTAAAACACTTTAAAAGGAGTTGTCACTTTGGGGGGTTGTTTCCTACAGAAGGAATGACAGGATTATTATTCCCCTCTGCAATAGTAATACTAAAATATAAATAGTTAAGAGCAAAATGTTGGAAGGCTCTGAAAGCCTCTTCTAGAGTCCCAGAGTCACCCAAAACACGACCCTCAACAATGAGCACTCTGCTGCACAGCCCATGCGAGATTGCATGCACCTCCTGCACAGCCTTTACCCTGGCTTCATCAAAGCCAGTCACTCTTTTAAGACTTCCACATTCCTGGAGAAGCAGAGTTTCTAACAACAACAACAACAACAACAAAGGATAGCTTAAAGAAAAAAAAGAAGAAAAAAAGAAATCACACTCCTAAAAAGAATAGACTTTCAAATGGAAATTTTTTTCTGAAGAGAAGGTCAAACTGTGCCTCTTGCTCCTGAGAGCTGCTGCCATTCAGAAAGCACTGCCGTGTGTGACTTACTTTGTAGGAGTGCTAGAGACAAGATGTTTCAAAGGCATTGGCATTTCCAGCCGAGCAGTGGCTGCTTTTGCACCACACCACCATCTTGGGTTGCAGCCAGGCCCAGCCAGAGCATCCCAGGGTGGAGTGTGCGGGGGGCACGGGGACTCCAGGACCTCCACTTCTGAAGCACGGTCCACAGAACAAACTCGAGGGACTTTTTTGGTCTCAAACATTCAGCATAAGCCTCCATCACGTGTTGCAAAGCGCACAGGAAATCGCACTGTAAAACCGTTTGAGGCATAAGGCAGCAGAAATCAAAGCACGGCAGGAGCGCTCGTGCACTCTGCCTCTCCTAATTTTGGCATTTCTGGTCTCCAGTTCCTCTTTCATTTTCTCCATGCTCTGCTCAACCACCTAGGTTTCCTGAGGTTAATGATGAGGCAAAAATAAAGCATCCCATTAAAGAGGCAATAATCACAAAAATGCTAGACCCAGAAGGGATGGAAATATCTGGCAAATCCCCTTTGAACTTTTATCCTATCTTCCTTTTTTGTTCATGGTAAGCCTGCCTCAGTCCTCCCTTACAGGCTTTTACAGCTTCCCTCTCACCAATATGCCAACTTTTTTCCTTTCAACAAGACGTACTGACCCATTTTCAGCTGCTACATTTAGGGGATGTACAGAAATAGCATTTTGTATTTCTTGGCGTTACGTAAAGACACCAGGAGAACAGCAGCCTGTTGAAATAACGTGCCAGATCCTCTGTGGATGCAAACAGTTTCAGGTCACCAGGATGGGTAAGGGCTGCTCCGATTTAAAGTAGGTGGCCCTAGCATGACATCCAAGCTCCATGCTCTTTAGGAGGGTATCAACATCACCCTCCCCTCCACATGACACCCATATCTGAATAGAAACTACGAGTGGATGGAGAACTTCCTTCTGTGCTGCAAGTAAAAAACATTGAAGGAAAAAGCTGCTACTTACTGAAACAAATACATATCACAAATGTCACATCAAACATTGCCTAGTTAGAAAGGATTATGCTCAGGAGGCTTTTGCACCTTTCTCATCTCCCAGTTCACGTTCCACAAGCTTTGTCCTTGGCTCTAACCAAAAGACACCAAGAAAATTAATTCAATCCCCTCTCAATAAAGTTAGAGAACACAACATATCCCTCGCTCCTGTTTTCAGACCCATCAAGACTTGTATGTCAGTCTATGGCTCAGTCTGCCATCCACGCTCTTAATTTGAGCAGTTCTTCACTTTCTAAGAGCTCTCATCTTATGATATTCTTATATTTTAGGCTTCGCATTGCCTGCTGAGCCTGCTCGCTCCATATTACTCACCCCTGCCCCTTGTCTAACCTCCTTCCTGGCTGCTAAACCCTGGCTTTTCAGCTCAAGAGTTGGCTTCTTAGCCCTGATGAACTAGTTGGCCCTTTACCCTGTTTCCTTCATGCCTCTCTCTGCACAAAACCTGACCTTCACAACGCCACACCACCCCTGCTCTCCTACTGCTTTATACAGGTCCTTCCACATTCTTCCTCCATTTCCTTGGAGCCACGTTTTCCTTTGCATTTTGAACAAAAAACCCCACTGCTAGTCTCTTAGTTTGTATTTTATTCACCCTTTCACCCCATGATGTTTCAAAAGGACAGGGTATGAATCTTGAGAGACAGTGAGCCGGATCTTGTTCTGACTATGGACCCCCAAAAGCCCCCAAACCCATGAAAGTAGCTATAGTTTCTCTCCAGAGATTGACTTCCCAGGCACCACCACCACCACCTCCCGCATGTCCTTGGTGCTTTGTGATGGGAAGCCTTGGCACGGAGCAGCTCTCCAGAGGCTTCACTACCTGGACCCATCCTGCACTCCAGCCAGATACCAGCCTGTACCAGGAATGTTGGAGACATGGCTCTGCTCTTACAGATGCCCCAGTCCTGGGTCTGTTTTTTCATGTCAGTCCTCCACAGCTGCAATTAACCTTCAGCTAACAGTTCTCATGCTTTAAACAAGGAAGGATTGCTGCCAAGATGTGCTTGGAGACGGACCCTTCTTGAGGAACTCATTCTTCCCTTCCTGGTCGAGCAGCCCAGAGATTTGATTACCTCCAAAAACACACAGCAAAACCTATCAATTTCCTCACGCTCTTGATGAAGGCTGGGAGGATTACTCTGTACCGTGATTGCGGGTTTTCATTTGGGGGGTAGAGTCTTTTATTGAGATTGCCTCAATTAGTATAATTGTTGCTTTTAAATTCTGAATGTAGACCAGAGTAATTGCCATATTTTATAAAGCTAACTTAATTAAACAAGCAATATTCTAAACCGCAGCTGTCGTTAAGTTTGGACAACTGCTTTCACTGCAAAAGGTCATCTTTAAAACTTGCACGACCCTGCCAGACTCTTACCTATCACACCACAAATCTGGCACACATTTTCCCCTCAGCTGGATGTAAAATGTTTTTTGGACAACTTTAGCAAATACATATCTGTTTCACTGCTGAAAAATGAGAGGCGGGGGAAGAAGCGATGTGTTTTTTTTCTGTTCTAAAAATATTTGTGCCCCTTCTGGATCACTTCTATTGCCTCCGAGAGAAATGGTAGGAACTCAGCACTTGGCAGGTTGTCTAGGAGCCTCTCGGCTGCCTGATGAGAACAGGTTTTCACTTAGTTCACTTCTGAAATTTCAAAGCAAGTATTTGTTAGCATGCATGATAAAAATATTTATCTGCGAGCCCTTTTCTGGCTTGGGGCATGTGTGTAACAGAAACGCCAAAAGAAAATTTCCAGGAGACAGACACCGAGAATTGTTTGAGCTTGCATGAGAAAGCAGAGCTGGGTTTTATTTTCAGTGTGCAGTTGTGGGGGAGAATGAGAGCTGTTAAACTCCTTCTGGAAGAGAACAGGGATCCAGCGGAGTCTCGTCTGATCCCACACTGTGTGTGGGATTATTTACTATGCAGGGTGCTGTGTTTTTAATCCATGACGAGCAACTACTTGCAACCAACATGATCAAACTATACCCACACCCGGACCACAGCAAAGGGCTGTTAAGGAAGGAAGGGGAAACATGAGGATATGGAAATGTCAAAGTTCAAACTGTCCTTCTACAAATATGAGTTGTAAGAAATGGATTAAACCACCTAATCACAAACAATTTTCACATCAGGCCCTTGGGCTTAGTGAACTGGCTCATAATGTCTGAGGCACAGGACAACAGACCTGCAACAGTGAAGATAAAAATGAGCATGCACAGATGTGTACGTCAGCAAGATCAGCTAAAAAAAATTAAGATAGAATAAAACAGGAGCTCAGCAAAAAGGTACAGCCTGGCAAATTTGTGAGTGCTGTAATCCAGGTGTTGCTGCTGACTCACTGTAAACCTAGTACTAATTCTGAAAATATTCACCTCCTCCTTTCCAGTGCCTGTAGGGCTGCTATGCAGATGGAGTAGTTATAATCCATAAAAAACAATGTAGATACATAACAGGCTGCATCACCATCCTCATATAAAAAGCTCTGTTAAAGTTTTGCACATCACACGCACTACTGCAGGTGAGGATAGAAGGCACAGCTCATGCTGTCCTGCATGGAGCTTCAACATTACAGAATCATAGAATGGTTTGGGTTGGAAAGGACTTTTAAAGGCCATCTAGTCCAACCGCCCTGCAATAAGCAAGGACATCTTCAACTAGATCAGGTTGCTCAGAGCCCCGTCCAACCTCACCTTGAATGCCTCTAGGGATAGGGCATCTACCACCTCTCTGGGCAACCTGCGCCAGTTTTTCAACACCCCCACTGTAAACAACGTCTTCCTTACATCTCATCTGAATCTACCCTATATTATTTTCATGGTAACTACATAATGTTTTGCTTTTGTAGAACACAAGTGGGCATTTTCTTCATGTTGCTCTTTTTAATTACATGACTTCATTTAAAATACTGGCCTTCTAATGAATGATTCTAAAATGTTCTCTGACAGCAGAGTGATGATCTGAGGACCACCGCATGCTTATGAAGAAATGCTTTTTGAAGATAAGAACTTTAATTTTTGAAGCTACTGGCTACAAATTGTGCTTTGAACTTTGGTTTTTACCAGACCTTCCCACATAAACTTCCTGGGACTAAATAATTTTATAGTGTTGTTAACTATTCATAATGAACTAAACCATTGGATGTCACACAAATATTTAAAATGCTGGATAAAACCTTGAATTAGAGCATCTTCAGATGTTGGCATACTTTACTAGCAACTCTTTAAATTGATTTCATTCCCTAGATTCAAGGGCCTATTTTTACTGACCAGTTGTATGAGCCAAAGTATTTTCAAAAGTACTTGATTCACATTTCTGCCTTTGGAACATGACTAAAGAGCTCTTTGTTTAACAGCCTACCTCTGACTTTATATACATTTCTGTCCTTCCACTTATTTTTTTTTCAGAGAAGAATTAATTACAGAAGATTATGGGTCAGACTTATACAGGAATTAGATGCCTAACGCTCCTTTGATTTCTCACTGAAAAAAATGGGATTTAGTTATCAAAATACCTCTACAAATCTGTGTCTGTGAAAATTATTTTTAATCTTAAATAGACTATTTGTAAAATCCTACAAATCTGTCTATGACAATTTTTTTATCTTGAATAGACTATTTGTAAACTCCTACAAATCTGTCTATGACAATTTTTTTTATCTTGAATAGACTATTTATAAAATCCTACAAATCTGAGTCAATGACAATTTTTTTTTTTACTAGACTATGTGTAAGACCCTTGTGCTCACCTATTTTTCTCATGTATAATGTTATCATTGCCTTCCTGAAATAGGTAGAAATGGATGACCAAACAGCCCTTGTTAGTAAGCCCAAGAATAAAGGAGGAAACAGTGGTCTGGCATCAGCTGGGTTTAACATTATCAACTCTATCATAGGATCAGGCATTATAGGTAAGTATACTTTTCTTCACTACCCTGTGTTCAGTCTTGTTTATATGTACATGGCTATCCAGTTTGGAGAATAATACTGTTGTCTTATGTTCTGCTGCTGTTCCTAAAGATTTTTCCCTATTTTTATTTGCTTACTCTGCAAAAATGCAGAGGTGTCAGCTGAGATCACATCTCACAGTGATACATACCCTACTGCCTCTTTGCCATAATGATCGGAGAGAACTGGTTGGGCAGGTGCTGACTGAAATTCGGCAACACTTTGTTCACTAAAAATGATCTTTCTGAGGTTATTAAGCATGCTGGTCCAATTTGGGTGATAGCATTTTTATTAATCTGAATATTTCTTTATTTTGGTTATCACAAATAAGTATTTGCAAAGGTTCTTCTATAATCTCTCCTTATTTACAGGATTACCATATTCAATGAAGGAAGCTGGTTTTCCACTAGGAGTACTGCTTTTATTTGGGGTTGCCTATATCACAGGTACTCTAAAAGAAGTTTCTGTTGTAAGGTGAAAATTAGTCTTGCAATGTTTAGCTGATCTTGAGCTTAATGTTACCTTAAACAAGTATATCTATGACAATAAAAATGACAAATTTTTTACTTACCTCACTAATCCCTTGAGCAGATTAGTAAAAGTAGAGAATTATACCGTACAACATATAAAGCTGCTTTTTGTGTGCAATTTATTTTTGTAAAGCCTAGTTTCTTAGACTAGGTCAAGGTGACATTTGGAAGAATAGCTCTTATTTGTGCCTCATAATCACCTGTTGTAGTCCACTGTTTTTACCCTAATTAAGAGACTGATCCTTGAGTGGGTTGTATATCACATTTTTAAACATACCACAGAATGAAATCTTTTGGTTATTCTGTGATTTTGAATATTTTAATTATGATTCATCAAAAAAAATGACTTTACCTTCAAAAAGGGACAAGTTTTGAAATCACATTGTAAATAAACCTAAACACAAGTAAATCCACTGGCATCTGAGGAGAATTTTTGTAAGCACTCTGTGGATTCAAGTCTTAAAATGGCATGAATGGCACAAATTATGTTACCCATATGCTGAGCAGCAGTTGATGCTTTTCATTGCTTAAAAAATCATTTAAGGGTATGCATAAATGATTGACGTTTGACTAGAGGGCAATATAACATAAGGAATATGTTCAACATGAATGGAAAATTTTCTCTATGGCTGATGGCAAAATACATTAATGAAATTGTATCATAAACATAGCTCAGAAATTTCAGTTACTTTCCTGATTTCTCCTTTGCATTTCTAAGTATCCTGAAGACTTTATAGCTATAGGCCCAGAACTTGTGAATTAAACTCAGCATTTTATTATGTTAAAGATGTGGCTCAATATATCTTGCCCAAGTAAATTATAACTATAGTTACAACTTTTTGACTTGTAGCATTTAAAGTACAAGTTAAGTATGTAACATTAGCATTTATTTTCCATAGTTTTTACTGAATAATTGGTGAATAGCTGTTTGAAAAGTATGCTGAAAGGTATTTTATTTTGGGGGGATGTTTTTGAATTATACTGGGTGTAGTTCTATATTGACAAACATACACAATTTTAGGTCATTTCACGATAAATCTTTTTCAAGTTTTGTGAGTCTAAAATCCCTTGCTAGAAAGACTTAATATTTCTTGTACAAGATCAGCTCAGTATGCAACATAATTGATAATGAACAATTCTGTATTTCTGTTTTTGTCTGCTCCCAATTATAGTGTAAGTGAGTATATATTGTGTAAGAATTGCATATGCTCACGGAATCTCTGGATTGGCTTTCACATTAACAAATGGTAGAGATCTCCTTTGTGAAGACATTGAAAGTTTCATAATTTTAGTAATTCCCAGAAGATAATAAACACCGATACTGTTCACAGAAAGGAACTGTTCCTATCGCAGCATAGATTACAAGATAAGTGAAAGCCAGATGAGGAATAGACGAGGTCTAGCTACTATCTGTCAAGACATCTACACTAAGGTAATAAATTCTGTGCTGTAACTAATCTGGACTGGAAAATCCCATGGTGCTCAAATGAATACTGAAACATAGCTTGACATAACAGCAATATTTCGAACTGTGCTTCATAAAAAGTTTAGGTTCAATCTAGGAGTAATTCCGCTTTGACATCAGCTCTCTCTCAAGGCATATTGCTTCATGGTTTTCCAGATAAATCACTTTGTGCGTGTTATTTTAAAAGTATCCAATAATAATGTTTATCATATTTTTATCATAAACGATGAAGACACAAAATACCAACCAGGCTTTATCTTCAGACTTAGATAAGTAGCTGAGTAAAGTGATTGAGAGTTCTAGCACCATGACACAGGCAGTCCTCCCATTTTACCCCCTTTCAGATTATAATCAAAGGCTCCATCCATTCAGGAGGTCTCTGCATTATTAATTTAGTTTTCCTATTTTGGTGCTCATGACAGTTCTCATTCTCTTTGACCATACTGGAAACCAAAGAAAATGAGTCTGTTTCTGCTGTCCCTAAGAGGGAAAGCTGGAATTTCCTTCCAGTATGAGCCTGTAACTCCTGTGTTCGGAGGACCGAGATCCTAAGCAAGATCCCTGCTCTTCCCAGTGCCACTGTTTTCCTTTTTACAGACCTTTTTTAAGGAGTAAAAAAGATGAGCAGTAACCAACCACAAGTTGGCTCCTACTGTCTTTAACAGTAATTCTATATTTTAACAGATTATTCCATTATATTACTGATCAAAGGAGGAAACCTCTCCAGTACCAACACCTATCAAGAGCTGGTCAGAAAAACATATGGTCTTGTAGGTTATATAATTCTTTCAACTCTTCAATTTTTATATCCATTTATTGGTAAGATCACATAAAATATAAATGTTTAAGTTTTATAAATAAAGTTTTTCACATTTCCTCATTCTTTCACTGGTTAATATTAAGAACTCTAAAGGATATACTGTATATGCCTCTTTCCTATTAAAAAAAATTAAAAATTACTTGGTGTGTTCTGAAGAATGACTGAGGAAGAATTCAATGAATTGGAGGATCAGAATAATGGAAATGAACTTAAATGTAATAGCAGAGAAATTCATGATCACACACTTAATGACAAAAGTAGCTGTGAGAAATAGCAAAGAGATTCTGTTCTAGAATAACAGAGCACAAAGTTAATGTGCCTGAAGCAAAAGGAAAATACAACTTTAGAACTATATTGAATTAGTATTTTTCCAAAGATGTAGTATTACTGTCATTGGACAAGCCACTGATCAGATCTTGCTTGAATATTATGTGTGGTTATTGTTCTTCAAAAGCATTAAATGTCTCTGATCTCTGTTGTTAATAGTTTACTGTCTA